>OY992884.1:103975158-104350158 GCA_963921405.1 Cepaea hortensis
GCAACTCTGACTGCGTTCGGGCCAAAGAAGAAAAAGTTATAAAAGGAGAAAAGCTCTCAGTGACCTCAACTTACAAGAATAGGGAAACGAAAAAGACAGAAGATTTTCCAGGGCTCCAGAGACATGCGCAGGAACAATTATTCATGTTCAAACCCAGACAATGGATTAAACTATTAGGTTGTAACAGCAACAGTGAATGTACAAATTAAAATTACACAGATTAAACTAACAAAGCGAGAACAACACAAAAAGCTATTTATTTATCAAATTCTACAACTTCAGGGTCAACTAATGTTCATACAAACATTCAAGCATAAAACTCTACACTGCAGTCTTAAATCAAACATTAACAATGGGTGGTCACTAACAAATAACCAGACCTCTGCCCTCCAGACCAAGTCTATAGGGTTCACCAAGTACCACAACTGAATGCTTAATCACCTAAACTAGGTAGAATGTGACACTTAATAAAAGCGAGCCACGTTAACAATATTATGTGACTCTCTCACAGAAATAACTGTGACACTGACAACAATAAAACACCTAAACATAGGAGGCAAACACCAACGATTAAAATACCAGAAACAAGTCACCTTACAAAGGAGACTTTGCAACACCAACTAAAATAAGCGGCCTTACAAAAGAGATTTTGCAACAGTTTTGACACCCACAAAAATCCAGGAGAGTTCTGAAAATATAGTCATTAGTCACTTGGTTTACTGTATCGAAGGCCGCTCACAAATCAACTAATTACACAGGGCGGCATTTCGGCAACACTTGTAGCCACAATCCAAATGGGCCAACAACACTCGAACAGGACTGAGAGATCGCTTTGTTTGGCTTTGCCGTGTGGTGGAAACATACATCCATAAACTCTCTCTCTCTCTCTCTCTCTCTCTCTCTCTCTCTCTCTCTCTCTCTCTCTCTCTCTCTCTCTCTCTCTCTCTCTCTCTCTCTCTCTCTCTCTCTCTCTCTCTCTCTATTAAAATACATTTTTTACATGTGTAAAAACTAACAAACAGTACATCTTGACCCTGACCTTCAAAAGTGGTGGAAAGTAGTCAGAGAGTGAGGCTAAAACAAGACGATGAGCCTCAAATCGTTTTTCTCCGATAATAACTGTCACATCGGTGTAAAGACCAGATTTCCAACTTTGGAATGCAGACTCTAGAAGCTGTTTGGGCCTCTGCAATGAAACCATGTGTTGTATACAAACTGTTCAGTAATTCAGTTGCAATAATCTATGAGAACATGCACAGTATAATTCTGCAGTGTAGCGGGTACAATAATTGCCTCTATTAGTTGTGAACTGTGGTGTGGAAAACTTATACTTCATGAACTACTGGTATACTAATTGTGAACTGTGTTGTGGTAATTAAATGTATACTCCATGATCTATGGTATACTAATTGTGAACTGTGGTGTGGAATACTTATACTTCATGAGCTACTAGTATACTAACTGTGAACTGTGGTGTGGTAGACTTAATACTTCATGAACTCCATCCATCCATCATGTGCCATGCCGATAAGCTTGGGCGGTCATGTTCTGCCATCTCACTCGATCACCAGAGTCGTGGATCAGCTCTGCATTTCTGTCTCGACCATGCCACAAGGCCAAGCCATCCAGGTACTTTCTTCTAGGTCTTCCCCTTGGTCTGTTACCCTCGATCTTACCAGTCGTCACCAAGTTCTCCAATCCATTTCTTCTCATAACATGCCCAAAAAATTTTGACCATCTACGTCTAATTTCTCTAATAAATTTACGATCTTCATTTGTTTCTTGAAGAACTTGTTCATTGGTCTTTCTGGCTGTCCATGGTATTCTTTGCATTTTCCTCAGAAACCACATCTCTACAGCCATCAGATGTTTTTCAGCCTGACTGCTCATTGTCCATGCTTCACATCCATATAAAAGTACAGGTTCTATGTAGCATCTCAACACTCTTTTTCTCGTTTCAATTGACATCTTTTTATTGGTCAGTATGTTTTTCATCTTGCTAAAGGCTACTTTTGCCATGGCGATTCTTGTTCTAATCTCTTCAAGGCATCTCCCTTCAGATGTTATTACTGTTCCGAGATAATTGTACCTATTCACTTGTTGAAGAATATTCCCATGTACTTGTATATTACATTGTGGTATTTCGTTCTTCCTAGTGACGACCATAATCTGTGTCTTTTTACAATTTAATTCTAACCCTAGTTGTTCACTGTGTGTAACAACCGCATCTACTAAATTTTGCAGGTCCTGTTCATTGTCTGCAATCAAGACTGTATCATCTGCATATCTAATGTTATTGATGCATCGACCCCCAATGTTGATTCCTTCCATATCTTCAATATTTCTGAAAATACGTTCACTGTACAGGGAAAACAGATCTGGAGACATTACACATCGCTGTCTCACACTTCTCTTAATAGGTTGATATTGGCTTACTTCATTATCAACTCTTATGGCAGCTTGTTGTTTCCAATATATGTTTTTTACAAGTCTAAGATCTTTTCCATCAATTTGTAGATCTTCAAGCATCCTTATCATGTTGACATGTCTCACTTTATCAAAAGCCTTTGTGTAGTCAATAAAGCAAAGGTGTAGATCTTTGTTTACTTCTATAGAACGTTCGATTATGGTTCTCAGTATATACACAGCATTTACTGTACCCTTGCCTTCTACAAACCCACATTGTTCTTCTCCTATTTCAGGTTGTATTTTCCTCCTAACTCTTTGCACGATGATTCTTAGCAAAATCTTCGTGATGTGACTCATTATACTAATTGTTCCATGTTGCTTGCTTGCTTGCTTGTGTTCGTTGGCTTGAGCTCCAACGCGAAGTCCCGTATGTCGGATGAAGACATCCTGTTGTCCAACATCAGTGTGATGTCATACAGGACCTGAGTTTTGCGTGAGTATCCGTTGTCCCATGTCTGGCTTATTGGTGTGCAGACTGGTGGTTCCTCGCCGTACAGGCAGACACTCTCCGACTTCGGAGGAAAGCTGTTCGATGTTGATCACATTCCAAGGCTCCTGATTTCTTTGGGATTGCAATAAATACAGAATTACATAACTCCTGAGGTATATTTCCAGTATCATATATTGTATTAAGCAGACTGGTAACTTTATCTACTCCATATTCTTCTAAAGCATTAATCATTTCTGTTGTGATGCTGTCTGAACCGGGGGTCTTGCCAGATTTCATATGGTTAAGAGCATTCTGAACCTCCATCTTCAAAATTGCTGCTCCTTCATTATTATTTTGAACATTATACTGTTCGTCTCTGTTATCGTCATACAGGTTTTTCACGTAATCTGACCATTCATGTAATATCTGATCTTTTTCTATTATGACTCTTCCATCTTTTTCTTTAGGCAGCCTGCTGATGTACGTGTTCTTTGATTAGTAAGCTCCTGAATTCTTTTGTGCATTAGTTTCGCATTGTTACTGTTGTGTTGTTTTTCAATTTCTCTGCAATTTTTCTCAAGCCATGTTTCTTTTGCTTTCTTACATAAGGTTCTCACTTTTCCTTCATGAACTACTGGTATAATAATTGTGAACTGTGCTGTAGACAACTTATACTTCATGATCTACTGGTATAATAATTGTGAACTGTGCTGTAGACAACTTATACTTCATGATCTACCGGTATAATAATTGTGAACTGTGATGTGTAAAACTTATACTTCATGATCTAGTGGAATACTAATTATGAACTGAGCAGTAAGTCAGTTAGTCTTTTTGTTTTGCACTCGCATGCTTTGAACTCAGGCGTAGTCCATACACACTATTTCTATAGTAGTGATAGCCTGAATTGTGCATGCGGGTTAGCTTTCCCTATTAACAGTGTCCCTCGCCATCAGGTGAACCCACTCCAACTTCAGAGGTACTTGTAATTTACGTTCCCAAATCAAGGACTACAGGTCAACATTTTAGTCCAACTATCCGGTGTAGGGGATGGGCCGCTAACCTTGGCATCAGAACACCGGATGTTTAAGAACACCGCTCTTATCCATTCGGCCATGCGGACCTGCACTCAGTTAGTAAGTAAGTACCCTTTAACACATCTTAAGGCCCCCCTGGGCAAATGGTGCTAGACCAACATTTGTACATACCAAAGGGAACTTTGTGGGTGAAGTTGTCAGTAATACGTTGGCCAATTTTACTACCCAAGATATTTCCAGGAAGATATTTTAGGCTGGGTCAACTTGGAAGTCTAGGTCCATCTGGAAGTTCAAGTCAATTTGACAATCCACATCGCTGTTGATTTGCTTGCTTGCTTGTGTTCGCTGGCTGTGAACTCCAGCGTGAAGTCCTGTATGTCGGATGAAGGCATCCGGTTGTCCAACATCAGTGTGATGTCATACAGGACCTGATGTTTGCGTGAGTATCCGTTGTCCCATGTCTGGCTTATTCGTGTGCAGAATGGTGGTGCCTCGCCGTGCAGGCAGATACTCTCCGACTTTGGAGGACCTGTGGATTTGAACTCATGATCACCGGGCCGGTAGGTGAGCATGAAGTGTGGAGTATTTTTAGGAGAATGTCGACTTCTTTAACTACTAGAAAATGGTGCTACACCCATATTTGTATAGAACAGTTGACACTCTGTGGGTTAAACGCTCAGTATCACATCGGCCTTTATTTTCCAGAACATTTCCTGGTATCCATTTTACGCTGGGTTGACCTAGGAACCCATGTCAATTTTACAAATCCATCCTGAGGCAGATTCGAACCATGACCACCGAGCAAGCAGGGTAGCATCTCTTTAAGTGGTGCGCAGTTCTAAACATTCACAAAATACAAGATTATAATCTACTAGCTGACCCTGCCCGGCTTCGCCCAGACCCTGGTGGGGAGCATCTCATTTAATTCATATAAGTAGTCATATAAGTTCTCGTTCCCGTTACCGACTGTCTGTCTGTCTGTCTGTCTGTCTGTCTGTCTGTCTGTCTGTCTGTCTGTCTGACCCGGTCCGGCATTGCCCAGCTCCTGGTGTGGAGCATCTCATTTAATTCATATAAGTAGTCATATAAGTTCCCGTTCCCGACTGTCTATCTGTCTGTCTATCTGTCTGTCTATCTGTCTGCCTGACCCTGCCCGGCTTCGCCCAGTCCCTGGTGGGAAGCATCTCATTTAATTCATATAAGTAGTCATATAAGTTCCCGTTCCCGTTACCGACTATCTGTCTGTCTGTCTGTCTGTCTGTCTGACCCGGCCCGACATCGCCCAGCTCCTGGTGTGAAGCATCTCAGTTAATTTATATAAGTAGTCATATAAGTTCCTGTTCCCGACTGTCTATCTGTCTGTCTGTCTGTCTATCTGTCTGCCTGACCCTGTCCGGCTTCATTAAATTCATACAACAACAAAAATGTAACTTAAAAGAACGTTCTACCACACACCATCCATTATTTTTAATGAAAACTCTTTCTAATCACCTGCATGACTACAGTAACTTCTTAAGCAAAAAAAGATGAGTTACAATGTTATGCATTGTGCATCATTTTTATGAAAACTTTGAAAATGCCTTACAGATTGTATCATTATTTATTATAACTTATATGCCGGTACATAACTATGGACAAAGAGTTTATAAATCTTTGAAAACGATGCCACAATATGACTATAAGTTATACAGAAAAGTTATGCCCCTTGAAATAACTTTTACAGAGTTAGGTCCCCCGAGATATATGAAATTATGATGAAAAATGAAAAATGAAATAATACTGAGTAAGCAGGCGATTTCACACTAACAAAATATCACAGTTGACAGCTCTGGAATGAAAGGAAGGCGTGTAGAAAATTTCATCTCAATCGGATGGGCCGTTCGCGAACAAATAAAGGACATACATACATACATACAGAGATACATAAATACGCACATCCTAATTTATATATAAGATTAGCGTTACTCAGAAATTTAACCTCAGAAATCGTTTCAACCTCTTCCACTTCTGACACATCTGACTCATGTGAATCTAGGTCGTCGAAATCGTCATCACTTCCATCGGTGGATGAACCGGCGACTATTAAATTATCACCTGAAAATTGAAATGGGTTGAACTGCAGTCATGCTGTAGAAAACAATGAATAAATTAACAATAACGAAAAGTGGAAAGGGTCATATTTACAAGGACACAACCACAAGTAACAGAATGGGTGTTGCAGCTAGAAAGCTTTCATCAGCAACCAAAATAAAAAATTCAAATTACTATTTGAACTACATCAAAACGCTAAGAAAGAAAATAAAACTCGGAATTGATTGGAAAATGTGTGTACTCGAGAGAAATCATGTGTCCTGTCTTTCTCCACAGAAGTATAGTATGCTATTCGCTATAACAATATCTGCATCAGAAGTAGTTTATATTCTCTATAATAATATATACAGCAGAGGTACAGTTTGATACTCTATATAACAATGGCCATCTGTCAAACCAAATCACAACAAGTCAAAGTAATACTTGAAGAAGGTTTAAATGCAAAAGAAGGAAAGGAAAGAATGCAAGATGTAGTGGGTGACTGGTTTAGGAATATAAAACGAAAGAGGAAAAAGAAAAACAGAGAATGGACACAAATAAATGATATGTTGATTGGAAACACCTGGTTTAAACATCATAAGAGACAACTGTACATAGAAAAGCCCTGACAAGAAAACATGCAATCAAATTGACTATATACTAATTAATAATACACGTATAAATGCATTGATAAGTGTAAAGGTATTTATTGCATAACAGTAACTGTAACAGTGATCATGTCTCACTATACACACAAATAAAGTAAGATTAAATGGAGAAGAAAAGAAGGTTTCGAACATTAGGCTTAACAAAGATACTCTAAGAGTTTAGTTGAGTTGAGTTAAGTCAAGAACCGACATCACTGCACTCAGGACATTCCCATACGTACTCCGTCCCCTCGTTCAACAGCAAGTGAAGAGTCATGCTACTAATCGTTCCACCGTTATCTAATTAAAAGTTCTCCTGGTCTTCCCCCTCAGTTTTGAGATTCTTAGATACTCTAAGAATAATTAATTGAATTCAACAACGAAACAGATACAATGCACTACCTGAAATGCAAAGTGTTAATAAACAATGGGAAACACTGAAAAACTCATGTAATCAAACAAGCACGAGATGTTACCAAAAACAAGACATAAAGATAAGAATAAATGGGTGACTAAGGAAATCTTAAAATTGATGGACAAAGTAAAAACGACTAAGAAGAATATGATAAAATAAATAAAGAAATAACAATTAAGGCATAATACAATTGGTTCAATGAGCACTGGTTAAATGGAATTACATAGACTTAAAGATACAAAATATATGCACAGACAAATAAGTGATTTGAAAGACAGAAAAATAAAAATAAAATAGATGTTTAAGATGTTTAAAATCAAAACAGGAAAGTTATTAATGGAAAAATATGATATGATAAAGAGTGGGATATAGTAAAAAAAAAAAAAAAAAAAAAAAGGAGCAGAATTAACAGTAGAAATTAAATTTGAAGGTCCACTATACTAAATGAAGAAGTTATTGATGCTTAAAAATAATATAGGAAGAGGGGAAAATATCTGGACCAGATGAAATCACAGTACATAAATTAGGGATACTGGGAGACCTTGGAATATAAATATTAACTAAACTGTTGGATGATAATGACTACAGTTATTACATATCTAGGTCTGACACCAGTTATGCACTTAATTAGAGAACAACCGAATAAATGGTTTGGCCACCTCACTAGAATGCTCTGGTACCATCTGCCATAAAGAGCCACACTGAAGAAATATAATAGATACAGAGCAAGGGGAACATGACATAAAAGATGGAGTAGATGTATCAAGGACAACCTCAGCGAAATGAATACCAACTTACAATCAGCATAACAGAGTTTCACATCTCCCCCAAAACACTGGCGTAAATGGAGGAAAAGAAAAAGAAGAATACATACCCAATGAAATGCTGACATCTGTATTTTAAAGCTTTACCAAAGAGACCAAGAATAATTGAATGTGAAGAATTTCATACAATCAACCTGATAAACCATGTCACCAAACTTCTCAAAATTATAATGACAAAAACAAACAAACAGACTTACAGTATGAATTTGTGGAAAGGATAGGAAAATGTATTGCTCACTCAACTCATGCCAAGCATTCCTGTCTCTTGCCGCCTCCCGCCATGACCTACCTATATTTTCCATCTTGGCCTCGAATTCTCTTTTCGTTAGTTTTTATGTCTTCCTCTGTTTCCTTTGCCCTGTAGAACTCAAACACAAGATTTTCTTGTTATCCCATAAACAGAATGTGTCTCATATTCAGCACCAGCATCTTTTCCTTAACTTTAGATTCAACGAAATTTGTTTCGCTATTTTCAAAAGCTCCGCATTAGTGATTCTGCAAAGGATGACAAAAGATAGGACGGCTGGAGGGAAGTTGAGGGTCTGTACTTCAATGGGGCTATAACAGAAGGTACATTAGCTGAGTTATTGCATTCATGCCTAGACATCAGTGATAAGTGGCAGGCTGGTGAGCACAAATGAGCTTGGCAAATACTACTTTTGCTTCTCAGCAAATCTGTTCTTATTTCTTTATCTCAATAACTGAAGTTAAGTAAACAATTATTTCACACAAATCGTAATATCTTTCCCTACACTGATTAGAGACTTTAATGAGATACCGTTGATTTTGTTTGTTTCACTCATTCCTCTACCCAAGCAATGGCAAACTACTGAACGCATATTGCCTAGTCAATCACAAACAGCCAATAGATGCTGGGGTTGATGGCAATGTCCTTTGAAAAAAGGCGAGAGGATCGACGTAATTGCACCGGGTGTTATTCCATATGGCTCAGGTTCTTTCCGACGGGTGGTCTGCAGAAAGCACAAACTCCGTAGCTCCAGCGACGACCTCCTGAGTCTCCAAGGGAAAAGATGCCCTTAAAGAACAAAAGAACATGCAACTTACAATCCTCTTTCCAGTAATATTTTTGTTTAACTAATGTTTTTAAAATTTTAGAGAAATATTAGTTATGGTATGAGCCGTTCAAAACGCAATGGCAAATTACTGAATGTAAAATAACCTAAAACAATCACAGACAGTCAATACATGCTGGGTGTGATTGCAAGATCATGTACAAATGGATGTAATTAACTACGTTTAAATGTATAGCTTGTTATGGCATGGCTAAAAAGTTATCTCACATTAAATCAGCAATGTGTAACAAGAATGGCAAAAGTGTGGACACTGTGACGAAATGACACAATACACGTGCCTTCACACTGGGTAATCACCTATCGACCGGCGCTAGGCTAGTGGTCTCCCGTCCATGCTAATTAGATCCTGGGGGAACCCGTCTAAATTTGTCTGTTCTGGACGTTTCTCGAAACGCCGAGAGAAATGATCGGTTGAGTTTACCAGATGCGTCCAGTCACGTAGAACATCTCTCAACGGGTGTATCTCGGGAATTTGATTTTCTCCGTGAGACATTAGAAATTCGAGGGTCGAGTGGAATTCGAAACTCCATGAGTTAGCTTACTTTGTCTCAGTCGCCAACCTCCAGTCAACCTAGGTTGACGCAATGTCAGACCTGTAGAATTGATGTCTTCAAGGCGCTAGCCATAGCCCGACAACAATACAGCTGATATTTGCCGATTCTCTCTAGACATAAGGTAATTGAAATAAGTAGTTAGTATTTGTTCTTACCGAACCGCAATCCGTCAAAATAAAATTTACCAGCATGCTATGTTTTTCGTCCGATCTCATGAATAATTAATTAGATTTATTGATCGGCTGAGTGCGAATCTAGGCCAGAGGCTCAGTGTTAACTACACGTGTTTTCCAGCGCTACCACACTGTTGCGTGTGTAGATTATATTTACTTCTAAGTCCTTCAAACTGGCGTTGTAGAAGGAAATAAACATAATCTTGGTATGTTGCGGATATTCACATTTATTTGTTAAAGCTATATAATTGCTAGGAAAGTGCCACTGCAAATTTTGAGTGTACTTTTGTCAATCTAATAATTGTGTGCTTAACAGTTGTGTTGACCCACTTGTTTATTGATTGAATAACTAGTTAGTAATGTGATATATGCTTTAGCTATCTAGTGATGTGTTATATGCTGTAGCTAGTTAATAATGTGATATATGTTTTACCGATCTAGTAATGTGGTATATGCTGTAGCTAGCTAGTGATGTGGCAAATACTTTTGATAGCAAGTGGTGTGTGACATGATTAACTAGATGAAGCTGTGCTATTTCAAGGAAACAAGGTGTTGTTTGATTTCCATTTGGACGTCAGTGGACTAATTGCTGTGTTAAGGCAACAATGCTGTTACTCTTTCTATATAGGAGTGAAGTGATTATGATAGTTATCTATTAGCTGTGGAATTGCGACGCTATTACCACTTGCTAAATCTGAATGACCGATCGATAGGGAGACGACGCGTCGTAACCGAGGGCATTTGCGTTTCAACCGAAACGAGATTCGAATGAGACGTTTAATGAATTGCTATACTCCTCTTTGTAAACCCGATCCTGTTAGTGGGGGTCATATCTACTAGGGGGAGGGTACTACAGAAGAGGGCTTTGCTACACTTACAGGGAAACAGGGGGATTTACGGGATGAGCTGCCGGGTGTCATTCTGAATGGGATGACGTGGCCTAACACGCCATGGAAGCTGTTAACTTTTTTATCCACAGCTGATCTTAGAAAAAGACAACGGGGGTAGACTGCCACCAATATGGGATAGACCTGTGCTGTCTTGACCTTCAAGATGAGGGGATAATCAAGAGAGGTTCTATCTGTTCCGGGACAGAGATCCCAGAACCAAAGCATTGCTTTGTTATTTAATTTATTGATACTGTTAAGTTATTAATAAATTATGAATTAATTAATTAATCCAGCCATCATATGCCATGCCGGTAAGCGTGGGCGGTCATGTTCTGCCATGTCACTCAATCACTAGAGTCGTGGATCAACTCCGTGTTTCTGTCTCCACCATGCCACAAGGCCAAGCCATACAGGTACTAATTAATGGGTTAAGTAATTAATTAATTGTTGAGTTAGGATGTTGCGGAAGGATTGACCGGCTGGACACCTCCCAGGTAAATAAAACTACTACACTGAATTAGGGAGTAGGTGTATTACACGGTTGCGAATGGAGGATAGATGGAGAAAGGAGATAGCACCAGGTAGTAGGCTTCTATGACCAGGTCAGACGGACTGCACCGGTTCTTTCGGGGCAGATGGTGCCAAGATCGTGGCATTGTCGAGACAGAAACACGGAGATGATTCACGATTCTGGTGATCAAGTGAGATGGCAAAACATGACCGCCCACGCTTACCGGCGTGGCACATGATGGATGGATGGATGGTTCCCAGAGGATCTATTCGACTAGCTACTTGCTCACTGATGCACCCTCGTGCATAAACATACTTGCTAGGATAGATGATCGTATATAAAATGTTGTTATGAGTATATATAAATATTTCTGATGTGTGGTGATGTTTATGTGCATTTAAGTCGCAGTTGTAGCCGATTTGCTCTCACCGACCTCCTTGTTTTCAGGATCTGTTTTATTTTTTGCTATAGATTCTGAAGTAACACTATGAAAATCATATGGACCAGCTCGTTCCAGGGCGAATCATTATGATGTATTGTGGCTATACTGGGAGTGGTTCCATGATCATGAATATACAAGACTAAATGCATACGAGACACGTGAGTTATGAGATAAATCACGGCCTGAAGAGTCTGAAGAATTTAGGTTGACCGATCCAGATGGGGTCTGCAGCTGACGCGTCTAAAATTGACTTGTCCATGTGAGTTATTCGGGTATACTCATATTATTACTCTGAGTGAGGACTCTATGTGTTAGGGATGTTACCTATTCAACGTGAGTATTCTGAAGTGAACTGTTATTAATATTTAATGAAGATGGCAAGTATCAAAATGTTTCGGACCAAGCCGGGTCTTAGTGATGTTGACAGTGTAGAGAGCTACCGAGGTTCAAGATTATCATACCAGTCTGAACATCTTAACAACATTGAACTTGACAAGAGTTATCCAACTCCACTAGTAGTCTGTAATTATGATGAACTCATGAACTCTGTTTTCGTAGACAGCTACCACACTCCAAGGTTAGGTTGTTGAGAACATCCCAATGACAGTGCTAGTGTTCGGAGCCACCACGCTGCTATTGTTTGCTGTGGATTAGATCAAGCAATTGACTTTATTCTGCCGAAGAGCTACCACGCTCTAGTATTGCTCTTCAGTGGTTAACATCAGATGGAACACCTGGAACCCTAGGGTTGCCCTGTTTCATCAGTAGTGAGAATTCTGTTGTGGTTGATTACGTCACCGGGTGACGACATCAAGTAATTGTGTTGCAATATCAGTCGGATATCGGCAAGAGTATGGATGTTCAGATATCTTAAACCAGGTGAACTTGGAAGACGCCGGTGGTGTCGGCACGTTAGAGGTCCACAATACAGGAAGTTGACCGGGTGAATTCACAGCAACGACTGGACGCACGCACGAACAGATATCACACGCTACGTGATGAACAACAGATCATCTTTAGTTCTCTCACCTCTCTGCTTTAGAGATGTACATAGACATTCTTCTATTCAGGCTTTTCAGCCATCCAACTATGAATTATTTCCAAACTAAACTTTGATTTTGTTATCATAAATTTGAGTGAGGATACGACTGTTGTCTTATCCGAGCCCCCTGTGAGTGGGTATCCATTGGTGGGAAGACAAGAGCAGGTGTCCCGGCTCGCAGGGGGCCTAGTAGACGGGAAGTCCTCGGGAGGTAGTCGGAGCAAGTGCGGAGGATATATCTAAGTGTACATTACCTGTCCAAGCCCCGGGGGTCTTGTTACATACACAAAATGATATGTTTAATCAATTAAAGCTTGAAAGGAAGACATGCATACACATTGTTACATGCACTAAGAACACGTCGGGTAACAAATGAATGAACAATTCCTTGTAATAATCAGTGATTCCGGTTACAATTTGTGTAACAGCGAGAATTAGGTAAAGATTGTTGACATACATATCTAGATCTGCCAGTATTCTGTATTCTGGGGTCAGGTCGAAGCATTAATAAAAAAAACCTGAAATTGGGTCAGTTAGTCGACAGATAATCCTTCTTCCTCTTCTTCTTTCCTTAGCTTGAAATATGTCTATAACTGCAATGTTGTCTCTTGTATGAATTTAACTGTCTTTTTTAGTTCACGCAGCGGTCCATAGAGTTCATCTTCCATTGTCTCTCTAGGCCAGAAAGTTTGTATTTTGGGCAGTCATTGAGTATGTGCTCTGCTGTCTGCGACGCCAATCCAAGTGTGCACATGGCTGATACACCAATCTTGAATTTTGTATACATATGATTGCGTAATCTTGTGTGTCCTATTCTGAGGCGAAGAATAATGACTTGTTCTGGTCTGTTCATAATGTTGTAGTCACCTTGAGCAGGTTTTGGTGGCTTTCTGACTGATTTGATCATTCTTTTCTTTTGTTGGTAAGTAACGGGCACATCAGGCTGTTCTTATTTTGCTCCTTCTTTAGCCAATCGATAACCTCTGTCGTTTCCAGGTATTCCACAGTGGGATGGTATCCACTGTATGGTACCTTATGCTGACTGCTAAGTTCAGAAAGTAGTGTCCTTAGTACTGGCAATTTCCCTGACAGGAGCACCTCGAGTAGTGATTTTGCATCTGTCAATAGTACCACAGGTTGTGTACCACGGCTGGTATTTAGTAATTTCTCTGTTGCTATCTTGATTGCCTCAATTTCAGCATCATAGTTATGGCAGTACTTTCCAATTGGTACTCTGGCCGTGTCCCTAGTATTATTTGGGTATTCTATATACACTCCCGCTTCTTCATTTCGAACAGCATTTTGCGCTGACCCATTTGTGTAGACTCAGATCCGGAGATCCTGTTGGTATTCGTCATCAAGGAAGCTGTGAGTGGCTGTTCTGCGCTGTACTGTTCTGTTCTTGCTTGTCAAATATTCCGCTCACTTTGTCTGAGTTTATAGTGATAGACTGTGTTCATCTTTCCATGGAGTTCGCTCTGGAATAGTTGTCAGGGGGATACCAACTGTGGGCAGATCGGTGGTTTCTCTGCAGAGTCGTTTAGCCTGGTGGATTAAACTGATTCTTTTCAACCGCCCGATAGCTAAGTTTTCAAATCTGTTCTTCATAGGTATCGCGAAACGGAAGTGGGTCTCAGGCGGGACAACACAGTACCCACTTTATCCCACCTCGTTCAGGTGGCTAGGCTACATTTTAAGGCGGGTGGGTGGAGATTTCCGAGTAAAAAGTGTTAGGAGCGTTTTCTGGGTCCTTGAGATGTTATGTATCGGGGTTGTCGTGAACTTCACGTGTCCCGAAAAACATAACTCTACTCTTTGAATGTGCTTAGATAGTTGTTGTTGTAAATCGCACACTCTGATAAAACTCGGGGATTCGTGAGTTGCCATCACTTTCGTGAGGTGATTCTGGGGGATGTCCGGCGAGCTCTGTGTGTACTGTGTGTGGACTCGAGCCGAAGAGAAGTCATTCGGTAGTCAGACATCAAGAAGGGAGGCCGCTTCTATAGCCAACTATATACTATGGTATAGTAGGCATCTGGGAGAATGTTCTACAGCTACGGTTGTTGTTGAAGCTATCCTTTTACGGCCGCGAGTAGTAAGGGATGCGACCTACACACGTATTTTGACATCCATTATGGCGGCTGATGGCGGGTAATAGTTTTTTTTTTTGGGTCCGGGTGATTTTTGGCGGGTAAAATCCCGGGTCTATTTTTTTTTGGGAAAATCTGTGAAAGTAATTAAGGTTGGTTGGTCTATTTTTCTTGGTGGGAATTTGTCTCTGGAACGGTGTGAAATATTTTTGGCGGGTAAGTGTGAAAGTAATTAGTGGAAAGTGTATGAAGGGGTTGAAGGGAAAGTTATTTTGGTTAGAAAGGAGTATATGATCTATTAGTAAGTGTGGCGGCGTGATGTATAAACTGTTTTGGGTGTGACGGGTCGGTACCAACTGTTTTAAATGTTCATAAACGTGTGATGATAAACGTGGGGTGATAGTAGTGTCTTAGTGAAAGTAAAGGGTAGTATGTAGCTTATTCACCGATTACAAAGGAAATCTTATAAAGTTGTAATGGATTTGATGGTAAGGGGTATTAGTGGTCAACTAGGAGTGGTCGATATAGGGGTGGTCATAAATGTAATAAGAGGTGTTATGTTCACAGTTACACACTGGTCAACCAGTAGTCAAGCAATGGTCAAGTAAGGGTCAAGTAGTCAAGTAAGGAAATTTTAGGGAAAAGTGATTGTAATGATATTGTGATGATTAAAGGGTGATAAATTAGTGGTCAAGCAGTGGTCAAGCGGTGGCCAAGTAAGGAAAATTTTAGGGAAATTTTAGGGAAAAGTGATTGTAATGATATGGTGATGCTTAAAGGGTGGTAAATTAGTGGTCAAGCAGTGGTCAAGCAATGGTCAAGTGGTCAAGTAAGGAAATTTTAGGGAAAAGTGATTGTAATGATATGGTGGTGATTAAAGAATGGTAAATTAGTGGTCAAGCAGTGGTCAAGCAGTGGTCAAGCGGTGGTCAAGCGGTGGTCAAGTAAGGGTCAAGTAGTCAAGTAAGGAAATTTTAGGGAAAAGTTATTGTAATGATATTGTGATGATTAAAGGGTGGTAAATTAGTGGTCAAGCAGTGGTCAAGCAAGGAAAATTTTAGGGAAATTTTAGGGAAAAGTGATTGTAACGATATGGTGATGCTTAAAGGTGGTAAATTAGTGGTCAAGCAGTGGTCAAGCAATGGTCAAGTGGTCAAGTAAGGAAATTTTAGGGAAAAGTGATTGTAATGATATGGTGGTGATTAAAGAATGGTAAATTAGTGGTCAAGCAGTGGTCAAGCAGTGGTCAAGCGGTGGTCAAGTGAGGAAATTTTAGGGAAAAGTGATTGTAACGATATGTTGATGCTTAAAGGGTGGTAAATTAGTGGTCAAGCAGTGGTCAAGTGGTGGTCAATTAGTGGTCAAGTGGTCGAGTGACCACTTAAATTGTAGAGGACGATGTGCCTAAGATTATGGTAGTGGTTAAAGTGATCGATGACGTGGTCAAGCAGTGGTCAAGCAGTGGTCAAGTAGTCGAGTGACCACTTAAATTGTAGAGGAAAGTACGTATAGTGCAATGGTGGTGGGTAAAGTGAGGAAGAATAAATAGTAGTGATAACAGTACTACCAATATTAGCGACAAGAATATTAACTGGTGCGTTATTAGAGATACAAGTCTCTTTTTTGTGGGGTGTGTAAAAATCATACAAAGAGGGTCATACAAACACAAAGAGGATCACACAAACACACATACAAGCACAAAGTCAACCACACTCATCCATAAACAAATATACAAAGAGGATCACACAAACACACATACAAGCACAAAGTCAACCACGCACAACCATAAAACAACCACTCAAGTACAGACACACTCACCCATAATCAATTACACAAATACACACCTACTACAAACTCAAAGACACACACCCAAACCATTACTACTGTCAGCACAAGTACACACAGACACACCCGTACACACTTGATACACTTGTACATACAGACCTACAAGCACACAAAAACACACCCATACCATTACTACTGGTACCACAACCAGTACAGATACACTCACTCATAAACAAATCGTGTCCCTACAAGAATATCACAAACCATATACCCTTTTTGGTAAAGAACGCGGATGTCCGAGAAGCGCCTACGTCATCAACGCCATATGCAAAAGTCATTAAGTACGAGTCATCGGTGTGTAGGGAAGCAGGCGGGCGGCGTGAGAATAGCTTGTCTAACTGCCACGTCAGCTACGTCGTGTGCAGAACCAGTGTATAAAATAGACGGCGTCTCTTGTGAGCTCAGTACCAGTTCACGGGCTGACTTGGGTAGCTACAGAGGTGCTTCAGGCTGGTGTGAGCAGTGTTCGTGTCGTAACCAGATATTGTTCACGTAGTGACTTGGCTAGCGACATCGGTGAAACAGGTTGGTGTGAGCATTGTTCGTGTAGTAACCAGATATTGTTCACGTAGTGACTTGGCTAGCTACATCGGTGAAACAGGTTGGTGTGAGCCTTATTCGTGTAGTAACCAGATATTGTTCACGTACTGACTTGGCTAGCTACATCGGTGAAACAGGTTGGTTTGAGCCTTATTCGTGTCGTTGGCCTCTGATAAAACATTGAAACATATATTGTATACACCAGAACTATTTGCGATTGTAAGAACGCGAAAGTGTGACTTGTGATCAGTTTATCAATATGACCACCAGATCTACTTTCACGTGTTCAGTGTGCGACAAAGCCTATTGTGATAAGTATACCCTTAATCGTCACATTCGGACCATTCACGAGGGGAAAGACCAAATATATCCCTGTCAGTTATGTGATAAGGTGTATAATACGAACGATGGCCTACAAAAACAGAAACGAATACGTCATCAGCCATGTATGAATACACCAAACACTACAATACCAGAGACGACAGCACCACCTGTCTATTTACACCAGCCTCGTAGTCTAACGCAAGTACCAGACTGCCACCACTGTATCTTCAATGATAACCTTACCCGCCATAATAGGAACATTCACAATGATTATCCCTGTCAGTTACGTGACAATCTATACAATTCGAACCTACAACGGTACTTACATCACCAGACATCACGAGAAAGTATGACACCCTTAGACACCCTGGCAACACCTCCACTCATAGTAGCAGAGGATATCCAACCAAATGATAGAGACAGCTTGGCAGCGCTTAAGGCGTACTGCAAGGACCTATCGCTTATGCTACCCAATCAAGTCGTAGTATTAGAAAAAAGTGTCGACCACCGCAACCGGGTGGTTTTTGGTATGATAAAAAAAAGAAGTATTCAGATATCTTGTATGATAGCTCATACATGTCTTTATTCTGGATCCGAAACAAATAAGGTATGTGTGATGACTTCGACAACAACAGTGTTTTTGATAGTCAACCAGCAGAGCCCAGAAGAATGAAGATCACTAATCCAGAACTTTTTGATTTTTCACTAAGCATCTATGTCATTGATTGTTTCTTATGATATATCACTAAACTGTTTTTCACTAATCATGTATGTCATTGCTTTTTTTCTTATATCACTAAAGTGTTTTTCACTAAGCATCTATGTCATTGATTGTTTCTTATGATATATCACTAAACTGTTTTTCACTAATCATGTATGTCATTGATTTTTTCTTATGATATATCTCTAAACTGTTTTTCACTACTCATGTATGTCATTGATTTTTTCTTATATCATTAAAGTGTTTTGATGAATAACACACATATTTTGGTGATAAAGATATTGAAATCAAGTTTTTTGTTGATTTTCTTTATTGGTTTTGTTTTCATGATGTTGTCTTGTCGGCTCAGAGCTTACATTACCAGACATGAACAAAGTCTTAGAAGAAGTTATGGCAAATACAGAACAGTCAAATGTATAAAAAAAAAAACTAGGAGTTAACCAAGTATGAAAAGGCCTAAAGAGAGAAATGTCTCGGCCAAATTTATAAAAATAATCAATGGAAAAAAAATCTTGGCCAAATACGAAAATTTGTCAACCAAATGGAAACAAAATATTGACCAAGTAATGAAATACACCATTCAAGTTTATGAAAAGTCGGAAAATTTGTCAACCAAAAAGGGAAAGATGTTGGCGACATACAGATATAGCTCGTCCAAATTTATAAAAACCTAGGAAAAAAATAACCAAAGGCGAAAAGGCCAAAATACGAAATGTCTCGACCAAGCTTATAAAAATCTAGGAAAAAATATTACAACTAAAAGATTGATCAAAAATTATAAATTCAAACATTATAAAAAATAACCAAATATGAAAAACATCGTCCAAAGACAGAAATATTTCAACTAAACTTATAAATAAGTCACCAAAAGGGAAAAGGTCAAGTACAGAAATAGCTATGGAAAAAGTAAGTCCACAAAACTAAGGGAAAAAAATGTAACTTCTGTAGTCAAATGTGTCTTATCTGAAAAGACGCTATCAATGTCACCCCTTTCCTTGTTTTATTTTACCAAAGACCTTCACCGTATCTGGTACAGAAACCCTTATACAGCACTCATCTCTGCTCTATGTCCATTGCAGCCATAGTTTTTAGTGCATTGAGTCCCTTTTGAGTTCTTGTCACGACCGTCTCCACATGGTCCTTGAAGGATAGGCTTCTGTCAAATGTGATCCCCAGATACTTCAGTTTTTTCTCTCTGCTGACATTTCTACCATCTATCGCGAGGCTTGGGACATCAGCTCTTACAATCCTGTTGCCCAGAGAGCACCACAAAACAGCCGCCTTTTCCGGGTGGATGACAGCACTCATTTCTGTGCACCAGTCAATCACTTCATCTACTGTCGCCTGTAACTCCTGGGCTGTTTGCTCCCTATCTCTCCCCTGCCTATATGCAAGAATATCATCTGCAAATGTTAGTAATCTTCCAACCCCTGGTGCTTCTAGGTTTGCAATCTTGCTCGTATACCCATTAAAGAGCACCGGTGAGACTGCAGATCCCTGTGGCAGTCCCGGGGTTAACATATGTGGCTCTGAGGTCCATGCGCCCAGACAGAGAGCAACCAGACAAGAGTGCAGGACGGCTGCTATCCAGTTCACCAATCAGGGATTGACCCCCTTCTCCATCAGTGAGGTCATCAAAATATCATATCGAACTCTATTGTACGCATTCTCGAGATCAAGCGCTACCGCCATCGTTTCCTGTCTACTCTGGAACCCCTCATAAACATCAAAGGCAAAAGTGGCTGCATTAGACCAGGTATCTTTTCCTGGCCTGTAGCTCCCCAGGCCTCTTGGACAAAGCTTCCCCCTTTCCAAAAATTCCTGCAGCTTAACAGCGACTATCTTCTCTAAATACCTTCCCAAATGTATTTTGAAGGGTGATGATCCTAAAGCCGCTAAGCTTTGACTGATCCTTGAATGGTTTTGGGAGAGGGATGAGATAGCTGTGCACCCAATCCTGCGGTACTGATGCTGTCCTAATACTCTGGTTAAAGCAGTCGGTCATCTCCTCCAGGTCTGCTTCGCTCAAAGCCTTCATGTGGCCATACCTGACCCCATCGGGCCCTGGTGCCGTGTCTTTTGCCTTTTTCAAAATGTGTTTAACATCTTCCACCCGTATGATGTCTTCATACTGCATATTCTTCGTGGTGCCAGATAGCTCCTCTCTAACTGCATCCCTGGTGTCCGCATCATTATGATTGGTCTGCTCTAAAAATCTCTGGAGAAACGCCTCCCCTTTCTCTTTGTATGTTGTCACGCGCACACCATCATCTCTATAGATTGTTTCCACTGTCATCGGCCGATCTTTTCTCTGCATTTGCCTGTGCAGTTTCCAGAATTTTTGCAGTGTTTTATCACCTCCAATCTCCTTCATGAAACATTCCCATTTTGCCTTTTTGGCCTCTGCAGCACAGCGCTTGAAAACCTCCACCTTGTCTTTCTTGACATTTTCCGCTGTGTCCACTTCCTCTCGTGAGCTACGAAGTGTCTGTCGCACTTTCTTTAGCTGCTTCACTGCAGCTCTCTTTGCTTTCCAAGCATGGTCTACTTCTGGGGTCCACCATGGGGGCTGCAAAAAGGGAGTTTTAACAGTCCTGTTGCATGCCCCTTTTCTGAGGCGTCCAAGAAGGCAATCGGTCCTCTCATACCGGAAGGTCTTGCGCGCTCTCCCAGCTTTAACTTTCCTGGGTTTAGAGATCAGGACTGAGCATGGCATGTGATCACTCCCATGGTCATTCAAAACATTTCACTTTACATCAAGGACTGGTGACTGGGAGAAAAGTGCAAAGTCAATAGCTGTGTCTGCATCGCCAGGCCTCATTGCCATTCTAGTCGGCCTACCATCATTTATGCAGACCACATCGGAGTCCACCATGGCATCTGCAAGGGCAATTCCCTGACGGTTTTCTCCACTACTGTCCCAATCTCTGTTCCTTGCATTGAAGTGTCCACATATGAGTAGCCTATCACCTGGTAATTCCTCCAGTTCCTTAAGCCAGTCCCAATGTTCCTTTCTGAAAAAACAGTCCACTGTGCCATACACATTTATGATGTTCCAACTTAAGCCACCAATCTCCATTTGTATACCCTGGACCTCTCATGCACTGTGATTCCACTGGCTCAAGTCGAGTACCACATGCTTCACTCCTTACTTCACCAGCAGACCTTGTCCATGTCTCTTCTGCCCAGTAGGGTTTATATAACTGGCGTACCCAGGGCAACGGTATTTGTCTGTATTTAGCTCCTGGAGCATGAGGACGTCAAAATCATATATTAGTCTCTCCAATACAGGACCTCTCTGTCTGGCACTGCGACAATTCCAGTATCCCACTCTTACATAGTTGAAACCTAGTCTCTTCACTTTTCGTCTTGTTCTCCTGGCGCCTGCCCTCCTATTTCTATGCCGTCGTCTCACACCATTTCCTCGTCTTCTCCTCCTCACTCTCTCTTCGCTAGCCTCTGAGGGATGTGTCAAGCGCAGATCACGTGCTCCGTAGCTCCGGTGACGATTCCCATGTTTAAATAAATCCATAGGCAAAGTTTGGATATTGCAGGAAATAAACGGTCACCCTAGCATTGCCTGCTTGCTAGGGAAGAGGCAGGGGATGTCCCGCAGGAGTCCATACGCCTGATGCCGCCTCGCACGCCTGTCAGACGTCCAACGTTCACGGCCAGTTAACCCATGGTCATCCAGTTCCTCAGCACGCTGGTCCACCTTGAACTTGGGGGTTTATATTTGGAGTTTTCCGTTTCCTAGATGGATTGCTGTCCAAAGCTCACGGGTTCCACCTACCCGGGAGCGTAACCCTGATCGGGGGGGCTAAACGGGTACTCCACCTTGCCCAAGGGTGTCCCGTAGGCTAGCGGAGGGAAGGAGGCGCCGTACTTCTCCTTTGATAGGGGATACCCCCTACCCCGCTACCCGATAGCCAAGGGAAATAGCTGACTGCCACTGGGAACGTGCAGGAGGGCCTTTCTGTAAGAATACAATATCAATAATAATATAAATACAATATAATAAGAGTAGCTAAACATACTAGTCTGTATTTCAACTGCGTTGCAATGATCTGGGAACATCTATTAGTAGTATAGTAACGTGGAAAGACTCCCGTCTTTTGTGGCGCACTATATAATCAAACATTTATCCATTTTGCACAACAATGGGCGATAACTCCTTGATTTTGTGAAAAAGTAAGGGTAGTAGTCAAGTGACTCATCAGAGTGGGCGTGGTCAAGTAGTAGTCAAATGTTGTCAAGTCATTGTCAATAGGTGGTCAAGTGGTCAAGGGGTGGTTAAGTGACCCCTTAAATTGAAAGGGAGAGCACGTGTAGTGTCACGGTGGTGGTTAAAGTGAGCGATGACGTGGTCAAGTGGTGGTCAAGAGGTGGTCAAGAGGTGATCACGTAGTCAGCGGGTGGTCAAGTGACCCATTAAATTGTAGGGAAGGGTACTGTAGTGACACGGTAGTGGTTAAAATGGGCGATGGCGTGGTCAAATGGTGGTAAAGGGGTGGTCAAGGGGTGTCAAATGGTCACGGGATAGTCAAGTGACCCCCTTAAATTGTAGGGGAGAGTACTGCTTGTGACGTGGTGGTGGTTAAAGTGAGCGATGACGTGGTCAAGATGTGGTCAAGAGGTGCTCAGATGGTCAAGGGGTGGTCAAGTGACCTATTAACTTGTAGGTACGTCAAGGGTAAAACATAAAACAATAACAAACAAATGATTCAAAGAAGATATTAAAAAACATTAGTAAAGGGAAAACATATATAGACAAACATTTAAATGAGGATATGTGTAGTAGTGACGTTATACTGGTGTAAAAAAAGTGACCGCTCGGGATGTAAGATGGACGGTAGCACATCATATGTATATATAAAAAGGCGTGGCCTCAATTACTTAAAAGGGCGGTGTATGGTTTAGTATCATCATACGTTGTAGAACCACCATCATCATACATATGTTTAAGGATCCAGATTAGGATTGCAAGGGTGTGCAGATAATCCCAGTGGTGTTTAGGTGCTATAGTTGTTAGGTCTAGAGATTGGGGTGTCTCAATCGTGAGGTAATAAACTGTCTGCTATGGGTAGGAGGATGCTGATCGGGGCGGGTAGGTTCCTGAGAATTGTCTAGAGTTGGCGTGGTTGTATAGTAATAGTAGTCGAGTCGTTCGTAGTAATATTAATCATCATCATCAAGAGACATGTTGCCTGGCATGGGCGATCATATCGCGCCACATATTGCGATCTCCGTTGGCATGATTCAGCAAGTAGTAATATATTTGTTGTAGTAGTAGTTATGGCAATAGCAGCAATAGTTAGTTAGTTAGTTAGTTAGTCGCAGTTCCAACTTCACAGCAACGGGTCGTCCCCATTATGCTCCATTCCTGTGCCAGTTAATATCACACAAAACGCTCCCCGTGTGCTGTCGGGGCCCATAAGGGAAGCAAAGAATAGCAACACTGCAGCCTACCACGCATGTCGTAAGAGGCGACTAAGGAGGCTTGATGGTTCCGTCGCCCTGCTACTGAGTGAGTGCGTGGCGCGACACTGTAAGCTGTGAGCAGCAATAGTACTAGTCATCATCATCATCATCATCATCATCATCATCCTCATCATCATCATCATCATCATCATCATCATCATTACGTGTCTTACTAACTGACGTAGGTGATCATACCGCTCGACATATTGTGATCTCTGACAGCATTGAACAATTCATGGGTTGACTCACGCTACAGGAATCCCCATTAACGGTGGTTGTCGTAGTAGCAATAGTACCAGTAGTACTAGTCATCAGCATCAGCAAGAGACTTGTCACCTGGCGAGGTTGGGTATGTCACGCCATAAATTATGATCTCCGACACCATGGATGAGTAATACTAGTAGTAGTAATATCGGTGGTAGTAGTAGTAGTAGTAGTAGTAGTAGTAGTAGTAGTAGTAGTAGTAGTAGTAGTAGTAGTAGTAGTAGTAGTAGTAGTAGTAGTAGTAGTAGTAGTAGTAGTAGTTGTTTGTGTGGTGGTAGTAGTAGTAGTAGTAGTAGTAGTAGTAGTAGTAGTAGTAGTAGTAGTAGTAGTAGTAGTAGTAGTAGTAGTAGTAGTAGTAGTAGTAGTAGTAGTAGTAGTAGTAGTAGTAGTAGTAGTAGTAGTAGTAGTAGTAGTAGTAGTAGTAGTAGTAGTATGGTAGTCGTAATAGCTTTAGCAATGATGGTAGTATTAGTTGTCACCATGTAACAAATGTTCATATCCGTGTATACTGCTCATACAAGCGGTCTATAAATTATGTACTATTCCAGTATAATATGTGTTATGTATTGTTCTAAGTTGCAGTATCCTATGTACTATGTACTATAAAGCTAGTTTGTATTGTATGTTGTGTAATGTGTTGCTGAAATATCTTTCTTTTGTAGCTTTAAGAGGCGATGACGTCATAATCCCACGCTATATATGTCGTCAGCCTAATGATTGCCGCGAAAAAGGCTCATTATGAGATACTGATAATTTTTCAAATCGACAGCGTCCGGGAGTGCATACCCATTAGGAACAAACAACGGTATGGCAACTACAAGGCAACGACAAGGCAAAATGGAGTCGGATATATTGTAACATACAAAACTTATGAGATCATTGGTTGTCTGTTTCATCACGGTCGACAAATAGGTGGTCACTAAGTCCTCATATTACTCACTTAAATACACATATATGATAATAATTCACCAACCCAAACAATGAAAACTGACCACACAAAAAAAAAAAAACAACGAACAATGACATAAACAGTGAACGATCTTTTATGACTGTAAACGTCAAATTGTAACACATACAAAGAAATCTACGACTACTGAAAAAATAAAATGACACAAACAATGAAAACTGACATAACAACACACTGACGCAAAATAAAAAGAAAAAATTCAAAAGGTATAACACGGACACAAAAAAGTAATCAACACCAAACCCACACAAATACAAACTGGCACACACACAAATGAAAACTGAAACCAATGGGGAAAAAATCTTCATTTCTTCAACAGCATATTTCCTTTGTAAGTTCACGTCGGCATCAGAATATTTATGTGTCTAAGTTCATGTCTTCGACAGTTCATGTTTTGGTAAGGTATATTTTTTGTGAAAATTGATGCCCCCGCAAGTGAAATTACTGTGACGTCATAAGAAAAAAATAAAGGAGACAAATTGAGGCGGTGACCCTCATTTCAACCAATTGTGTCACACATCACATACGGACATGTCCCCCATATCGCACAGCTGTTCGAATTTCCATGGAACTGCCCAGCTTATTTGTACACCTTGTCGAATTGTTCTGACAACTTACCAACTGGCCCTATCAATTTGACGACAGGCTCGCACAACCTGTCGAATTGTTCCATCAACTTACCCACTAGACTTCACAAATTCCCCACCGTTTCTCACAACTTATCGAATTGCCCCGCCATCCTACCTACTGGTCTTTTAAATTTGACCTCTAACTTTTAACACTTGTCGAAATGCCCTGGCATCTTACTCACTGACCTTATCAATTTGCCCTCTGGACCTGACAACAGGGCCACTTGCACGCATAAACTTGACCATTTGCTATAAAAATGATCGTCTTACCATACCAATTTGCACACTTACTCCTATAAACTGCCCCTTGTGTCACACAAATGTATCCCTTAAGGAATAAAGATGTGCCCCTTATGTCACACAAAGGTTCAATCACCTAACACAGAAGTGCCCCTCAAAGAATATAAATGCATCCCTCAAGTCATACAGAAGTGTCCCTCATCTAATAATACAGAAGTGTCCCTCATAGAATACAAATGTATCTCTCAAGTCATACAGAAGCGTTCCTCACCAATCACATAAGTGTCCCTCACAGCATACAAATATACCCATCAACTCATACAAAAGTGTCCCTCACCTAACACAGAAGTGTCCATCATAGAATGCAAATGTATCCCTCAAGTCTTACATAAGTGTCCCTCGTAGCTGTCATGAAAATCACCATGGTTTATCCAGTTCATGATAATATAGGCAGTCTGATTAACGGCATGGTTTCAAGGCCACAATTGTTTTAACAAATACAGGAAAAACAAGTCGGAACCAAGTTACAATCAGATGTCAAAAATACCAGGACTGGCAAAGTAACAGCTGCAGTTGTTTACTGGGAGGGGAGTCGGTGAGATGAATCAATACGCCGCCCTGGAAAGTTCCCCACCAGTCGGAAATATTGTAGCCAGGTGGTTGTGACACTCGGTCTTGTTTGGGTATCAGGACAGGAGGAGATAACTGTGAACAAGATCAGATAACTCTTGTAGTGATTTAATCTAAAAGGAGAGCGCTTATTTTGAAAGGGATAATCTGCCCTTGAAACTATCTGGAGTTTGGAGATCAAAAAACGTCAAGTGAACAATTCAAGGCTGTTTGCCAAGAAAACATGATTTGGACACAGTGTAGCTCAGACAGTTGATCTAGGCAGTAGTGCCTTGGCACTGCAGTTAGAGATTGTAATAATGTCTACCGTGTACGAATTAAGTGGATTTAATTTTACACGTGCCTGTCATGGCAAATGTAGATGTGATTTGGTAGAACCGCGGTGTGCCTAAGGTAGTTCATATTGTATAATTAGTCCTAATTAATTTAGGCAGTAGCATGGTTGAAACTAGCTCGAGTAGTGAAGTGATAAGTGGCTCTGTTACTTAAAAATAGAGAGTAAAGTGTTGATAAGCTTTACTAGTTGAGAATTGAGTAATGGGGGATAATTGGGATATTCCAGTGGGTGCTCCCTGGAGGGCGGAGCTCCGCATTCTGTTTTTTTTTTTTTTTCTTGTCTTGGCCTGATGAAAACCAATGTGTTGAGGTCATCTGTCCCTGACAGAGTTAGGTTCTCTGTATTTTTTTGAGCAAGGCCGATGGCCCACGATCATCTAATAATGATCAGTGACGGGGAGGGTATCACCAGTTGTGTTATATATTTTACAGATTCCCTATGGTTGGGATGAAAAACACAGAACCATTGAAAAATCAGATCCCGGATAAATTTTGGTGCAGGAAGATTGGCCAGCAACTTTCTCAATGGGCCTTTGCTAGAAGAAGTTGATAAACATTGGCTCGGTGGAGCTGAATAGTATAAGTATCCCACCGGATAAATACTGATAACATTACTAAGAAGATTACACAATACCTGTGGACCGCAACATAGTAATGAGTTTGAGTTCATACCATTCGTGAACACACCAGTGGTGATGGATGTTCAGTCCACTTATTACTAGATCAGTAGGGACTGATGTCACATTACATGAAACCAGAACATTGAAGAGTGGTTGTTCCACGTATCAAGGAAATCATAACATTAAGACAATTTCTAGAAAATAAAGAAATCTATTTGAGTTTAGATACAATGACTGTTTTAAGAGTGAAAACTGTAGAACATTTCGCAAGAAGGAAAAACGTCATGTTCATGAAACAGTGTTCCACTTTTTCACTGGGCAGGAATTGTGAGGTCTCAGTTTCTATAAACTATTAGGAACAGTTTTTTTTAGGAACAAAAATAGTATCGTTCCCGGAATGTAGATTTGAATGGGAATCAGATCTCATGGTTATCAGAGCTCCTGGAGGAGGACATGTCTGGAGGGAAGGACACGACATCTGGTGAGCTCAATTGTGCTGATTCGTTTGATGTCGTGTAATCCTTGCCATGATGAGTGGACTCTGATCATGAACTTTGAAGTCTGACCTCTACATTTACACTAGAAAACCCAACACACATTGTCTTCGCATACACGCCTCACATACATTACAATTTTTCTTTTAATAAATTAATCTTTACTAATTATTGGAAGAATGAGTTGTTGAATATGTTGCGTTGGGGAAGAATGAGAGGGGGCATAATACGACAGTGAGAGAGAGAGATAGGAAAAGGTGTCCACGAAATGAAGGAGTGTGTTGGACGGAAGCTGGTGGATTCTCTAGGCTATTGAAAGGGGGTAAAATATAATGTGGGTGTTGACTCCCCTCACTCCAGGGACGACACTTTAAATTAAGACACGACAGTAGCATCATCAGCAATATTTGCGGGTGTCGGTAAGTTCATGTCCTCGGCAGTTCATATTTTGTAAATTCATTTCTTCAGCATCAGATATTTGTAGGTTCATGTCGTGATCAGAAATTTTATTGTGTGTAAGTTTATATCTTCGACAGTTCATGTTTTGCTAGGGCATATTTTTCATGAAAACGCAGAAGTATACTGACTAGAAATTCAACCTGAGTGGTCAATTACTACAACTTCCTGTGCACAGATATTCGTAAACATTTGCTAAAGTTTAGAAAATGAACTTTCGTTGAATGGAAACTGCCACGAGTTTGAATTATTTTTAAACACTTCCGGAAGTAGTAGCGACATCTTAACGAAGACAAAGATCGGAGAAGTTATCCCCCTTAGTCTGGAAATTATGAAAATGTATGCCAATGCAACGATATTACCGGTCATATAAACGTCATATAAACAACTAATTAAATAATAACAAATGAGGCAGGGCTACCGTCCATCTTACATCCCGAGCCGTCTCTGTTTTACATCAGTATAACGTCCCTACAACACTTCTCCCCATTTAATTGTTTGTCTATATATGTTTTCTCTTTATTAAATTTTTAAATATTTTCTTTGATTCGTTTGTTTGTTATTGTTTCATTGTTTACACTAGGCGTACCTACAATTTAAGAGGTCACTTAACCACCCCTTGACCACTTGAGCACCGCTTGACCACATCTTGACCACGCCATCGCTCACTTTAACCACCATCACGTTACTAGCCGGATTCTCCCCTACAATCTAAGGGGTCACTTGACTACCCCATAAACATTTGACCACCTCTTGACCACCACTTGACCACTACTTGACCACACCATCGCTCACTTTAACTGTCACCATGTCACTAGCCGTACCCTTCCCTACAATTTAAGGGGTCACTTGACCAACTCTTGACCACTTGACCACCTCTATACCACTTCATCGCTCACTTTAACCACCATCACCACGTCACTAGCCGTACCCTCCTTTACAATTTAAGGGGTCACTTGACTTAGAAATTGAAAGCCAACACAACAGTCAAAATACCAAATTAGTGCACAAACGAATTCAGGAACTTACTAATAAAAGAACAAGTACATCAACAGGGTGTCTAAAAACTGAAGATGGCAAAATCATAATAGAAAAAGACCAGATTCTACAGGTATGGACAGATTATGTGAAACACCTTTATGATGATAACAGAGACGAACAGTATGATATTAGATTTAATAATGAAGGACCGCCAATTTTGGAGATGGAGGTTCGAAATGTTCTTAAGCATATGAAAGCTGGCAAGGCCCCCGGTGCAGATAACATCACAACAGAAATGATTAAAGCTTTAGAAGAATTTGGAATAGATCAAGTCACCAGACTGCTGAACACATTATATGATACTGGAGATATACCTCCTGAATTATGTAACTCTATATTTATTGTAATCCCAAAGAAATCAGGAACCTTGGAATGTGATCAACATAGAACAATTAGTATAATGAGTCACATCACAAAGATTTTGCTAAGAATTATCATGCAAAGAATGAGGAAGAAGATACAACCTGAAATAGGGGAAGAACAATGCGGGTTTGTAGAAGGAAAGAGTACAGTAAATGCTGTGTATATGCTGCGAACAGTTATTGAACGTGCTATAGAAGTAAACAAGGATATACATCTCTGCTTTATTGACAATACAAAGGCTTTTGATAGCGTTAGACATGTCAGCATGGTGGATATGCTTGCAGATCTACAAATTGATGGGAAAGACATTAGACTTATAAAAAACATATATTGGAAACAACAAGCTGCAATAAGGATTGATAATGAAGTGGGACAGTATCAGCCAATTAAGAGAGGTGTTAGGCAGGGATGTGTGATGTCTCCAGATCTTTTTTCCCTGTACAGTGAAAATATTTTCAAAAATGTAGAGGATATACATGGAATCAGCATTGGAGGACGAAACATCAATAACATTAGATATGCAGATGATACAGTATTAATTGCAGACAATGCGCAGGACCTGCAACAATTAGTAGATGCGGTTGTTGTACACAGTGAGCAACTGGAGTTAGAATTAAATTGTAAAAAGACCCAGGTTATGGTCGTCAGTAGGAAGGAAGAAGTGCCACAAAGTAATATACGAGTAAATGGAAATATTCTTCAACAAGTGAATCGGTACAATTATCTTGGAACAGTTATAACATCTGATGGGAGATGCCTTGAAGAGATTAGAACAAGAATCGCCATGGCGAAAGTAGCCTTTAGCAAGATGAAAAACATTCTGACCAATAAAAAGATGTCAATTGAAAAGAGAAAAAGAGTGTTGAGGGGATACATAGAGCCTGTTCTTTTGTATGGATGTGAAACTTGGACAATGAGCAGTCAGGCTGAAAAGCATCTGATGGCTGCAGAAATGTGGTTTCTGAGGAAAATGCAAAGAATACCATGGACAGACAGAAAAACCAATGACCAAGTACTACAGGAGACAAATGAACATCGTAGACTGATTAGAGAAATTAGACGTAGACAGTCAAAATTTTTTGGACATGCTATGAGAAGAAAAGGGTTGGAGAACTTAGTGACAACTGGCAAGATCGAGGGGAACAGACCAAGAGGAAGACCGAGAGGAAAATACCTGGATGGCTTGGCCACATGGCATGGACGAGACAGGAACACTGAGCTGATCCACGACACTGGTGATCGAGTGAAATGGCGAGTCATGACCGCCCACGCTTTCCGGCATGCACATGATTGATTGATTGATTGACTACCCCTTGAGAACATGACAATCTCTTGAGCACCCCATGACCACCACTTGACCATGCCATCGCTCACTTTAACCACCACCGTGTCACTACATGTATCCTCCCTACAATTTAATGGTCCACCAAGTGACCACTTGAACACCTCTTGACCACCCATTGACCACTTTATCGCTCACTTTAACCACCACTACCACGTCACTAGCCGTACACTCCTTTATAATTTAAGGGGTCACTTGACTACCCCTTGACAACTTGACCACCTCTTGACCATCCCTTGACCATCACTTGACCATGCCATCGCTCACTTTAACCACCACAGTGTCACTACACGTACCCTCCCCTACAATTTAAGGGGTCACTTGACCAACCCTTGGCCACTTGACCACCTCTTGAACACCATTTTACCACTTCATCGCTCACTTTAACACCACCACGTCACTAGCCGTACCCTCCCCTATAATTTAAGGGGACACTTGACTACCCCTTGACCACCTTGCCACCTCTTGACCACCCATTGACCACGCCATCGCTCACTTTAACCTCCACCGTGTCACTTCACGTACCCTCCCCTACAATTTAAGGAGTCACTTGACCACCACGTGACCACTTGACCACCTCTTGACCAACTCTTGACCACCCCTTGATCATGTCATCGCTTACTTTAACAGCCACCATGTCACTAGCCATACCTCCACTACAATTTAAGGGGTAACTTGACCAACTCTTGACCACTTGACCATCTCTTGACCACCTCTTGGCCACTGATTACCACTTCATCGCTCACTTTAACCACCACTACCACATCACTAGCCGTACCCTCCTTTAAATTTAAGGGGTCAATTGACTAGCCCTTGACCACATGACCACCTCTTAACCACCCCTTGACCACGCCATCGCTCTTTAACCACTACCGTGTCACTACAGTACCCTCCACTACAATTTAAAGGGTCACTTGACCACCACGTGATCACTTGACCACCCCTTGACCACGTCATCGATCACTTTAACCGCCACCATGTCACTAGCCGTACCCTCCCCTACACTTTAAGGAGTCACTTGACCACCCCTTGGTCACTTGACCACCTCTTGACCACCACTTTACCACGTTTCGCTCACTTTAACCACCACCACGTCACTAGCCGTACCCTCCCCTACAATTTAAGGGGTCACTTAACTACCCCTTGACCACATAACCACCTCTTGACCACCACTCAACCACGCCATCGTTCACTTTAACCACCACCGTGTAACTACACTCACCCTCCCCTACAATTTAAGGAGTCACTTGACCACCTATTGACCACCCTTTGACCACCACTTGTCCAGGTTATCGCGCACTTTAACCAACACTGTTTCACTACACGTATGTCACTAGCCATACCCTCCCCTACAATTTAAGGGGTCTTTGACTACCTCTTGACAAGTTGAGCACCTCTTGACCACCACTTGACCACGTCATCGCTCACTTTAACCACCACAGTTTCACTACAGTACTCTCCCCTACAATTTAAGGGGTGAATTGACCACCTCTTGACCACCTATTGACCACACTTTACCACACCCACTCTGATGAGTCACTTGACTACCACTGATACTGTTTGAAAAAAAAAAGGAATTATCGCCCTTTGTGGCTCAAAATGGATAAATGGTTGATTTATATAGTACGCCACAAACAAACGGGCTTCTTTCCACGTTACTATACTACTTCTATTATTATTTGTTAAATAGTTAGTCAGTTACAGGATTGTCGATTGCGATTTCTTAAAATTATTTTGGTAGACAATTGTCATTACTGTTAGAACGTGTGTATATTTCAGCTTGAAGGATTTATCTAGTTATTTTACTTTATGTTGTGTGCATTTTGCGGTATGTACCTGGCAAGATACAGCGGAATATGCCAGGCAATAAAGCGCGCAATCTATTGTTCGTGTCTTCGTTATTCAATCGGGAAAACTACGGGAAAACACCGTTTTGATGTTCTGAAATATATTAAAAGTTTCCGTTTATCCCATAGAATCAACCATTAACGTATAACTGAAATCCAACAAGCTGTATATAAAAGCCGCTTGTGTCTGAGTCGCATTTTGTCTCATAATAGCACCTTCGTAACCATTTCTTCGTTTTTTTTTGTTTTTTTTTTGGCTGCTTGTGATTTAATCAAGTGTGTTATTAGTGAACACACTCTCTTATTACAACAGTATAACTGGTCATTTGTTTCTTTATTATGTGTCATAACTTGAGATGGTGTGGACACATTATGCTTTTTCAGCTCTGAAGCAGCGACGCAGATTTCCCCATAACCAGAAACAACCAAAGTGACATTTCTTTCAGTGTACATCAAAATATAACATCAACTTGCTAGTTGGCTTAACTGCCGCTGTCAGTGAACATTCTCTGCGCAGTGAGTCGGTTTTAATGTAACGATCGGGTCGTTTTCATCAACTGCCTAGGTGCGTGCATGTTTGTGTGTGTGTGTGTGTGTGTGTGTGTGTGTGTGTGCGCGCGCGCGAGTATGTATCTAAGAGTGTGTCTTGGTATCTGTGTGGGTGTATATGTCTGTGTGTACATATGTGTGTGTGTGTGTGTGTGTGTGTGTGCGCGCGCGCGTGTGTGTATGCTTATTGTCAGTGTCTGTATATCATTATGTATGGGAGTGACTGGGTGGGTATGTGTAAGTGGGAGGCGCGTGTGTCAAGTTTGGGTGTAGATATGTGTGTAGGTGTAAAACGGAACTTCTTGGGTGCAATATCGCAGTTGTAGGGCATGCAGGATTATGTAACCTACACAATAAGAAATAGCAAAATTATAAGTTAGAGAAACATAAACATCCATGTATTATATTATATGAATCAAATATAGACAATATCCCGATATTTATAACCCAGATTGGTTAAACAGGATATCATGTTAATTATTGTTGGTATAAATACGGGCAACTGAACACACTAGTGTGTATTTCAACTGCGTTGCAATAATCTGGAAACAATCGTAAAAACTCCGTCGCGGAGCAAACACGGCAGGGGGCTTCTGATCGTCAGAAGTGTACCCCTTCTCCAAGTATTTCGGACCATTATACTCTTGATACACCTTGGAGGCGATCCCGTCCGGATCATGACTCCGGGCTCTTTCCCCTGCCGTGGAGACGTTCGTTCACATTCGTTATCCCTGTTGTTGTGCTTGTCCTTTCGCTGTTACCCTATTCACTCTCAATCCCTCCCTCCCTCAGTGAGGAGAGTCAGTGCAGCCTGTGCTTGCCCCTTAGCACGTGTGTTCGTGAGGAGCCAGCTTCATCTCCCGCCACGGCCTCTATCGCTTCCATTTGTCTCCGTTGCCGTGTTCCTTCCTCGTGCCCAGTTCACGGCGCCACACTCTACTAGGAAGTCGGCCCTTCCTTTACGTTTCTGGGCCCACCCATTGGTCTCTGCAGCTGAATGAGTGCGACCTACGGAGAATTATCGTTATGTTTTGGAGGTTTGACTTCGGCCGACATTTGCATAGTTTGACTGTACTCAGATTCACCACACATGTTCGGAGGAAAGGCTAAAGAGCTCACATGAGGCGTTGCAAGTTCGTGGTCTTGGTTGAGAAATTGTTAGTAGTCCTGCAGTTACCGCTTCTAACCATACTAGTTATGAGGCTCATCCCACTCTAGGTTCCCACAATTCCATAGCCAGCACGAGGCTTTTTCGGCTGCCTCACACAGTTGTTTGTGTGCCAGAGTTCTTGCTTGCCCTTTAATGTCCATTCGCTTCAGCACATCAAACACAGAGTGGGAGACTAGTCCTCTAGCGCCTACCTCAACGGCGAACAGCTTGACGGTGTACTCCTCCAGCCTAAGACTTGCGACCATGTCATTGTACTTCTCTACCTTGTACAGATGCTGCACCTCAATATTTGACTCGTAAGGGACGGTCAGCTCAATCAGCGTTAGCTGCTTGACTGACGAGGAGCTAAGTACGATGTCAGGTCGCAAGCCAAACTTTCGGATTACCTCATGGTATTCGCTACGGCCCTTTAGATCTACGGTCAGTTCCCAGACCCTCGCACCATCGAAAATGGTCGCAAGCGACCAGCCGTCAGCGACCAGCCGTCAGTTCTGCCTTCGCTGCGCCCGGCTCGGACGAAGAAAATCTCCATCGGCCTCGGCCTAGTCCTCTCTTTGTTCGCCTTAATTCTGGCCACATCCACTATGGCAGCCAACTCAGAAACATCTATTAATATTTGTTAAATAGTTAGTCAGTTACAGTATTGTCGAATGCGATTTCTTAAAATTACCGTAGTAGACAATTGTCATTATTGTTCGAACATGTGTATATTTCAGCTTGAAAGATGTATCTAGTTATTTTACTTTATGCTGTGCGCATTCTGCAGTATGTACCTGACGAGATGCAGTGAAATATGCCAGGCAATAAATCGTGCAATATATTGTTTGTGTCTTCGTTATTAAAATAAAGTAAAGTAACTAGATAAATCCTTCAAGCTGAAATATACACATATTCGCACAGTAAATTCACTTGTCTGCCAAGGTAATCGTACAATCTATTGGTTGTGTCATCGTTATTCAAATTCACTACGGAAAACACTGTTTTGATGTTCTGAAATATATTAATATTTCATAAGTTTCAGCTCATCTCATAGAATCATCAATTAATGCATAGTATAGAGTAGCAATGCCTATATAACATTTTATAATATTTACTCACCACTGAAGTTTCCCTGCGACCTCCTTCACAAAGACTTAAATTCATGCCTCAGTAGCTTCTAACTGAAATCCAACGCACTTAAATCTTATATATATAAGACGCTTTTGTCTGAGTCGCAGTTTGTCTCATAATAGCACCTACGTAACCAAGTATTTATAGAATGTTGCAATCGCCCCCTTTTTTTAACACGTGGTGTTTTTTTTTTTTTTTTTGGCTGCTTGTGATTTATTCATCATCATCATGGAGTGCCCTGCCAGCTGGCGTAGGCGTTCATGGTTCTCCACTGATATCGGATTTTGGTTTTCTGGATCAACTCTGCTGCTGATATTCCTCCATGCCACCGTCTCAATCCATCCATCATCATTATCTCTTGGTCTGTCTCTGCCTCTCTTCCCCTCTATCTTTCCAGTTGTCACGATGTTCTCCAGTATCTCTCTTCTCATCACATGACCGAAGAATGTTGTTTGTCTCTTTCTTATTGTCGTATATAATGTTCTATTTTCATTAGCCTGTGATTTATTAGTGAACTATTTTATGTTCAGTAGTTTGCTATTGCTTTATGAACGAAAAGTCAACATTTAATTTAAGTCCAATTGACCAGTGTGTGAGATTATGAACTAGTAATGAATTACTAATAATACGATAGAGTTTTATGAAGTTGAAACTGATTTACATTGTTCCGCTCAATGACAGCCTATCCACGCCCTATTGCCACAAATGTGGATGAGAAAACTGATCAGTTATCTTTGTCTACCGAGTTTCCCAGAAGATAAGACCTACCCCTAAAATAAGCCTTAGTTAAGATCGTCAGCTTGAATGAGTTTGTAAAAAGTTAGTTGCACATCCTTTACAGGATGTAACAGTAACAGTCAACCCCAGCATTTTTTTTAGCTATTCGTGTTTCCTGGGCAAGTTTATGTTCAGTAGTTTGCCATTGCTTTCTGAAGGACCGGCTCCCGTACCATTTCATAAAAAAATCAAAGCAAGGCGGCCTGCTGCCAAATCGCCCATAGCTGTGTTTTGAACGCGGGTATGCGGGATTAAAACTGCGCCCGTAACGCTTTCACCACGATAGAATTAGCCCAGGGAAATAGCTGGCTTCCGCTGGGAACGTGCAGGAGGGCGCTTCCGTAAGAATGCAATATCAGTAATAATATAAATGCAATACAATACGAGTACCTGAACATACTAGTCTGTATTTCAACATGTCCGCCTTTGTTTGTACAGTGACCTGCATGTTCGGAACAATGGCTACCGGGTGTTGCTGAATTGACTGGTTTGCCTTTTCGGTTCACGAGTGCATTTTTCAGGAGACTCCTGGGAGTCGGCGCTGGAGCTACGGAGTTCGTGCTTAATGCGACGCTTTCGGCGGGTCGCCCTGCTAATAGAGACAGAGCCATGTGAGAAAACCCGGGTCAATGAGGTCTTTCTGGTGACTGCCGATTCCATCGACGATAACCTGTGGTTTTCGTGGAAGACTTTTGATTTGGCATTCTGGCGGCGACATTATGCACAGTGTACCTGTGCGGGCTGTTGGCCTGCCGAGACTCCTATCTATAGTAATTTATAGTAATAAAATTTAGTATTTCATTATTCACTTAGGACAGCGAGGAGCATTTTGTGTGATATTCACTGGCACAGGAACGGAGCATAATTGGGAAGACCCATTGCCGTGAAGTAGGAACCGCGACTAACTAACTAACTAATGAGAATAAGGCATGTACTGATGGGTATCTAGGATTTTTAACGACTGTGGGTTTTTTGAAAATATTGCCATTCCAAGTTTTGCATTCATCTTTTTATGCTGCATACAATCCACAGAGGGTGAATACAAAACTTGGAACGGCAATATTTTCAAAAACCCCACAATCATTAACAATACACCCTAATAGTTACTTGTTGTTCTCTTTCACTTTCGCCGTTCAGCGTCATGGGGAGGAGTACTTGGAGTTCCAGCGCCTGTGACTAGTAGGACCTTTCCTCCAATGTCCTCCAGATTTTTCATGAGCAGTATTTGTCTAGGATCAAGTAAATTCCCTACCGGATTGCTACACTTGTCATTGCTTCCTTACCTAGGTTAAGTATTAATTATTATTATTACTATTAACCTGAGATAGAAAGGCAAAACACAATACTTAGTCTGATTAACAGAAGGAATGGTTATTACAAACGGGAAACAAATTATATCCAAATGCAGTATCAAAAAGCATGGAAGCAATCTGAAACAAGTCAATGTATTTAAGTACGTAGACTGGCTCCGTGTGAAGGAGTTACGGAAGCAATTCAAAATCCCGCATACCCACGTTCGAAACACAGTTGTGTTGGTATTTTATGAAATGGTATGGGTGCCAGTCGTTCAGTAAGCAATGGCAAACTACTGAACGTAAACTTGCCCAGGAATCACGAACAGCCAAAGAATGCTGAGGTTGACTGCTACATCCTATTAAGGACATGTAGCTAACCTTTTTTTTAGATGGAAGATGAATTGAGGGGGAAAACAAACTACAGAAGAAAAACATCATGGAGTGATGATCTGATGTGGGAGAAGGAAGGGGGAGCCCTAAAGAGTGTCAATGAGATAACGGGGCTGTCATAGTCTTGCTCGTATCTAGGTAACTAAACTTGGGTTCATACAGGCAACAATAAATCTGTTCGTTATGAGATCGAATATTTATTGTATTTACATATACAGTATGCGTTGGCGCAGTGGGTAAACAGACCCGCGCTAGATTACATCTCTCAAATAGTAAACATCAAACACATAAGTATCATTTAACAGTCTAGCAAACTATCTAGCCTATGTCTATATATCTATTGATATCTATAGAGTCCCTCAAAGGCAGGCCCTGTTGCCTCTCTCAAGTCCATCCGTCCTCTGCCGGTCTCCGCGTGTCCTAACTCGACACGGGCGGTAACTCTGTCCGAGTTCCTCGTGGACCCCGCATTAGGCGGGCCACATCAGTGTCCACGGAATCATGGACTTGGGGACCATCTCTTTCGAGAAGGGTCTAGATTACTCGGGTCCTGCTCGACTCAATGGTTTCCCTTGGGCTGGAATTGCAGCCCTTTACTAAGTGAGGCGGTGACAGGATCCCTCCTCCCCCGTGACATGATTTGTTGTTGGGAATTAGATCCGTTCTAATTCTGTCACCGAATCACATACAGTTGGTGTTTGTAGTTTGGTGGATAGTAACCTGGCAACCTACCTATTAGCACTAAAACTCATGTATTCTACCATACAACACTTGTCTGATTTGGTGCAGAGATCCCTGTCTCTCGTGTGCTTAAATATGCTTATCAGACCGAAGTTACGTGGCATTTTAGTAGTTGTATTTACAACTTGCCCTTCTCATAGTACCCAAAATGGTACCCAGACAAATAACCCCTATATAATAGAGGGTTAACAAGACCGAAGTCTTGGCTAAATAAGTACACCTTCAAATCTTGATCTGTGTGTGTATTTCTATACACTTTTACTCCCGTATGTTATCTAATGCTAAATATGTAGTTACCTTGTTATTTTATCCCTCTCATACTACAAGTGTCCCTGTTGGCTTGTTAGTGTGCTTTGACTAATTAGTTGATGTTTATAATAAAGTGACTGTATTTTAACTTGATAGTGTTGAGTTTTAAGGTTTGTGTACTGTGTGTGCTGAATGTGTGGCGTATTTCCAAGCGTCACGAGTTGGGATAACCTCAATCATGAACTACTGCACTGTGTGCAATACATGAACAGGCATTCCAAGTAGTGGTGCTTGGATGTATCCTAACTGCTAAGCTAAGTATATTAACTCAATATTAAACTAAGTACTACACATGTATTCACAAATTAGACAAGTCATACAATTTACATGAAAGACGCAGACAAATTAAAATAAATACGGTTTGCGTACAATTTGTCCGCCAAGTGTATCGTTCTCTCATTTAATCCATTCACACAGTCATTCACTCACTTTTCATTAAAAATAGTATTTGGTTAAAATATATAATTAAAGTTGAGGTAAGTGTTATTGCCCTTAGAAAAACTGGGCTAGGCGATATTTGCCCTTTAAGAAAATACGTACTTCTTGTACGATGACTCACAAATGGGTTATAATTTAAATAGAGACAATTGTATAGGACGGTTCTTTAGCTTAGGAATGGTACCGCCTGTAATATTAATGTCGAATATGTACAAATTACAGGTGAATACAATTTATATACAACAATAATGGAAATATAATACATATTTAATCCTAAACTAATTAATTAATTGAATCCAACGATGATGTGCGCGTCGTCCTCCTGTCGCTAGCGTGTTATGCCATGAATGGTAAAGCTAGTATGGCTGTCTCTTGAGTGTCGTAGTCGATGGGGTTCTGTTTCGGCTGTTTGTAAAGTTACGTAGTAACAACAAGTATGGCATGTTCTTAATGTCCTATATAACGAGTTCTTACAGAATTCGGAGTTAGTTCGTTGGTTGATCTTATTGGTTGACACAAACACAGTTACTGTTTCTTGCTGGAATCGTTCTAGCGCTTAGGCACTTGATGGTATAGTTCTCAAAGTAACGTATTATGTTCTTGGGTGTCGTAATTCAACTAATCACTGAGAGTACTCTAGCAGGTGTAGAGTTCCACTGTAATATGCAACCGACTAAAAGTATCACAGTTTATAGTATGGCTAATGGTCGATGTGATCAGAGTCATTCTACTGGCGCATTCACCTGCCGTGACAAAAGGTCAGCCACAATGTTGTCGGTGCCTCTGATGTGGCGGATTTCGAAGTCGAAATCTTGAAGTAGAAGACACCTTTTTAGGCGACCCCTGGTTAAGGACTAATAATGGCGAACTGTCAGTGAGGACCACAAAGTGACTCCCTAAGAGGAACTTCGATAATCTCAATATACAAAACACTAGGCTTAAACACTCTAATTCAACTGTGGCATACCGAGTCTCAGCCTTCTTTAGTTTGCGGCTTACATAGAGAATTGGGTGTTTTATGCCATCCATTTCCTGCATCAGGCATCCTCCTATTGCGATAGCGCTCGCATCTGTGGTCAAAATAAAGGGTAAATTAATGTTGGGTAATCGTAAGACTGGTGGGTTAGAAAAAATATGTTTCAATTTACACATTGCATCATCCAAGCTGGTACTTTTACAAATTTTTGATGGATGATTTTTAGTTAACATATCAGAAAAGACTGAGGTTAATTCTGCCCAATGTGGAATAAATTTCGAATAATAGTTAATCAGACCTAGTAAACTTCTAACTTGCTTCTTTGTGGTAGGTACTTCTAGCTTGAGGATCTTGGAAACAATTTTATCATCAGTCAACAATTTTCCTTCAGAAATTCTATGACCAAGGAAGTCTATTTGCGTATAGCCTATTTCAACCTTGAAAGGTTTGATAGTAAGTCCAAAAAGAGAGATTTGGTGGAAGACTTGTTTAAGGGTGAGTAAGTGAGAAGTCATATCAGAAGAATGGATGCATATATCATCAATATAAGCAACTACGTCATTAATTCCGTCGTCAGTCATGATTGGTACAGGGATTTCCATGTTGTCCACGTCTGTCTGATTTATCACAGATGCCACTGTTTGTACATTGTCTTCAATGTCATTGTCGTCGTCGTTTTTGTCGTCACATTTGTTGTCGTTGTCGATATCACAGATTGTCGGTAATGTCCATATGTCTTCGTCGTTTTCGTCGTCGTAAGAGTGTGTCGTTAACGATGCTTCGTTTGTCGAGGTGTCATTTCGTTGAGAAATTGTCGTTTCGTCTCCGTCGCCAGTTCGTTGAGTCAGTTCATTTGTCTCATTGTCTCGTCTAACATAATATGGTGTCAACATATTTCCATGGGATAATTGCAAGTTTCTATTTAAAGAGAATACAGTAGTGTTATTCCCCTTGTTGACCAGTTTCTGACATATAACACAAGTTGCACAAAAGGTTTTAATATCCTGGTCAAACTTTGGCCAATAAAACTGGGTCAGGATAATAGCCTTGGTCATTTCGTATGTCATATGACCTCCAAAAGGGGAGTCATGGGCTATTTTTAAAACTTTGTTTCGAAGTGCTTGTGGTAGCACTATTTGCTGTGTCGTGGTCTGGTTTGTTGTGTAAAATCTAGTTAAGATGTTATCCTGTAGCCTAAATGTCCACGATGCGTTCTTTGTTAATTTTGGCTTAAGGCATACTAACTTAAAGTACGGTGCTAGTGTAGGGTCATTTTTCTGTTGATTACCAAAAGTGATGTTAGTTGAGTTTGGCGCTACTATTTCTAATGATTCCAGTAGTTGGTAGGTGTTGGTTGTGTGGGTTGTCTGTCGTGTTATTGTGTTTGTGTGTTGTGTGTTTTGTTGCACATTTACAGGTTCGGTACTTGGTAGTTTGGTCGCATCCTCAATTCGAGGTTTTAATTCGGTCGTATCGTTTCTTGATTCGACCGCCCCTGCATTGTACACTTCGGTAAATTCTTCCTGAATTACCTCAGTGGTTGTCTCCCTTGGTATTTTGGCAGATTGAGACAAGCAAGAATGGTGTTTCTCTTTTGTGTCGCTATTTCTGTGGTGGATACCGTGTTTTTGCTCCCACCTTTTTATTTCTCTTTTAGAGCAAGGATGTATGTTGGGTAAATTACCAAGTATAATATCCGCGACGGGATTTTCAAGGATAGCACACAATACTTGCCCCGATATGAATGGTGTTTGAATTTCGACCAAAGCAAGGGGATATTTCTCTGTTGTACCTGAAAATGTGCGACACGTCACGTGTTTGTCTGTGTAGTCTTTAGCGTCTATTAATGTTCTCCTCACCCCACAGAGAGTTGCGCCGGAATCACGAATTAACGTGCCCTTTTTATTGTTAACAAACCCTGTATAAAAAACTAGCTTGCCTGTAGATGATAAGGCGGCGTTAGCTATTTCATTTGCAATTGGGATAATGTGACCACAATGTAGTGTTGTGTCCAGTTGGAACTTTGTACAGGTGTTGCACTTACTGTCTGTTATGGTGTTGATGACGTGTACAGCATTCCCAAGCTCGCTTTCATTGTCGTGTTGATTTTCACATTCATTTAGTGACTCAAGCTCTTCGTCAGTCGACGTTTCTACTAATGCCGCATTGGCCTGTTTCAATAATTTTCGGCCTTGACAATCTTTATTATAGTGACCCCAGCTATTGCAGAAATAACATTTAATTGCTCTGTGGTAAGCCATGCGTTTAGCTGTTTGCTTCTCTACCATCTTTTTGAGGTGTTCAGGGTATGTGGGTGATTTGTCACACATACCGTAACTGTCGTGATGAAAATTGCAATATTGGCACCTTACTACTTTACCGACATTGGATCGTAGTTTAAATCTGCTCTGTGATTGTTTGGAGTATTTGGTGTTCACTACTGCAGCTGCTGTATCATTGTGACTTATATTATGTTGAATAATATCCCTATTTGCTGTAAAAAATGCATTCCCTTTCGCCTCGATTTCCTGAATGCTCTTACAGTCCATTTGTTTTAAGAACTTGGCAAAAGGTGTGGGGATGGTGCTAACTATTTTATCTATTATAATTAGTTCCTTAAGTTTATCATGGCTATTGTTGGTTTTAGCCGAGTTAATCCATTTTGTGCATATGTCTTGGACTGTACTGACATAATCTATGAAGGTTTGGTTTGGTTGTGGAGATAATTTGGCAAATTGTTGTTGGTAACCTGCAGTGTCTAAAGAAAAATGTTGGAGAATGCGTTGTTTTAGGTACTCATAGTCTTTTCGCATTTCCTGTGGTATTGTTTCTATTACTTTCAGTGGTTCAAGAGCCAAATCCCTCATTAGAATAAATGCCCAATCTGATTTACTGATTTTATGATGAGACATGAGACACTCAAAATTTTCTAAGTAAGCGGAGATGGAATCTCCAGAACAGAAAGCCTTCACGAGACCTTTATATTTATTATATTTTTGTTCTTCCTCTTTGCTTCTTAGCTTATTTATAGATATTTCTGCGTTAGACTCAAGCTCCATCTGTTTTAATTTTATTTGTGTTTCGGCATTCAATTGGGCCTGTTTGGCCGCCGCCTCGAGCTCCAGCTGTTTTTCCTGAGCCTGCATCTGCATTTTCTTTTCTTCTGCCTCCATCTGCATCTGCATTTTCTTTTCCTCTGCTTGCATCTGCAGTTTCTTTTCTTCGGCCTCCATCTGCGATTTCTTTTCCTCTCGTTCTATCGCTCTTTCTTCACGGGCAATGTTTTCTGCGTGCGTTTTCTGTGCCCATTCTGACAATTTCTCTTCTTTGTAACCTAGCTTTATTCCTTGCTCAATGCATTTATCTAAGGTAGACATTTTGTGTTTCACTTGTTTGTAATATTCCTAAAATTAAATCCCTTAGAAAAAATGTAGTGTAGTCGAAAATTTGGTTAACTCCCTTACTTATTAATGTGTAAATCAAAATGCAAGGTTATGTTGGTGACAAGGTCATGAATATGCAAAGACATCAATATGGTACAAAATAATACATTGATGAAACATGAGAAGTACAGCTTAGAAGTACAATGAGTATGAGGTGAAACTTAGCTCTGAATTTTTGAAGCTCCTCGATGTTATCTTGCACTCTCGTTACTGTGGGAAAGGTTTCATCGGTTGGACGCGGCACTTGTTGCGGAACAATCTGCTCGTGGAGCGAGAACACATTAGTTACTGTCACACACAAAAAAAAAGTCAAAATAATAACATGTAAAAAAAAAATTTTTTACAGAATCAAAATAAAGAGGCGCTGTGGAGGCAATGGTGAGACATTGCCGAGGGACTCAGATTACTTCTATTTTATCGCTAGATAGCTACTAGTTTTATGTAACTTTGTAATGTTAACAATTTCTTTGATTTAAACAAATCAATGTGTTACCAAAAATCAATGTTTTATCAAAAATCAGTGTGATATGATTAAATAATTAATTTTACATGGCATTTAATAGGTTTTTAAGAAAACATTCTATGCCAAAACCGGAAAACTAGCCCCCAAAAAGCCTGTCATAGTCTTGCTCGTATCTAGGTAACTAAACTTGGGTTCATACAGGCAACAATAAATCTGTTCGTTATGAGATCGAATATTTATTGTATTTACATATACAGTATGCGTTGGCGCAGTGGGTAAACAGACCCGCGCTAGATTACATCTCTCAAATAGTAAACATCAAACACATAAGTATCATTTAACAGTCTAGCAAACTATCTAGCCTATGTCTATATATCTATTGATATCTATAGAGTCCCTCAAAGGCAGGCCCTGTTGCCTCTCTCAAGTCCATCCGTCCTCTGCCGGTCTCTGCGTGTCCTAACTCGACACGGGCGGTAACTCTGTCCGAGTTCCTCGTGGACCCCGCATTAGGCGGGCCACATCAGTGTCCACGGAATCATGGACTTGGGGACCATCTCTTTCGAGAAGGGTCTAGATTACTCGGGTCCTGCTCGACTCAATGGTTTCCCTTGGGCTGGAATTGCAGCCCTTTACTAAGTGAGGCGGTGACAGGGGCCGAACGTTTGTCGTAGGGGGCCACTTCTGATTATCGAAAGCTTCCTGCCACTCTTGCTCCATGGTAGAGTTTTTATCACCATTTTAAGCTAGTTGCATTTACTTTTCAGGACATAGTAGTCAGTATCACCATTAAGGAAGTTAAATGCAAAAACAGCATTTCACAAAATGAAGATTATTCTCTGCATTTCATTTTTGACAATCAGTCTGAGGAAAAGAGCTCTTTAAAGATATACATAAGCGAATCATGGACAAATGCAGACAAGTGATGTGTATAAGTGACGTAAAACCAACACAAGTCTGCTGCCATGTCTTAGTCGTACACCACAGATAAATGGCCATCATTGGCCTAAATGGAACTAGTGTGGACCTCAGAGTTTATGGCCTCTAGAGATGCAGTGATCAAAAGCCATTCTGGCACTCACCAGTCCACCACCAAATCTTGGGAAAATGGTTTCCGTAGAAGGTATGCTCGATTAGCTTGACAAAATGGTGTCCATATAAGGTATACTCAACTTTTTTCTTTTTTTTTAGCATATCCTTTTACAGGACTTAGCTGTCAACACCAGCATCTTTCAGCTGTATCTTGATCTCTTGGCAAGATTACGCTCAGTAGTTTGCCATTGCTTTCTGAGCGGACTAGCTTGACAAAATGATGTCCACAGAAGGTATTCGCTACTAACTGGACAAAATGGCTCAACTGTCCGCTGAATGTGATGCCCACTTGTGACATAGCTGACATTCTCCTCAGTTTACAGACAACGTTTCTAAGAAGTGCCGTGTTCACGCGTTTATGTTTACAATTACCGTATAAGGAGAGGAATGTCGTACCGCAAAACACAAAGACAATGTATCGCCGTAGCTCGAAATAGATAGGTGTTAGCGGGCTAGTAGGCTAGGCCAGGACTTGTCACTTGAATTTTGAATCTCCATCAAGTCAGATGTAGTTAAAGGGGAGTGATTTTTACATAACTGTGCCTTCTGGGGCAAAGGATAAGATATTATGGCATTTTGAATGTTAATACCTGTATGATATGATAAATAGAATACATGTATTTTATGTATTTTTGTTGAAGTTGATAACAACAAAATTACTTCTGTAAGAAGATAGCCTGAAGTTCGATTCTGCAGAAAGAACGTGTCTACCCCACTCCTACGGGTCCCTATGCTTACCCTGTTATCTTGCTATGATTACTAGTCTATATTGGGTGAAGAGAATCTCACTATCATCTGCATTTTGAATGCAGAAAATCTGCAGAAATGCAGAAAATCTTTTGAATGCAGAAAATCTCTTCATATTTGAACTAATATTCTCTAGATTAGAGAACTGTCTTTACTAGACATCTAGTGAACTAATGTGTACTTAAGGTGCATTTTTTTAAATTCATACCTGTTGTACTTTTACATAGCGTGTGAATCATGTTGTAATCTGTTCGTGACTACGCAGGGGAATTGGTGTGATGTTTTTCTATGAGTATAATCTCATAAGGGATGAGAGGTGGATACCTTATATCTTCAGATAACTTGTCATACCTGGATGTCATTTTAGCAAAACCCATTTGTGGGGATGCCTAAGTGATCAATTTTTATGTTCAGTTAAATCGTGCAGTGTTTGCTACAAGAAGAAGATTTTGGAGCAGAGGTTTAAACCCCCGACTTCTAGAAGTTAGGAGGGTGGACAATTAGTCAGTGGAGGAGCCCTGTATTATTTCGGAGATAGATTATATGTCCTCTCATAGTTGTGGGTGTTTTCCCATGTAATGTGAGTGTTTATATTTTGTGCTGTCTTTGTCTTGTCTTGGTCGTCGTGTCTTATCGTGACATTTTGTAAGGTCAGTTAGATGGAATAGACACGAAACCCCAGACCAAAGTACGGCTAGGTTACAGACAAAAACTAGACCCCCCCCCCCCCTCGCCAACCGTGGTTAAGGACAGCTTAATTATCAGAGAGGTAAAAGTGGGGGAACTGCCACCTCCCCCCGAATGCCTGTATTTTTTTTATTATTCTCTCTGTATGTTTGTTACAATGACAATTGATATGCTGTCAAATGTACATCGCTTGTTTTTTTTTTTTTTTTTTTTTTTCATCTTATAGCCCTGAAGGACAGTTCGCGAGAAGGATATGTTGGCCGATATTATGGGATACCGAGAGAAGCAAAACCATACTTTATGCTGAGAAATAATCTCAAATATCAATTGAAAAAAAAAGGAAGCTACTCATCTTATATTTTCCAACGACAACTTGGAAGTCAAATCTTGGTTATCCCCCTTGCATATCCTGATTTCCAGCATTGGTCAAGCAATCTACACAACTGATGTGGTAACGTCAGTGGTTGTTCTGATCTGCCACTAATTGCCTCTGGAAGAGAGTACGTGTGCTGTACAGCTTAAGAAAAGAGCTTAGTACAGTACAGTGGATCATTTACCATTACTTTGGTCTGCAGAAGCTTTCGGACTGGCCTCTCAAATTCCTGTATGCAGTTTAAGATCCAGCCCTATATCTGGAACCAGTGATGGCAATCTTAATTTTATCCATGTCGTCCAAGACATGTTTGGATTTTACCTTTGCAGCCAACGAAGAGTAATAACCACACACTAATTGGATTTGCCGCTCGAATACTATAACAGAATAGCCTTGCTACAGGGGAATCAAAAGTGGCGTGCAATGGGAAGATTAGTATAAGCACGCTTGGGCACATCACTAAGAGGTAAGGGGTAGGTAGGGCTCGTTGTGCTATGACGAGCCACTTGGGAACAAGGCAGTTTGGGATTGTTCCATCATCGGAGAAGGATGCTTGTTAACATCTAGTCTGACACTTATTGATTTTGTCAACGTTTATATGATGAATCACCGATTAAACTGAATTAAGAATATTCGGCCTTGGACTGACGTTTGTCCCTGTTGCTCTACTTTCACGAGCTACTGTTACATATCAGAAATGGTGCCTATGACTTAGGATTTCTGCTCGGGTTGTCGCGGCCAAGCAAAATGTTCTCCAAACTTACACATCAACTTGATCGGCTTGTGCGGATGCACAATTGAGAACTTAGGGAGAACACACGCCATAAACTTTGTTGTCAACTGTACACGCAAGGCTGAAGAGAAGGCGTAAAGTTTCAACTCAGTTATTTTTTAGGGCCGCTCAAGTCAGTTATTTTTGAAGGCCGTTCAAGTCAAACTTCATTTCAAGTCAGTCACTTTTGAGGGCCGCTCAAATCAAAATTCAATTCAAGTCGGACATTTTTGAAGGCAGCTCAAGGCAAACTTCATTTCAACTCGGATGTTTTTAAAGGCCGCTCAACATCACACTTCATTTCAAATCAGCCATTTTTGAAGGCCGCTCACAGTCAGACATCATTTCAAGCCAGACATTTTGTTGGAATGCCGTTCCGGACTGAAGAAGTTTTAACCCCGTCGTTTTTTTGAAAATCACTAAAGGCTGAGAAGAAGATGGTGGCTCCTACAACCCCTGCAAGAATCACGGCGTAAATTACAACAGCCGCTGTCTCACCTCAACGTTTTCAAAGGGCTACCAAGGGCCACTGTCTTGAATTGCTATTTTTAAAGGGCTTACCATAGCCTGAATTTTGCCGTTTTCAAGAGGCTTGTTCAAGCCGCCACCTGCATTCTCGTTTGTCTCAATGGGCTACCAAAGGCCGCTGTCTTACATCGCTGTCTGACCGTGGTGAAGTCTGCTGTCGGGAAAAGCTGCTCTCTGATCGCTGTCTGAACGTGGTGAAGCCTACTGTCGGGAAAAGCTGCTCTCTGATCGCTGTCTGACCGTGATGAAGCCTATTGTCGAGAAGTGCTGCTCTTTGATCGAAAAATAAAAGCTGGAACACCTACGCGGCGCCGGACTTCACAAACTAGTAAAGTAAAGTATTAAAATCGTAGTAATTTAATTAATTAGAAATTACAATATAAATTGATTGTAACATTTGTGAATTAGGTATATTATAATACTGTATAAAGTTATATTCGGACCTCTCATTTGGGCAGACATTGACAGGTGTAGGAAGAGCTATATCCAGGTTGGACACAGCCTTGAAAAAAAAAATTTGATTATGATATAATTATTGATTACTATTATTGATTTGAGGTTGAATTACCCTAAGTTACGGATATACTATTAATTAATATTATTGGTTAGAGGGTGAATTATCCTAATTTTCAGATATAATAAAATGGCACAGGATGAAGCTTCTTTGACGCAGGTTCTGGATGGAGTAGGTAGAGCCATATCTAAGTTGGACACAGCCTTGAAACAGCAGAGCATAGGTATTGATATTGAGAAATTCAGTGGTCAGGCAAGATATTTCAAAAAATGGATAGTAGCTATAGAGAAACATGCATTTTTGGTAGGAGCCACAGATGAAGAGAAGAAAGAATTTGCTTACCAGACAAGTGTAACGCCAGTGTCGGACCATATTAGGGGAAAATTAGAAGCCAGAATAGATGAGACTTGGGAACATTTTAAAGATGATTTAGCACATAAATACGCAGAGATTACAGATCCCCAACACGCATTTTCAGTATTAAGACAGTCTAGACAAGGCAATGGAGAAAGTGTTCAGTTATATAGTGATAGGCTAATTAATCTAGCTGAAGAGGCGTTTCTAGGACAGAATGTATTAGGGGAAGAGGTAGAAAGGATGCTGGTTGGAATTTTCGTGGATGGAATAAAGTCGGATGGACTGAAATTCAAGCTAATGAGGGAAAATCCAACTAGGTTATCACAGGCTGTGGATATAGCCATACAAGAAGAAAGTTTGAGAAAGAGATTTAGACTAAGGGTAGGAAGAGAAATAGGAAGCAATAGAGAAGACAGAATGGAGGAACCTATGGAAATAGGACAAGCAAGGTATGGATGGAGAAGAAGGGGAGAAATACAGACACTGCAGGGAAATAATGAAAGTACTCACGATAGAGGAAGACAAATGAGAAACCCTATAAGAGAGACAGTAGGTAGTACAAATATAGTCTGTTGGAATTGTGGACAGAGGGGACAGAGTCAATGTTTATCAGAGAAAGAATTTTTATAAGAAACGATGGAACTGGCCATCTAATAATGAAGAGGTGAGAACATTGCGAAATCAGTGGTTCGAGATCAGACGGTTGAGACATTCAGTTGCAAGGTTGAGTAAAAGAGAAGTTCAGGTCAATAAAACCTCAGCTGGTCAGAAGGTGTTTGCAATTTTTAGGGGCAGACAGGAAAGAGAGACACAGACGCAGATGATTGAAGTGGTAGATAATAACACACAGACACAAATTGATACCGTGGAAAAGAAAACCCAGGTACAACCAGCCAGCAAGATAACGAAGGGGAGTCAAACTGAGTTGGTGGAAATTGTAGAAACTCCTCATGTGAAATTAGAAAAAGGAAACACAGTTGAAATTAAGAAAGATAGACAGACAAAGACCAAGAGGAAAGTTAGAAAAAAACGTTAGGGATGGAACTGCAACTAGTCTATTAGTCAACGTAGGTACGACTGGTGTATCAGATTCTTCAGATGGAGATATTGAGCTCATCCCTGACCGAAGCATGAAAGGTAGTGGTTCAAGTTATAGAGAAGTTGCTTCCACCTCTACAACATATGGTAAACAGCAGGCTAATAGAACAACTATAGACACTGATTATTCAGAGGACGACGAGTTAGGTAGATACAAACAGTTTGGTACAATGGCGGATACGGCAAGTGAACAACCACGAAGGAGAAATAAAAGAGGGAATGTTAGTAAGAAGAATAATTATAAACAGATATCAGGAATAGGGACCTATACAGAAGATGACGCGAGGAAGCTTCGCGAATATATGATGTTGCGTCCACATTTTTTTACAGATAGCTGTAGATGTTAACGGAGATAGATGAAGAGAGACACTATGATCAAAGTTGAATAATAACGAACATGTTTAGTGATAGAACGCGTTGAGAAGTTGTTCTGCGATGTTGGCGAAACGGTTTTTGATAATTGAGGTTAAAGTAACTCAGGTTAGATGCGAAATATTATGATGTTAGTGGGGTGGTATAGCCCAATAGTGTTATTTTGTGCGGTGAAAAGAGGTGGAGAATCACTGCAAGTGATGTGTTATGTTGAGAACTGATGTAGTGTTGTCTTGTGTTATATAATTTGTTTTGGGGTAGGGAAGAGCGAGCGTAAAGATACATGGATAACAATGACCGATTGGGTAGCGCGGCTGTTATAGCCTGAGAATAGCGCGAAGAAGTAGATCATTGTTATAGGAGATTGATGAGAAGTGAGTGAGTAGTTGAGTGTTGGAGTGATTTGTTTGGTTATGCGTTGTCCTTGTGTGTGTAAACGTGTAGACAAACCTGTGTTCGGCGCGCTGATTAGAGAATGAAGTGAAGAGTGGAGTAAACGTCGTATGTTTGGAATGCATGGATAGAACGATGTCAGGTGATGATTGGTAGTAGCGCATGGAAGTACGGGGCGGTTGGTATATATCAGACTTGAAGCGTTGTGAAGAGAAATTGTGTCACTGTCTGAGCTTAGGGTGCGTTGAGTGGTTAGTAGAATGTTGATTTGATGTCTAATTTGTTTTCTTGAAAGCTGAGTGGTGACGCTGATAAAGCATGCCGGTGATTCGTGGAGGACAGAGTAAGTGAGTATGCGAAAGTTGAGAGATAAAGAGTAGATGATTCTGTTTAGAATGAGTGGCATTGGATGGTAGAAATAATTAGTGAAAATTCAATGACAGGGTGACAGATAGGGAATTAACGTTCCGTTTGTCGTTTTAGGGAGCAAATCCGGTGTTGTTGGCGGAAGCATGATGGAGTGAGGTTTGTTGTGAGGAGGTGTTAGGTTGCCCATGTAGAACCGGTCATTAGATGTATGCGTATTTGGATGCTGTTTCCGAACGTGGTACGAGAAAAGTGAGTTAAAGCGCGAAGACATATTAAAGAACCAATGTGTTAGATGAGGAGAGAGAGAGATTGATGGGGAGTTGAGTGGCCTGTGTGGAATAGCCAGGTGGGGAGACCATTATGAGTGGAGGACTGTGGATGCTTGAGGAGACGAGTCTTGGTGAGGGGAATGATAATACTTGTCTGGTAATTGTCTGAGAAAGTTGTTGTGTGGTGAAGCATGGAATGTTGGTCGCGAGCTTAGATTGAGAAAGACCAGTGAGTGGTAATATAGTGATGCGGGAGAATGGAACATTTGTTACCTCGGGAGGACGAGAGAGTTGAACTGAGAGAATGTCCGTATAAAGTGGAAGTTGTAATACTTGTTGGTACAAATCAAATCCAGGGGAAACAACTAGATTAGAAAATAAGTGTGCCGAGTTACAATTTCCCTTAGTAGGTAGATGAGCTTCCAAGAAGTTGTGGTACGCTGAAATAGCCACACTAGTTGGTAATTAGAGCAGATCAGTAGATAGCCTGGTTAAGATGTGTTGTGTTTTTCTTTAGCAGGTAGACAATTGGTTATGAGTTCAAAAAAGTGACTCATAATAAGTAAATAGGTTTTAATTGAATGTGATTTTTCGATGCATCATATATATTATGTTATATTATTTTAATTAAGGCTAGGGGATAGGGTATTAATACATATTAATGAGCTCTATACTAAATAGACATTTTCGGGTGGTTTTCGCATTACGGGGATACCATAGTTAACGGGATGCATATTATTTAGTTACCATTTAATTTTAGGATATGACTTGTTGTGTTTTCATTCTTTTATGTGTAAAGTACCGGTCCATAAAAGAGACCGGTAATGTTAGGTGACATTAAAAAATTTGATTGATGTTTGTTTTATTATGTATATTATGTTGGGGATAAAACCATGTATGTCAATTTGGAGGGAAAGCGTTTTGTTTTGAAATGTTTGGTTTTTAATGACTCAACATTTGTGGTTTCAGTTGTTTTTTGTTTTTTTGCCTTGGTTAAAATCAGTATATTAAGTTGATGACTGTTAAGACTTGTTTAAAAACTTTTATTATTTTGCTCTGGGTAAAGAGTTGGTTTAAATCAATAAGACTAGGCCTTATTGAACACGTAATAGGATCCTTCGTTCAGAAAATAGTAAGCAAACGACTTTGGACTATAAAGAGAGACATATTCGCCTTGTTAGTAGTAAGTTTAGGTAAACATGGAGGGAGTGCCATGAGTTTCGACGTGTAAGTTGAGCTTGCAGGGTTTTAGAAGAAGTAGACATGGTTAACGCTTATAAATAGTATTTAAGGGAGCTGCGCTAGGCAGCGTTATTAGAAACATATAGATAGAATGCTATGCTTGGATATGGGGGTTATAATAGGTGCTGCGCTAGTCAGCGTTATTAGAAACATATAGATAGAATGATATGCTTGGATATGGGGGTTATAATAGGTGCTGCGCTAGTCAGCGTTATTAGAAACATATAGATAGAATGATATGCTTGGATATGGGGGTTATAATAGGTGCTGCGCTAGGCAGCGTTAATGCGTTATTAGAAAAACATGGATTAAATGCCATGTTCGGATTGTGGGGAAGATTGGTTGAACTTAGAAATAAGGCTGTAGTTATCAGCATAAAACACATGAAAGAAACTAGGAATGATAAGGATTTTACATAGCTATTTAAGAAGGCTGTGATAATAATTGCACAAACAGATAGTAAGTAAGCAACGTTGTAAATATTAGTAAAGACGCTGTAGTTACAGCATGATAGAAATTATGTTCATGGATTGAAAGCCATGGAGGCTAGTGAAGGCACATTATAAGGATACAGATAACAATGTATTTTAATTACTGGTTAAAGAACATATCATTTTTCATAGATTATATGGTTTCTATAAGGTTTGTTTTTGAAAAACTTTATTTTATAAAGTTTTTGAATGTGTAAGGGAGGATAAATGGTACTATTTCTTGCTATCTTATCTTGGTGCGCACCATTTCTCTTCTGTCTATCCTGTGTTGTTTTGATTGTTACGAGAGAGTGATAACTTCCATTTTCTTAACACATATATGATCATGTTATTTGCGAAATTTTGATACCGGTAATTTGGACAAGCTTACATGTCTTTTGTAATAATAAGGTTTAAGCGGATCGCTTGTGACCTTGTGGAAGAGAAGAAGTATTTTGAAAAGGTACATACATATGCTGGGGTATTATAATGAATAGAGGAAATAGCAGTTAGCTAAGTCCATGGGAAGAGTCGTGTTTAGAATTTAGAGGTCAATAAGGGTTACTGGATTTCCATGAAGTGGGGTAAGCTGCTGGGGAATGACTAGCGGATGGCTATACATAAGAGTTATTTTAAATATAGAGATTATGGGTTGAGAGGGATAAATAGGATTTCAGACTTTTCGGGGAAAAGTCTTCATGGGGTGAATAAGGTATTATAACAGAGTAGCCTTGCTACAGGGGAATCAAAAGTGGCGTGTAATGGGAAGATTAGTATAAGCACGCTTGGGCATATCACTAAGGGAAAAGGGGTAGGTAGGGCTCGTCGTGCTATGACAAGCCACTTGGAAACAAGGAAGTTTGGGATTGTTCCATCATCGGAGAAGGATGCTTGTTAACATATAGTCTGACACTTATTGATTTTGTCAACAACGTTTATATGATGAATCACCGATTAAACTGAATTAAGAATATTCGGCCTTGGACTGACATTTGCCCCTGTTGCTCTACTTTCACGAGCTACTGTTACAATACCTTCAATCAGCAATTACAGAACGCCATTACATAGTCCTGGCTTCACGAGCTGATTGCAGGATAGCTAAACAGCCACTTGGTAGAATTACCATTTTGATGCAGACTCACTTTTCTCTCAAGACATCCACAAGTGAAGGTGGCCCAGAGGAACCATGCCGACATCATCATCATCGTGTATGTGTGTGTGTGTGTGTGTGTATATATATATATATATATATATATATATATATATATATATATATATATATATATATATATATATATATATATAATCATCATTGGCACCTTTCCGTCTTGACAGACGATAGTTTGGTACATTGTGCTTCAAAAAGGCTTAATAACTGTCATATGGCAATAACTACGATCCATGGCGGTGGCGAGTGTGGCTGGTAAGGCCAATTCTTGCTGCAAATGTTTGCCCACAGTAGGTGCATGTGGAAACATGGTCATTTCCACCATTTTGCACCATCTTACGTCTCTCACGCTCTGTGTGTGCTTTATCTGCAATCATTTTCTCCTTTGTCTTTATTCCATTTCTGATAGTTGCCCTCCATGCAACACGTTCAGCGGCGACGTGCTCCCATTGTGCATTATCAATGCCTGTATCAATCATGTCCCGCTTACACACATCTTTGTATCGTAGTAGAGACCGACCCTGAGATCTCCTACCTGTCTGTATTTCACCAAAAAAGATGTCCTTTGGTATTCTACCATCATCCATCCTCCTAACGTGTCCTATCCATCTAAGTCTATGAAGACTGAGCATGGAATACACCGTCACACAACCTGATCTTTCCAATACTTCAGTATTTGTGATTTTGTCTTGCCACTTAATACCAAGTATTCTTCGCAGACACCGCATATGAAAGCTGTTTAAACGATATATATATATATATATATATATATATATATATATATATATATATATATATATATATATATATATATATATATATAGTGGGAAACAAATCTTGGGCATTGCCCAAGTCTGTCTGTTATGTTCCATCCGCAATTGGATTACACCACGATAGTCTAGCATCACCATTTCATATATATTACTCAGCCAGAGGAACTATAGGCAGTGATATATCCGGTTGTAAGGTCCATTAAGAATGGGATGAACCCATCCCCTCATCGATGGAAAGCTTTATAGCAGAGACTGTGTAGTAACGACATATTACGTTCGTATAGTGGAGCTTAGGTTCAGTGGTTTATCAAGCTCTGTGTGGGGTGACAGTACCTTGTTCTTGAGTTACAGGATTTTCTGATCAAAAGGATTTAGTTAGGAGAATGATCCAAGCCACAACCCCGTAACAGTCGAATGGACTACTTCTTGGTAGTTAGAAAAGGTTTAGTCGTGTACATGTCCTATGTTGATGTGATGAACATAGATTACTGTATTTACTATAGGTGTTTATTCTGGAGGTAAAGCCATCCCAGATATTGGTACTGATTTATTTCAGGGTGAGATGGTGGACTAGATTGGTTGTTGGGTCGGTTCAAACAAAGATTGTACTTCACTGATGATAGTTTATTTTCTTATCATGTTTTTTTTTGTAGAAGGTATTAATGCAGATTTTAGAGTTCCCATAATCCACTGTTAAATCCCACATTAAAAGCTATAGTTAGAACCAGGAGTTGGCCTTACTGTCTTGTGAAGGTCGTTACAAAGTGATATGAGTGTAGTGATATATGTCATTGTTTATTTAACAACGTGAGAGTTAATGTGAGAGGTCAAACTCACATGACCTAATAATTCAGATAGAGGATATTATTCCCATGAAGGCTATGGCAACTGACCTGATTCTCAATATCTTCTCCAGGAGATTAGTCTTATTATGAGGAATTGGACTGGTATCTACTACTGCCTAGTCCCATCCTTAAGAAAAATAGAGCCTTAGCCTAGTTTTCCTGGAGAATACTTGAAAGGAAGAGTACTTGAACACTTGTCTTATATCTTGAATCCAGGCACTCTATCTCCCTAGACACAACATTCACATATTCTACAAAAATATCTCACACCACTAAAGGACAGGTTCAAGTGTCTACAAAATGAGAATCCTACTGGATGACAGCTAGGTTCATATCTCCATCACATGCTGTCTGTCAAACATCCCAAGAAACACCCAGGATGGCTAACCCAGTCAACAAATACGTGAAGAAGTGGGGTGTGTTGGCCGAAAGGTTCAAATATCACTGCTCTGCTGTAAACAGATACAACAAAATTATTTTGAATAAAGAAGACACAAACAATAGATTACATAATTTATTGCATGGCATAATTTGCTGCATCTTGTCACGTACGTACTGCAGAAATCATACAAATATAAATAAAAGTAATTAGATAAATTCTTCAAACAGAAACATACAGTACACATATTAACAAAATAATTTGAATTGTCTACCACAAACATTTAAAACTTACTATCATGTCTTTTTTGTTTGTACAAAGTTGGATTATGTAAATGAATTGCCTCTGCCACATTTAACATGCGACCATTTTGTGTGTCAGCACAAACAACATGAGCTGGTATGAAATGTAACTTAATCTTGGATATCTAACAATGTTACATCTTTTAATGTGTAGCTAAAAAATATTGTTAAAAATGTATATAAATAAAGTAATGGATCTTTTAAACACAGACGCCTGCCATGAGTCAGATAGGTCAGAAAGGAGTTAATATAAGCAGAGAAGAAACTAGAATGTTTAGGTCAGTTAGTACAGGTAACTCAAATGAAAGGGGTTAGTCAGTATAATCAATTACTGCTCAAGACAGGCAGGGAAGTTACACACCTGTCGCGCAGTATTCAGAAGACCACGTGACACATGACGCGTTAGAGGGCAGTCCGAGCAGGGACAGGCGTGGACAGTCAGTTGAGTGCTGGACAGACAAGGATTACCATCACAGCTCTGCATTGAGATAAATAAAAGTTTACCAACTACTTTGTTAGTAAGGACTCAGCATTTACCAACTAGTGTGTTCTTGAGTATTCAGCATTTATCAATTATATTTCGCTACGATGATTCAACATCTGGAACAGAGTGAATGCAAGTTACAAATGGCTCATAATTAGAGATGGAGCCGAAAGCCACTTTGGTTTGTAGTCACGCCAAGTGATTGTGAAAGGCTATGACAGTGGCGAGGTGTCCAAGTTAATATAATATGACATTGTGAGATCCAGTTAGTTAAGTTAGGGTTGAGCCCAGTGTGTATTGTGGTGTCATTTTCAACAGAAGTCGAATATAAGTAGCTGTTGCATTACTCAAATAGTATATCAGCCGACGAGTCATTAGAACAGACCATGATGACAGCTGAGATGAATCACGGCCCACCTCCGACAGGTGACTACAGCTCTGACAGTTAAGGAGTGCGGAGTACAGAAACAAAGCATGTCCGGGTCGGCATGTACAATGTACCAGAGGTGCGCTTAATAAACTGTGTGCAAATCACTGGGATGCAGTTAAGTTCTATTGTCTTCGGAGTGTGAGAAGTATATGCCATGAGTTAATGTACGATGAGCCAGGAGATTGTCATAATACCCCGAATAACTATATGGCAACGCCATAAATAAAATATTGCAGGATTTCATACCTGGCATATCTGGCCAGGTGCATACTGCACAGTTATGTCATGCAATATTTTATCTATGGTGTTTGTGGTTAAATTCACTAAGGGCATACAAGGTTTGAATTTTTAAAGAATCCTTGTCCACGTCATGAGATGTATTGGACATATGGTGTTAGACCCGTACTGTTATAGACCAGTCGTTATTCAGTGGGTGATGGGGGTCAGTGTCATACTGGGTGCCTTGACTTCCCAAGACATTTCCTGGAACCATTTTAGGCTGAGTCAACGATGGGAACCCAAACCAATTTTACAAATCTGCCTCGATGTAGATTCAAAAATGTGTATAAGGAGTACAAAATAGTTTTTTCAGAAAAATCTTTATCGTCATACATGAAACATCAACAGTTTTCCAAGGGATCAGCACAAGAAATGTTCCTCTTAATTTCACTGAATAAAACAGTATCTCAAATTGTGTTTAAAATATGAGAAATATCACAATCAAATAACTAATATACCATTTCAATTACAATTATACAAAATAAACACAATTTCAACACGGTCAATGACAGTCAAATAGTAAGAGATATATTTTATGTCAGCTATGACCACATGGCTAGCACACTTGCCTGCCAGCCCGGTGGCCATGTTTTCGAGTCCCCCTTTAGGTGGAGATGTTTTTTCAATGACCTGAGCACCCAGGCCGACCTATCATAAAATGAGACCTTGAGGTTGTTGATATCTCTGTAGAGTCTGTGTAGGCTGAAATAAATTTTTGTTCTTTTGCATATGTTGGACATTCTTGCAGCAAATGTCTAGCCATCCTTTAATTAATTCCACAGTTACATTCATCAGCATCTCCCATCTTTATTCTAATCATCATTTATCAATTCCACAGTTACATTCATCAGAATCTCCTATCTTTATTCTACTCATCATTTATCAATTCCACAGTTACATTCATCAGAATCTCCCATCTTTATTCTAGTCATCATTTAATCAATTCCACAGTTACATTCATCAAAATCTCCCATCTTTATTCTAATCATCATTTATCAATTCCACAGTTACATTCATCAGTATCTCCCATCTTTATTCTAATCATCATTTATCAATTCCAGTCACATTTAATCATCTTTATTCTAATCATCATTTATCAATTCCACAGTTACATTTAATCATCTTTATTCTATTCATCATTTATCAATTCCACAGTTACATTTAATCATCTTTATTCTAATCATCATTTATCAATTCCACAGTTACATTTAATCATCTTTATTCTAATCATCATTTATAAATTCCACAGTTACATTTAATCATCTTTATTCTAATCATCATTTATCAATTCCACAGTCACATTCATCAGTATCTCCCATCTTTATTCTAATCATCATTTATCAATTCCACAGTTACATTCATCAGTATCTCCCATCTTTATTCTAATCATCATTTATCAATTCCACAGTTACATTCATCAGTATCTCCCATCTTTATTCTAATCATCATTTATCAATTCCACAGTTACATTCATCAGCATCTCCCATCTTTATTCTAATCATCATTTATCAATTCCACAGTCACATTCACCAGTATCTCCCATCTTTATTCTAATCATCATTTATCAATTCCACAGTTGCATTCATCAGTATCTCCCATCTTTATTCTAATCATCATTTATCAATTCCACAGTTACATTCATCAGTATCTCCCATCTTTATTCTAATCATCATTTATCAATTCCACAGTCACATTCATCAACATCTCCCATCTTTATTCTAGTCATCATTTATCAATTCCACAGTTACATTCATCAGTATCTCCCATCTTTATTCTAATCATCATTTATCAATTCCACAGTTACATTCATCAGCATCTCCCATCTTTATTCTAATCATCATTTATCAATTCCACAGTCACATTCATCAGTATCTCCATCTTTATTCTAATCATCATTTATCAATTCCACAGTTACATTCATCAGTATCTCCCATCTTTATTCTAATCATCATTTATCAATTCCACAGTCACATTCATCAGTATCTCCCATCTTTATTCTAATCATCATTTATCAATTCCACAGTTACATTCATCAGTATCTCCCATCTTTATTCTAATCATCATTTATCAATTCCACAGTTACATTCATCAGCATCTCCCATCTTTATTCTAATCATCATTTATCAATTCCACAGTCACATTCATCAGTATCTCCCATCTTTATTCTAATCATCATTTATCAATTCCACAGTTACATTCATCAGTATCTCCCATCTTTATTATAATCATCATTTATCAATTCCACAGTTACATTCATCAACATCTCCCATCTTTATTCTAGTCATCATTTAATCAATTCCACAGTTACATTCATCAGCATCTCCCATCTTTATTCTAATCATCATTTATCAATTCCACAGTTACATTCATCAGAATCTCCCATCTTTATTCTAGTCATCATTTAATCAATTCCACAGTTACATTCACCAACATCTCCCATCTTTATTCTAATCATCATTTATCAATTCCACAGTTACATTCATCAGAATCTCCCATCTTTATTCTAGTCATCATATAATCAATTCCACAGTTACATTCATCAACATCTCCCATCTTTATTATAATCATCATTTATCAATTCCACAGTTACATTTAATCATCTTTATTCTAATCATTATTTATCAATTCCACAGTCACATTCATCAGAATCTCCCATCTTTATTCTAGTCATCATTTAATCAATTCCACAGTCACATTCATCAACATCTCCCATCTTTATTCTAATCATCATTTATCAATTCCACAATTACATTCATCAACATATCCCATCTTTATTCTAGTCATCATTTATCAATTCCACAATTACATTCATCAACATATCCCATCTTTATTCTAATCATCATTTATCAATTCCACAGTTACATTCATCAACATATCCCATCTTTATTCTAATCATCATTTATCAATTCCACAGTTACATTCATCAACATATCCCATCTTTATTCTAATCATCATTTATCAATTCCACAATTACATTCATCAACATATCCCATCTTTATTCTAGTCATCATTTATCAATTCCACAATTACATTCATCAACATATCCCATCTTTATTCTAGTCATCATTTATCAATTCCACAGTTACATTTAATCATCTTTATTCTAATCATCATTTATCAATTCCACAGTTACATTCATCAGAATCTCCCATCTTTATTCTAATCATCATTTATCAATTCCACAGTTACATTCATCAGAATCTCCCATCTTTATTCTAATCATCATTTATCAATTCCACAGTTACATTCATCAACATATCCCATCTTTATTCTAATCATCATTTATCAATTCCACAGTTACATTCATAAACATATCCCATCTTTATTCTAGTCATCATTTAATCAATTCCACAGTTACATTCATCAGCATCTCCCATCTTTATTCTAATCATCATTTAATTAATTCCACAGTAACATTCATCAGTATATCCCATCTTTATTCTAGTCATCATTTATCAATTCCACAGTTACATTTAATCATCTTTATTCTAATCATCATTTAATTAATTCCACAGTAACATTCATCAGTATCTCCCATCTTTATTCTAGTCATCATTTATCAATTCCACAGTTACATTCATCAGCATCTCCCATCTTTATTCTAGTCATTTTTTATCAATTCCACAGTTACATTCATCAGTATCTCCCATCTTTATTCTAATCATCATTTAATTAATTCCACAGTAACATTCATCAGCATCTCCCATCTTTATTCTAATCATCATTTATCAATTCCACAGTTACATTCATCAGAATCTCCCATCTTTATTCTAGTCATCATTTAATCAATTCCACAGTTACATTCATCAACATCTCCCATCTTTATTCTAATCATCATTTATCAATTCCACAGTTACATTTAATCATCTTTATTCTAATCATCATTTATCAATTCCACAGTTACATTCATCAGCATCTCCCATCTTTATTCTAATCATCATTTATCAATTCCACAGTCACATTCATCAGAATCTCCCATCTTTATTCTAGTCATCATTTATCAATTCCACAGTCACATTCATCAACATCTCCCATCTTTATTCTAATCATCATTTATCAATTCCACAATTACATTCATCAACATATCCCATCTTTATTCTAGTCATCATTTATCAATTCCACAATTACATTCATCAACATATCCCATCTTTATTCTAATCATCATTTATCAATTCCACAGTTACATTCATCAACATATCCCATCTTTATTCTAATCATCATTTATCAATTCCACAGTTACATTCATCAACATATCCCATCTTTATTCTAATCATCATTTATCAATTCCACAATTACATTCATCAACATATCCCATCTTTATTCTAGTCATCATTTATCAATTCCACAATTACATTCATTAACATATCCCATCTTTATTCTAGTCATCATTTATCAATTCCACAGTTACATTTAATCATCTTTATTCTAATCATCATTGATCAATTCCACAGTTACATTCATCAGAATCTCCCATCTTTATTCTAATCATCATTTATCAATTCCACAGTTACATTCATCAGAATCTCCCATCTTTATTCTAATCATCATTTATCAATTCCACAGTTACATTCATCAGCATCTCCCATCTTTATTCTAATCATCATTTATCAATTCCACAGTTACATTCATCAACATATCCCATCTTTATTCTAGTCATCATTTAATCAATTCCACAGTTACATTCATCAGCATCTCCCATCTTTATTCTAATCATCATTTAATTAATTCAACAGTAACATTCATCAGTATCTCCCATCTTTATTCTAGTCATCATTTATCAATTCCACAGTTACATTTAATCATCTTTATTCTAATCATCATTTAATTAATTCCACAGTAACATTCATCAGTATCTCCCATCTTTATTCTAGTCATCATTTATCAATTCCACAGTTACATTCATCAGCATCTCCCATCTTTATTCTAGTCATTTTTTATCAATTCCACAGTTACATTCATCAGTATCTCCCATCTTTATTCTAATCATCATTTAATTAATTCCACAGTAACATTCATCAGTATCTCCCATCTTTATTCTAGTCATCATTTATCAATTCCACAGTTACATTCATCAACATATCCCATCTTTATTCTAGTCATCATTTAATCAATTCCACAGTTACATTCATCAGCATCTCCCATCTTTATTCTAATCATCATTTAATTAATTCCACAGTAACATTCATCAGTATCTCCCATCTTTATTCTAGTCATCATTTATCAATTCCACAGTTACATTCATCAGCATCTCCCATCTTTATTCTAGTCATTTTTTATCAATTCCACAGTTACATTCATCAGTATCTCCCACCTTTATTCTAATCATCATTTAATTAATTCCATAGTAACATTCATCAGTATCTCCCATCTTTATTCTAGTCATCATTTATCAATTCCACAGTTACATTCATCAGCATCTCCCATCTTTATTCTAGTCATTTTTTATCAATTCCACAGTTACATTCCTCAGTATCTCCCATCTTTATTCTAATCATCATTTATCAATTCCACAGTTTCATTCATCAGAATCTCCCATCTTTATTCTAGTCATCATTTAATCAATTCCACAGTTACATTCATCAGAATCTCCCATCTTTATTCTAGTCATCATTTAATCAATTCCACAGTTTCATTCATCAGTATCTCCCATCTTTATTCTAGTCATTTTTTCATCAATTCCACAGTTACATTCATCAGTATCTCCCATCTTTATTCTAGTCATCATTTAATCAATTCCACAGTTACATTCATCAGTATCTCCCATCTTTATTCTAGTCATTTTTGATCAATTCCACAGTTACATTCATCAGTATCTGCTATCTTTATTCTAATCATGATTTAATTAATTCCACAGTAACATTCATCAGTTTCTCCCATCTTTATTCTAATCATCATTTAATTAATTCCACAGTAACATTCATCAGTATCTCCCATCTTTATTCTAATCATCATTTATCAATTCCACAGTTACATTCATCAGTATCTCCCATCTTTATTCTAGTCATCATTTAATCAATTCCACAGTTACATTCATCAGTATCTCATATCTTTATTGAACAAGTTGTATCTCAGCTGCATTAATTGATCAAGTGTCATGGGATGATTAATCATTGTAAGCGACTTACAGTATCTGCCATGGGCTTATATACAGTACACTGGTAATAGGGAAAGCTAATCCACACGCAAACATCAGTCCAGTGCACTAGAAGTAGTATCATGTCTATGGACTACGCTTGAGTTCAAAGCGGCAAATGCAAAATAAACAAATCATGCTTCTGTTATTACTCTGTCCAAGTCTACATGGAGACGCTGGCACGCAGCCCTGGCATATACCTGTTGTTGTTGTTTTGAATATGTCCGTGAGTCCATCAATTGTTCATAGCACACTGTCACACTTCCTGGATAATGCTCTAGCATGACCTAACAGTTGCCCCTTTCTTCCAGAGTTTTCTTAAGAAGTTCCCTAAAGAATGTTTCTGTCTTCTCCACTAAATCCTTTTCAAGATCAGCAAATAGTATATTTAGTTCTTCATCATATTTTATTGCTCTTTTATTCATTCACTTCAAGATGAATAAGGTATCCATGTTAGCCATTCCTTTTCTGAAGATAAACTGCAAACTACTCAGGTTTGGATCATAATATGCCTTACTTGTAGTATTATTGCTTATATTTAATCTGATAGTTTGTTAGTCAACAGACCATCCTTACTGACATCAAACAATTAGTCTATAAGTGATCAGATGCTCTCTTCACTATGTCCCTCAGCATTTAGCAACTGACGACACCAGTTATGTGTTGACTGGCTATTCTTCTTTGGCTTCCCGTATGGCACTATGTCTATCTTGACCCTGTTTGATGTTATATTGTCTCTGCATGGTTTAATAACAAAATGTTATTTATTTTAGAATCCTGCTTGTTGCTCTTGCTTTTCCAAAATAGTAGCTTTGCTATTGTCTTCATCTTTTAAAATTAAACTCTGGTTGCCTGTAAAATGCAGTTCATCCTGTTTCAAGCCATTCTTCACTGTAATATTGACTTCTGTCAGTCATTGGGAAATTGTCTTTCTGTTCAGATTGCTGAGAATATTCTTCACTGTAATACTGACTTGTGTCAGTAATTGGGAACTTTCTCTTTCCATTCAGAATGCTGAGAATATTCTCTTCTGCCAGCTAACCTCTTTTCTCTGCGTGGTTTAATTGCATCTGGGAAGTCCTACACATACAAAAGTTATTGAATTATTTTTAGAAAAGATAGGAACCTACGTCTGCTGGCCTCACTCATATAATTTTATGAAAAAGTAATCCATCTTAGCATGAGATTGACAATGGCTTCATATCCCTGTGTATGATAAACATCACAGGTAATATCATACAGGTAAGACATATCACTTTTTGGACTAGATTCTGTGAATTCTTCACCTCCGTCACCTCCGAAAGGTCCAAAGACTCTTCTTCGGTTTGATTCAAACCCAAGCTTGTCAACGAACCCACCACTTCTAACCATCACATGGACAATATACTCATCTGGCTCCAGTTCTACAGTGTGGTGGCAGGGTCCTGGACAATTTCCTCTACGAGACACCAGTGTCTCTTCAGCATTACAAGGATTCCGATGTGACAAAACCAGTCCCCCAACTATAGTTATACCATCCCACGGCCTCAGCCAAATCTCTATTTTCTTAATCTGTAGACCAACATCAGTGTATTCATGATGAGGTGTGCGTCGTGGGTGATGTTGTGGTGCATATCGATTACCACTTTTGAAAAATGAAAACACTACAAGCTTTCTTAACTGAAACCAAGTTTCTGGAATCTCCTTTGTCTCGGGATTGCTTGTTTTAGATGTATTATCCTGTTTTCTTTTCTGCATGACTTTCAATGCAATCTCTCTGAGTTGCAGATACTTCTGGATGATTGGATTGCTTTTATATGAAGTATAATTACTGAGACACTTTTTTAAGTCATCTTTTGGTACAAGTGGCAATCTGACTGTTCTAATCAGCATTTCAAAATTTGCCAGATCACTCTCAGGTATTGTGGATAAGTATTTTAATACTGCTTTCAATATCAGCAACTCTCTAGCTACAGAATTCAACTTTGCTTTATGAGAATAAAGAACCAAGTCACTATCATTGAAAAAGTTTTCTAAAAACTTTGGTTCTAGTTTAGTTAAAATTTCTGACTGAACAACATCACCAAAATTTTTCCTCAGAAATTTCTTGGCATTTGCTATCAGCTCTGGCAAGCTGTACTGAATTCCAAAATTCAAAACATCATAAATGTTATCCTAGTCAAAGTTAGCAATCATAAACTTTACACACATTTGCTTGACATGACCCACACTGAAGTAATCGGCTGAAATGAGAAGACTCTGCACATTATCTTTACGAACGTCGACATTGCCAGTGTAGGCATAATTGAGAAGAACATCAAAATCATCTGGTTCAATGTTGTGTAGAGTGACTTCCCCTGACTTTTCATCAAACTGAAACATAAAAGAAACACTAAATTAGAAATACTCTAATGCAGTGATTCTCAAACTTGTTTGGCCCATGCACCCCTTCCCAATATGTTCAGAATGTCAATCTCTCCCCCTCCCCTCTTCCCGTATTTCCTCTCTATAAATCCTCTCACCGCTACACAGTATACATAAAAATGGATGCTAAATTCAATAACACATACTATAGTATGTCCCACAAAGAATGCCTTCATTCACAATCAATTATTTTGAAAACTGTCTGTTGCATCGTTATGAAATTTTTCCAGCCGTCTTATATTTACCCCCACCCAAGGAATATGTCTTTGATAGGTCCAAAAGCAACTTAAATCATTGAAAGCGGCAACATTTCTTTGATGTTTTGGGGAAAATGTAGTGAATTCACGCTAAAAAACTAGTCTTACAGTAAACCACGTTATTTCTGGTAAGGGCACAAGTATAAGGCATAGCCAGGTTCGTATGGGAGAGAGTGCAATAAAAAAGTAGCTTAAAGTAGCATTGCACTGGGTTTTTATCCCATATGGCTCAGTCTCTTTCCGCAGGGCGGAAATCGTGGCACAAAGCACGAACTCTGTATCACCAGCGACGACCCTCTGGAGTCTCCGAAAAAATGCACTCGTGACATGAAGGAATCGAACATACAACTTTCGGAGCCCAAGTCAGACGGCTTGACCACTTCACCTCGGAGAATCCCGAGAGGGGTGCAATGTGTAATATTAGTAAAGACAGAGAATGTACAGAGGTATGGGGTAAATAATGTGTAACTTGACAGGAAAGTAGAAGGAATATATTTCTTACCTTATTTTTCATTTCCTTCTTGTTTCTTCAGCTGCTGGTTAATAATTGTACACAAGTATTCATGTCACTAGGATGCATTTAGCTTTTTATATTGAGTTCGTGAAAGCTTCCAAATAGCTGTGCGTTAATGTGCGTATGGAGTGACCAGAAATGATACCGCAATTTAGTCATCATGTTTCCATTTTTAAGGATCTGTTAAGCTGTCTGTGTAGTTTGTTCACACGTACACATGAGTGACAGACCCGCTTTGAGTCTTCATGAAAGACTGTCTACTCTGCCGTTTACCGTTCAGAGACGGAACATGATTACCTGTTTTGCACTATGAAAATAGTTGTCAGTGTCTCTGTAGTGGGCTTTCTTCTTAACGACCAAGATGTTGATCCTCTTTTCATTGAAGTTTATAGATTGATTCGTATGCACATGTGTTGTCCCCTAATTTGACGTGTTTGCTGTCACGTTTCGTGTTATGCCCCAATATGTAAGTTTCCACCGCAATATTACTCTTCTGTTGGTATTCAATGTGTTTAGAGAGAGAGAGTGTGTGAGTGTGTGTGTGTGTGAGTGTGTGTGTGTGTGTGTGTGTGTGTGTGTGTGTGTGTGTGTGTGTGTGTGTGTGTGTGTGTGTGTGTGTGTGTGTGTGTGTGTGTGTGTGTGTGTGTGTGTGTGTGTGTGTGTGTGTGTGTGTGTGTGTGTGTGTGTGTGTGTGTGTGTGTGTGTGTGGTTTTTTTTTTTTTTTTTCAATACAGTTGTTTGTCACCGCTGAGGGCTTGCGGAATTGAAAATTCATCACTGTGGAATACAAACTGCTGACATTGACATTATGCTGATGCTGTAATGTTTAGGGCCTGCAATTCGTCTGAATAGTTGGAGCAAAATATCCCAGTAAGTATGTACGTAGATTAAGGTCTGCGATCTGCTCAGACCTTAATCTGTGTCGGACGATTCCAGTAGGTTGATGATTGCTCTCGGTTGCATAAAATTCAATCCATCCTTTCTCCAATAGTCCTCTTCCTCTTTCAACACATGGTCCTCACAATTTTTCCAGTAACTTTTATCAATATTTAATAGCGCGGACTGGGTTAGTATCTTGACGTTAGACAATTTGAATGTAGTATTGGCAGCTGCCACTTGTCCTTTAATTTTAGCCCACACAAGTAATATAGGGTTAAAATGAGAATGATACGGCGGAAGTCTCAAGAACCTATGGCCATGCTCTTCTATCAACTTGTCGATTTGAAATTTCTTGCTTTTTTTGCGCCTGTTTTACAAGGGACAACAACTGTAGCTTGAAATATGTTTCTGGAAATTGTATATTTTCCCTTCGGAGCCATATCTTTATTGCTTCCTTTGTGCCCGATGCCGTAGGTATTTTGTCTTCTTGGGCAACAACATTGTGATATGATGCATTGTCCATGATTAGACAAGACGGTCTATCAAGGGATGGAAGTACTGTATTCTCAAGCCAATCTCTAAATACATTACCATTGATCTCATTATGATAATCCCTATTGTCTGTATGCTTTGATACGAACACGAGCCCAGCATTCTGTTGCAAGCCATTATGCATATTACCAGCATGGGCCATGACCAAAAGCTGTCCTATACTACTGGGCACATATCGCTTTATCCGTCCATCCACTGATTGCCATTCCTTATCACTTGTGGGATGCGCATTGATCCACGTTTCATCCAAACACACTATGCCATAAATTTCTTTGCGCATTTCCCTTATTTCACGTAGGTATCTGCTTCTCATGGCTCCTAAATGCGGTTGCTCACAAAGATTATTTCTACCGCCCTTGTACTTTCAAATAGTGAAGATAATGTCCTTATAATTGTCCACAAAGTTGTTTTGGATAGCTCTATGTTATTGTTCTTTCTGAACCAAACCCTAAGTTTTCTTACAGTCATTGTTTCTTTGGCATCCAGCATTTTTATAATTATAATTTATAATGCTGGGGGGGGGGGGGGGGGGGGGAATTCCCATGAAAACACGTACAATATTCAAAATTGAGCCCTGACTGTCTGGCTACGCTGTAATACATTTAAAATTATGAATTTCATGTCAGACCCGTAAATTATATATCGCATATAAACAAACTTTGAAATCTGCTGTAAAATCTCCAGAACAAAAATTTTTTTGTTGGGTGGACATAATGATAAGGTTATATACTAAATTTCATAATTTTCCCTCAGTTGGTTACTGAGATATTGATGTTTATATTGCGGCAAACAAATGTGGACATACTATAGAACACGTCTAGATGTCTATATAAAACGTGATTTGTTATGTTATAAGTAGACAAGGTGAGAAACGTCTGTTGGTGGTGGAACTGTAGTTTCTGAGAAAATGTAAAGAATAAAAATGGTGGTCAGAACAACATATGAGGCGATTCTTCAGGAAACAATAAATTGATTAGAAAAATAAGCAGTCATTATTTTTGGGGACAAGTTTTGATGAGTAAATCTTGTGACAACTATTAAAGAAAAATAAAATTATGTCATCTCCATGATACAAACCACTCTCACATCAATTGTATAAAATATATATATATATATAGACGTAGGCAGTCAAAATGTTTTGGACATGTTATGAGAAGAAATGGATTGGAGAACTTAGTGACAAGTGGCAAGATCGAAGGGAACAGACCAAGAGGAAGACCGAGAGGAAAATACCTGGATGGCTTGGCCACATGGCATGGACGAGACAGGAACACTGAGCTGATCCACGACTCTGGTGATCGAGTGAAATGGCGAGTCATGACCGCCCACTCTTGCCGGCATGGCACATTATATATATCTTATATATAAAATAGAATGTATGTCTGTATGTATGTTATTTATGCATTCGCGAACGGTCCATCCGATTGAGATGAAATTTTCTACACGTCTTCTAATCATTCCCGTGCTGCCAACTGTCATAGTTTTTTTTTAGTGTACAAACATATTTACTTAATATTATTTAATATTTTAATTTACATTATAATGTATATATAGCGAGGGGACATAACTTCTAATAGCATTGCTATATATGTAAAATTGTTACATATTTCTCAAATAGGTGGACCTTTTCACTACAGTTATCTACAGGCATATGCGTAATAATCCTCTTCCTCCTCCCCTCCTCCTCCTCCTCCTCATCCCCCACCTCGTCCTCCCTCCTCCTGCTCCCTCCCCCTCCTCCCCCTTCTTTTTCTTCTTCTGCTGCTGCTGCTGCCTCCGCTCCATTTACCCAAATTAATTGTTGGGGGAAGATGTAAATATTGTTCAACTGCTCTTTCTAATAATAGACAGACAGACAGACAGATAGATAGATAGTCGGGAATGGGAACGGGAGCTTATATGATTACTTATATGAATTAAATTAGATGCTCCCCATCAGGGGCTGGACGAGGCCGGGTCAGACAGACAGACAGACAGATAGACAAACAAACAGATAGAAGTCGGGAACAGGAACGGGAGCTTATATGACTACTTATATGAATTAAATGAGATGCTCCCCACCAGGGACTGGGCGAAGCTGGGCTGGGTCAGCTAGCATATATATATATAATGCATTGTCTGTATGTCTGTGAGTCCATATGTTATTTATGCGTTCGCGAACGGTTAAACCGATTGAGATGAAATTTTCTACACGTTTTCTTCTCATTTCCGTGCAGCTAACTGTCATAGTTTGTTAGTTTACAAACAGTTATTTACATAATAAAATGTAATTTTGTAATTTACATTATAATTTATATATAGCGAGGGGACTTAACTTAAGAAAAGTTATATCAAGGGACATACTTTTAGCAGCAATGCTATATAATTACAATTAAAATAGTTGTTGCATATTTCTCAAATATGTGGACCTTTTCTCTACAGTTATCTACAGGCATATGTGTTGTAATATATAATAATAAAATCTTTAAGGCATTTTCAAAGTTTTCATAAAAATAATGCATCTATTTAAATAGTGAAAATTTTCTAACTCATCTTTTTATGTTTAAAGAAGTTATCTACAGTTATGTAGATGATTTAAAAGTTTTCATTAAAAATAATGGATCTATTTTAGATACGTTAGAATTTTATTTCTGTACTAATTTTGAAGAGAAACTTTTGAATTAATCGCAGGATTTGATTTTCCCATTCGCTTGGCCAGGAGAAGGTCAGTACACAATTTGCACTTGCATAATATGTGTATATGCTTTATTTTGTTTTTGTTTTAAAAAACTTTCTAACACAATTCGCACTTGCATGAAATGTGTATATGCTTTATTTTGTTTTTGTTTAAAAAAAGGTTGGCTGCGTGTGCAGTCAACGTCAGGTTTTTCATTCAATGTTGTGGGTGTGAAAGAGAACACATGGTGTGTGGAAGGACATTTTTTTTTCCATACTTTATGCATACTAATAGCCATACTATGTAAATATGTCATTTGATGTTTGAACGCCCTGTTAAACAGACCTACACAAATACCATACACGCAGCACACCTGTTAAAATACTAAAAGGACATTGTTTTTGTATACAATTAACGTTTTTAGTGCAACAATAGTTGGCCTCGTGTGCGGTGTGAAAGAGAACACATGGTGTGTGGAAGGACATTCTTAAGTACGGTTTTTTTTGGTTATATGAATTTAATGAGATGCTCCCTGCCAGGGGCTAGGCGAAGCCAGGCCAGGTAAGACAGACAGACAGACAGATAGTCGGGAACATGAGCTTATATGACTACTTATATGAATTAAATTAGATGCTCCCCACCAGGGGCTGGGCGAAGTCGGGCTGGGTCAGACAGACAGACAGACAGACAGTCAGGAACGGGAGCTTATATGACTACTTATATGAATTAAATGAGATGCTCCACACCAGGGACTGGGCGAAGCCGGGCCGGGTCAGACAGACAGACAGACAGACAGACAGATAGATAGATAGATAGATAAATAGATAGATAGATAGATAGATCCCCACCAGGGGCTGGGCGAAGCCGGGCCGGGTCAGCTAGTATATATATATATATATATATATATATATATATATATATATATATATATATATATATATATATATATATATATATATATATAACAATTAACAACTAGGGTTAGATTTAAATTGTAAGAAGACACAGATTATAGTCATCACTAGGAAGAAGGAATACAATGCAATATACAAGTAAATGGAAATATTCTTAAAGAATCGGTACAATTATCTCAGAACAGTCATAATATCTGATGAGAGATGGCGTGAAGAGATTAGAACAAGATTCGCCATGGCGAAGGAAGCCTGTGGCAAGATGGAAAACATACTGACCAATAAAAAGATGTCATTTGCAAGGAGAAAAAGAGTGTGGAAGTGCTACATAGAACTTGTACTTTTGTATGGATGTGAAGCTTGGACAATGAGCAGACAAACTGAAAAACATCTAATGTCTGTGGAAATGTGGTTTCTGAGGGAGAATGCAAAGAATACCATGGACAGACCGAAAAACCAATGACAAAGTCCTACAAAAAAAAGATGAAAACGGTACTCTGATTAGAGAAATTAGATGCAGACAGTCACAATGTTTTGACACATTATGAGAAGAAATAAATTGGAGAACTCAGTGAAAACTGGCAAGATTGAGTGGGAAAGAAGAAGCGGAAGGCTAAGAAGTAAATACCTGGATGACTGGGCCATGTGGTATGGTTGAGACAACACAGAGCTGATCCACAACACTGGTGATTGTGTGAGATGTGAGATGCGAAACATGACTGCCCATGCTTACCGACATGACACACGATGATGATAACAATTAAAATAAAATACGTGTAATAAATTAATAAAGAGTACATTTTAACCCTGACCTTCAAAAGTGGTGGAAAGTAGTCAGACAGTGAGGCTAAAACAAGACGATGAGCCTCAAATCGTTTTTCTCCGACAATAACTGTCACATCAGTGTAAAGACCAGATTTCCAACTTTGGAATGCAGAGTCTAGAAGCTGTTTAGGTCTCTGCAATGAAAGTATGCATTGTATACAAAATGTTCTGGAATTCAGTTGCAACAACCTGTAAGAATGTGCACTGTTATTATATCATTTGTATCATGGAATGTCTGTAGTGTAGTGGGTATTATCAACAGCTGCGGGTGATTTGGCAGCAGATCACCTTGCGTTGGTTTTTTACAAATTGGTATGGGTGCCGGTCGTTCAGAAAGTAATAGCAAAGTACTGAACGCAAACTTGCCAAGATATCACAAACAGCCAAAAAATGTTAGGGTTGACTGCGACATCCTACAAGTGATATATAGCTAACTTTTCTTTTAGGGTACGATCAATACCTCTCTTAGTTGTGAACTCTGGCGTGGAAAACTTAATACTTCATGAACTACTGGTATACTAACTGTGAACTGTGTTGTGGAGAACTTATATTTCATGAACTTAAAAATTTAGTTGCATTCCCTACACAGGACGTAGCAGTCAACCCCAGCATTTTTGCTGTCCGTGATTCCTGGGCAAGTTCAACGTCCAGTAGTTTGACATTGCTTTCTGAACGACTGGCACTTATACCTTCTTCGAAAAAACCAGAACCGGTGTGTTTTATACCTGGGTATACGGGATTACGAATCGCGTCCGTAACTCCTTTGCCATGGATACAGGTATTTCATGAACTACTGTTATACTAATTGTGAACTGTGGTGTGTTAAACTTATACTTCATGAACTACTGGTATACTAATTGTGAACTGTGCTGTAGAGAACTTATACTTCATGAACTACTGGTATACTAATTGTGAACTGTGGTGTGGAAAACCTATACTTCATGAACTACTGGTATACTAATTGTGAACTGTGCTGTAAGTAAACTTATACTTCATGAACTACTGGTATACTAATTGTGAACTGTGCTGTAAGTAAACTTATACTTCATGAACTACTGGTATACTAATTGTGAACTGTGCTGTAAGTAAACTTATACTTCATGAACTACTGGTATACTAATTGTGAACTGTGCTGTAAGTAAACTTATACTTCATGAACTACTGGTATACTAATTGTGAACTGTGCTGTAAGTAAACTTATACTTCATGAACTACTGGTATACTAATTGTGAACTGTGGTGTAGAGAACTTATACTTCATGAACTACTGGTATACTAATTGTGAAGTGTGCTGAAAGTAAACTTATACTTCATGAACTACTGGTATACTAATGACAATGTCATTAACCCCTTGGACAGGGAGATCGGCTTCATGAATCAAGATATACTAATTGTGAACTGTGCTGTAAGTCAATTAGTAAGCGAAGGACCCATTTAGACATCCTAAGGCCCCCTGGACTTACTGTGCTAGACCCACATTTGTTTAGACCAATGGGAACTTTGTGGGTGAAGTTGTCAGTCTCACGGTGACCACCTCTAATGCCCAAGATATTTCCAGGAACATAGTTTAGACTGGGTCAACCTGGGAGCCTAGACCCTTCAGGAAGTGCAGGTCAATTTGAAAATATTCACATTGCTATGGATTTGAACCCATGATTACAGGGCGGGCGGGTGAACATGAAGTGGGAGCATTGTCACGAGAATGTCGATTTCTTTAACTACTAGTATAGCCGTGGTGGGCTGGGGAGTGTTGTGTGGATAATTTATATCTCATGAAACAAGCAACGTCTGCACAAACCATAGATAGACATTAAACACATAAGCCCTCCATCCCAAAAGTATGATATATTCTGTTGCATATCCACATTTCTAGGGAAGACCAGGAGAACTTTCAATCAGATAGCGGTGGGAAAAATTAGTAGCATGATTCTTCGCTGGCTATTGAGTGAGGGGACAGAGCGCGTGTGGGAATGTCCTGAGTACAGTGATGTCAGTTCTTAGCTCAACTCAACTCTAGGGCCCCACTTAAATATTAGAATTGATAGTTTCTGTCAAGCAGGATAAAGGTCAGGAAGTAGAGGCAGCCCCATAACAGATACTCTACTGGTGTCCATTTCCTTTCCTCATCAGCTCTCTTTCTTGGACACATCCCAGAACATAATCAACATTGTCCGGCATCAATTTTCACGAGATTGAGTCAACCCTAGAGCCATAGAAGTAGGAAACGTTATATTCCTGCCTCTGCAGGGGATTGAATTCAGGTCACTGTCTTGGTAGGCTAGAGCACTAACCACTATTCTATTAGTTTAGTTTTGTCGATGGATCAACATCACGGCACACGGGTGCAACCCATAAGTGCTCCGTTCTCCTCCTACCTCAAACCTGAGTCTGGAGAAACTCAGCTCAGTGCAAGAACTCCGTAGCACTGGCGAGGATCCTGAAATACTTTGGGTAGATTTTTAACTCAAAATTTTGCCGGCTACTCTTTTTTGATTTCCAATTGCCAAGAGATTTTTTTTACGTGCACAACAATACACACGGGCATCCGATCTCACTACCCTGAGACCAGGGGACATTTTTATTACTAGAAGTCCATGAGAAAAAATCCCGGTCATCACCGGGGCTTGAATCGGGGACCTCCAGCACTCAAGGCACACACCATATCTTAAGACCACACAGCCCCCTTAACCACTATTCTATTGTGGAGTATAAAGAAAAGTAAAGAGCCCTATTTCCTGCCATAAGGCCATCTGGTCATATGGTGCTACACCAATATTTGTATAGACCAATTGACACTCTGTGGGTGATGGGGCAGTATCACGCAAGCCGCCTTTACTTGCAATGTCAGTTATCGTTCTTTGTCTTTGGGGGTTGGGGAAGGTGAAGGCATATTTCCCATGAGATAGCGACCAACGACTCACTTCCGCTTGTTTACCATGTCTCGTTTGATTTGATTTATTTGAAACCAGCATGGCACAATGTCAGGGGAAAGAACTCTGATAATTGCAGTAGAGGTCCTTCTGCTAAACTGCAAGCGTTTGTGGCCGAGAAACTGTTTTCTCCTGAATTTCTTGAAGCTTATTCATGAATAGTAAGCTAATTTGTCTTATAACTCCTGTAGTTTAAACAAACTTTCTTTCTTTTTTTTTCATTTTTTTAATCCCCTATTATATTTTACACAAATGTGAAGAGTTTCAACAATGCTGGTTTTTGCTAGCATTCAAGAAAAAATATTTAGGACAACTACAGAGAAAGGCATCCATTTTGCAAAACTCAAAATGGGGCCACCCTCGCAATAGCGGATGCGTATTTACTTTAAATAATTAGAACTGGTAATTTAACTACTAAAATTAAACAGAATACAAATTTCATTTGTAGCAGTAATGTATCTGTGTAGTTGTATAATTTTTCAGCATTTGACATGACTAAAAATAATTTTGAATTTGTGTAAAGAGTACTTTTTTTCTTAGCAGTGCACCAGTACATAATTATTTAAATGTAAATAAAATACTGCGAAATAAGGTATTGTTTTTTAAAATGTTAGTATTTAATTAATAATTGCTCACTTTTAGATACAGAACAGTGTAATTATAGAGCAGAAGTATTAATCAATTATTAGTGAATATTTAATTAATATTTTTATTTTTTATTATTTAATATTTAAATAATTAATTAACTGCTGCTTAATGTATGCAGCAGTTACAATCTTATTTACTTACATTAATGCATGATATTTAATCAACAACAGAAAGCTGTCGCAATGCAGTTGGTACGTTAAGACAATATGATACATTTTCATGAATTATTCTTTCACTAACGACGAACATTTCACAGGACATTTAATTAATATAAATGGGCAGCTATTTTTAACTGTTAATTAGGTCACAGCACATCCTATCGAAAAGTCTTAAATGTCGAGTGCATTTTTCTCGGAGACATGGAGACTCTCATGCTTTGTGCAATGCTTTTGGCAGGTAGCCCTGTGGAAAGAGACTGAGCCATACAGGGTAAAACCTGGTGCAATGAAGTCAATCCTCTGAACATTCTATCGAAAGAGAAATGTGACCTTTACTTTCCTGTTACCAAAATGCATAATAAAATATACATGTTACCAGGTTTGTTTGCTAGCATTGCGACAAACTTTTAATGAATAATAAACAATTGGTGGCCATTTTTAATTGTTAATTAGGTCATGGCACATCCTACTGAAAAATAGATAATACGTCAAGTTAGGCCTCGCCACCCTGGATGCAATGATATATGGTAATATGTTGTCCATTTAAAAATAAACGAGCCACGGTAATAGAAGGCAGAATTTCTCAGCTTCCAATTTATTGAGCGACAATAAAAATTCCCCCATTTCTTAAGATCTCATTACACTTCCTGGTTGTAAATAACGACACAAAAATATTAATAACTCCGCTTAGAATTAACGTACAGTTTTCATTGAGATACTGTTGGATTTGTCTTGTCAAGCTGTATGCAACTGTGGTGATTTCATAAGTAGAAACCCCATTTAAAAATATTCTCTACATATGCTACCTTTACATTCCAGAACATTTCCTGGTAGCCATTTTACACTTGGTTGACCTAGGAACCCATATCAATTTTACAAATCCACCCTGAGGCAGATTCGAACCATGACCACCGGGCAAGCAGGTGAGCATCTCTTTAAGTGGTGTGCACTACACTAAACATTCACAAAATACAAGATTATAAATTAACTGTTATCAGAAATTTAACCTCAGAAATTGTTTCAACCTCTTCCTCTTCTGACACATCTGACTTATGTGAATCTAGGTCATCGAAATTGTCATCGAAATCGTCATCACTACCATCAGTGGATGAACCGGCATCTATTAAATCACCATCTGAAAAATGAAATGGGTTGAACTGCAGTCATGCTGTAAAAAAACGAATAAATGAACAAATATGGAAAGTGAAAGGGTCATATTTACAAGGACACAATCACAAGTGACAGAATGGGCATTGCAGCTAGAAAGCCTTCATCTGCAAACAAAATAACAAATTCAAATTACTATTTGAACCACATTAAAAAGCTTTAACAAAAATATAAATTGATTGGAAAATGTGGGTACTCAAGAGAAATCATGTGTCCTGTCTTTTTCCTCAGAAGTATAGTGTGATATTCCCTATAAAAATATCAGCATCAGAAATAGATTACATTCTCTATAACAATATCTGCTGCAGAAGTAGTTTATATTCTCTATAACAATATCTGCTGCAGAATTAGTTTATATTCTCTATAACAATATCTGATGAAGAAGTAGTTTATTTCCTTTATAACAATATCTGCTGCAGAATTAGTTTATATTCTCTATAACAATATCTGATGCAGAAGTAGTTTATTCTTCTTCTTCTTTCATTCGCTTTAAATATGTCTATAACTGCAATGTTGTCTCTTGTATGAATCTAACAGTCTTTTTTAGTTCACTCAGCGGTCCACAGAGTTTGTCTTCCACTGTTGTCTCTCTAGGCCAGAAGGTTCGCCTTGATGTGTAGTTTGGGCAGTCCTGAAGTATGTGCTCTGCTGTCTGCGATGCCAAACCACATGTGCACATGGCTGTGTCACCAATCTTGAATTTTGTATACATGTGGTTGCGTAATCTATTGTGTCCTGTTCTGAGGCGCAGAATAATGGCCTGTTCTGGTCTGTCCATAACGTGGTAGTCGTCTTGAGTAGGGTTTAGTGGCCTTCTGACTGATTTGATCATTTTTTTCTTTTGGTGGAATGTAATGGGCACATCAGGCTGTTCTTCTTTCGCTCCTTCCTTAGCCAGTCGATCAGCTCTGTCGTTTCCGGGTACTCCACAGTGGGATGGTATCCACTGTATGGTGACCTTATGCTGACTGCTAAGTTCAGAAAGTAGTGTCCTTAGAACTGGTAATTTCCCAGACAGGAGTGCCTCTATTACTGATTTTGCATCTGTCAATATCACCACAGGTTGTCTACCATGGCTGGTATTTTGTAATTTCTCTATTGCTATCTTGATTGCCTCAATTTCAGCATCATAGTTATGGCAGTACTTTCTTGTTGGAATTCTGGCCGTGTCCCAAGTATTATTTGGGTATTCTATATACACTCCCGCTCCTCCATTTAGAACAGCATTTTGCACTGGCCCATCTGTGTAGACTCGGATCCAGAGGTCCTGTGAGTAATTGTCATCAAGGAAGCTGAGAGTGGCTGTTCTGCGCTGTACACTGTTCTGTTCTTCCTATTCTCTCTAACAATATCACCAGCAGAAGTAGTTTATATTCTCTGTAACAATATTGGAAGCAGATGGTGGAGAGATAATATATATACAGACCTACAAGCACTTGGAATCAATGACTGGCAAGAGAAGATCAACCAGAGAGACAAATGGAGACGGGTTGTATCTGCAGCAAAGAACCTCAATGTCTCGGAACGCTGAAGAAGAAGAAGAAGAAGAAGAAGAAGAAGAAGAAGAAGAAGAAGAAGAAGAAGAAGAAGAAGAAGAAGAAGAAGAAGAAGAAGAAGAAGAAGAAGAAGAAGAAGAAGAATATCGGAAGCAGAAGTAGTTAATATTCTCTATAACAATATCTGCAGCTAAAGTAGTTTATATTCTCTATAACAATATCTGCAGCAGAAGTAGTTTATATTCTCTATAACAATAACAGCAGCAGATGTACAGTTTGATACTCTCTATAACAATGGCCATCTGTAAAATCAAATCACAAGAAGTCAAAATAATACTTGAAGATTTAAATGCAAAAGAAGGAAAGGAAAGAATGCTAGATGTAGTGGGTGACTCTGGTTTAGGAATAAGAAACGAAAGAGGAAAATAAAAATAGAGAATTGACACAAATAAATGATATGTTTATTGAAAATACCTGTTTTAAACATTATAAGAGACAACCGTACACAGAAAAGCCCTGACAAGAAAACACTCAATCAAATTGACTATATACTAATTAATAAAATATTTATAAAATTAAATGCATTGATAAATGTGAAGATATTGCATAGCAGTAACTGTAACAGTGATCGTGTCTCACTAAACAGACAAATAAAGTAAGATTAAATGGAGAAAAACAGGAGGTTCCAAACATTAGACTTAACAAAGATACTATAAAAGCAATTAAATAAATTCAACAATGAAACAGAGTGAGAAACAGATACAATGCATTACCTGAAATGCAAAGTGTTAATAATTTAAATAAGCAATGGAAAATATTTAAAAACTCAACCAATCAAACAAGCAGATAGACTTTACCAGAAAGCTAAGAATAAAAAGGTAACTTAAGAAATCTTAAAACTGATTTTTTTTGTTTTAAATTATTTTTTTTAATGGTGCATATCCCTTACAGGACGTTGCAGTCAACACCAGCATTTTTCAGCTGCTCTTGATGTACTACGCTCAGTAGTTTGCCATTGCTTTCTGAGCAACCGGCTCACATACCCCGTAAGTTAGCAACACAGCAAGAACCTCTACCAATTCTCACGCAGGTTACGTTACTCACGAGAATATACGGGATTACGGAGAAAGACGTTAACCCCTAAAACTGATGGTCAAAGTAAAAATGATAAAGAAGAATATGATAAAATAAATAAAGAAATAACAATCAAGGCACAAGAAATTTGGTTCAATGAATAGTGGAACAAAATGCAATTACTTGACTTGAAGATACAAAATATATGCACAGACAAATAAGTGATTTGACAGACTTATAAAAATTAAATAGATGTTTAAGATGTTTAAAATCAAAACAGGAAAGGTATTAATGGAAAAAGATGATATGATAAAGATATGGACATGGTAAAAAAAAAAGAGCAGAATTAACAGTAGAAATTAAATTTGAAGGTCCCCTATACTAAATGAAGAAGTTATTGATGCTTAAAAATAATATATGAAGAGGGAAAAATATATGGGCCAGATGAAATCACAGTACAGAAATTAGAGATACTGGGAGACCTTGGAATATAAATATTAACTAAACTGTTGGATGATAATGATTACAGTTAATACATATCTATTTCTGAAACCAGTCTTGCACTTCATTAGAGAACAATTGATGAAATTGTTTGGCCACCTCACAAGAATGCCCTGGTACCATCTGCCACAAAATGCCACATTGAAGAAATATAATGGATACAATGCAAGGGGAACATGATATAAAAAATGGAGTGAATGTATCATGGGCAACCTTAGCGAAATAAATACCAACTTACAATCAGCATAACAGATATTCACATCTCCCCCAAACACTGGCGTAAATGGAGGAAAAGAACAAGAAGAATACATATCCAATGAAATGCTGACATTTGTATTTTAAATCTTTACCCAAAAGACCAAGAATAATTGAATGTGAAGAATTTCATACAATCAACCTGATAAACCATGTCACCAAACTTCTACTAAAAATTATCATGACAAAAAAAGAAGGAAAATAAGGATGGGAATTAGTGAATTACAGTTTGAATTTGTGGAAAGAATAGGAAAATGTATTACTCACTCAACTCATGCCAAACATTCCTGTCTCTTGCTGCCTCCCGCCTTCTCCCACCTATATTATCCATCTTGGCCTTGAATTCTCTTTCCGTGAGTTTTTATGTCTTCCTCTGTTTCCTTTGCCCTGTGGAACCCAAACAAAGGATTTTCTTGTTATACTATAAACAGATTGTGTCTCCTAGGTAGCACCAGCATCCTTTCCTAACCTTTAGATTTGATGACATTTGTTTAGCTCTGTTCATGAGCTCCGCATTAGTGATTCTGCAAAGGATGACAACAGATAGGACGGCTTGGGGGGAGCTAGTTGAGTGTCTGTACTTCAATGGAGCTAATACAGAAGGTATATCTGGTGAGTTATTGCATTCAAGTTTAGACATCAGTGATAAGTAGATCTGTTTTTGTTTCTGTATTTCAATAACTGAAGTTAAGTAAACAATTAATTCACACAAACATTAATATCTTTTCCTACATTGATTAGAGACTTGAATGAGATACTGTTGATTTCATTTGTTTCACTCATTCCTCTATCTAAGCAATGGCAAACTACTGAACTCTTATTGCCTACTAAATTACAACAGCCATTAGATGCTGGGGTTGACTGCTATGTCCCTAAAGAACATGCAACTAACAATCCTCTATCAAGTAAGTTTTTTTTTCTTTTCATAATGTTTTGAAAAATTAGAGAACTATCCTGGCCGAATGGCTAAGAATGCGAGACTCTCCTTAGGGAGACCGGGGTTCGAATCCTCGGTAAGGCAGTTTGCGGCGACTGCACTAGCCAGGCTGCTTTAATTCCCCAGGGTCAGGACCCCCTACCCACCCTACATATCAAGGTACTATCAGCAGTAGATGACAGTTTGACAGATAAATATCATTAGTTATGGTATGAGCCGTTCAGAAAGCAATAACAAAATACTGAAACTGAAAGTAAAATGATAGAAAATTAGAAACAGTCAATCTACCCTACTTGCTGGGTCTGACTGACTGCAGTGTCCTATCCTATAGAGTTGGCTTAAAAAGTTATCTGACTTTAAATCAGCAATTTGAAACAAGAATAGCAGTAGCATGGACACAAAATGATGTGTTTAATTAATTAAAGTTAAAGCTTGAAAGTTCGAAAGGAAGACACGCATAGTACTATAGTAGTCAGTTAGTTAGTGGCATACACATCGTTTACAATACATACATGCACTAAGAAGAACATGCCAGGCAACAATTTGAAATCTAAGTGATTATAATATATTTATATAAGCAGTCATGTCCTAATAATGTACGGGACATTATTCGCAAATTACGTGATACGCAAGCATTTGCTAATATTATAAAGTCTCCCAACTGAAATTAATGAACAAATCCTTGTAATAAACAAGTGACTCCGGTTACAATTTGTGTAACAGGGAGAACTGGGTACAGATTGTTGTTTGTTGACATATCTAGATCAGTCAGTATTCTGGGGTCAGGTCGAAGCATTAATAACAAAACCTGAAATTGGGTAACTTAGTCGACAGATTATCCTCTTTGCACATCGAACCTTTCAGTCCATAAGTACTCGGATCTCCATCAATACCAAAACAGTAAATTGGGGAAAGAGTACAGGAGGTCAAAGGTCACAGTGTTGACCTCGCTCTTGGCCAATAATAACAATACATCCAATAAAAATATCAGCGCGTGGGAAACGTAGCCAGAAGTGTATTCGGTTATTCCTAGTCACTCTCCTGTCAACATTGTCTGAAAATGCGCAGGTTCCAGAGCATAACGACAACAAAACTTTTCAAGACAACTTCACAAGAAGACACCACAAATCTTAACAAAGAAACTCACTACTGCTCGGGTCTGCTTGATCCTACAACACCAGGCATTGATAAGAAGACTCAGGGCCGTGAGGTAGATTTTCTCAGTGTTTGATGATGTTTGGAAATACCGCCACTCATTCGCTGTTTATGCCCATCCCTTACTGTGCCGCGTGATGCAACCGCCTCTCTGTATCTTAGCACGCACTGGCCTGCGAAGACTGACTCACCTTCCGGAGTTGAAGTGGGAAGGAGGGACGACTTGCTCACTTGCAACGTGCAGTTAGACACAAACGTTTCACGTACAACGAACCAAACAAATACAGCGATCTAGAGAGAGGCACCAGTTACGCTGGAGCAGGGGTTGCAAGCAACTCATATATTCATTCAGTAGAATGTCCTTTGCATAACCTCGACCCCCATAACAACCTTCCAGAAAACTTCGGGTTGCCAAAGCAAGATGTCCTGCCTCCGATACACCCATCTGGAGAACATCCTGCACCAACCTTCTTTTTGGCCTTCCTCTTCCTCTCTTCACGGGCATTTTTTTTAAACTCGCATATCCTTTACAGGACATCGCTGTCAACATCAGCATCTTTCAGCTGATTGTTGATTTCTTGGCAAGATTACGCTCAGTAGTTTGCCATTGATTTCTGAGCGGCCGGGTCATTATCCCGCAAGTCACCAGGGCGGGTCGAACCTCTTCCAATTCTCGCGCGCTGCGAGACACTGCATGGATAAACGGGATTATGGAGAAAGTCGTGTAATCCCTTCGGCCAGAGAGACCGGCTCACGGGCATATACCCCTCCATTATTGTTCTCTCTAAACTTTCATGACGCTTTAAGTGACCCAAATATATCAATTGTGTTTGTTTTATCGTCTTTAATAGCCAACCTTCTTCAATATTCAGCTTTTGAAGTATGGATGCATTTGTTCTTTTCTTTATCCAAGATATTCTTAGAACCCGTCTTTTTTTAAATGTTGCATATCCCTTACAGGACGTCGCAGTCAACACCAGAATTTTTTCAGGTGCTGTTGATGTACTAGGCAATATTACACTCAGTAGTTCCATAAGTTACCAATGCACCGAGAACCGCTACTGATTCTCGCGCATGTTACGTTACTCACGAGAATATACGGGATTACGGAGAAAGACATTAACCCCTGGGCCAGGGAATAACATTTATATTCAAAGGCATTTATGCGATGTTCAGCTTGTTTAGTAAGTGTCCAGGTCTCACAGGCGTATGTTGCAATGGGAAATATGCATGCTCTTATAAATCTCATGTTTGTAGTTCTATCTACCCCATTCCACAATTTATTCGGTTGTTTTAGTGTTTGAAGAGCAATAGATAGTCGTCGTTTAATTTCTTTCATTGTGTCACCATTGTTGGTAATCAATGACCCAAGATATTCGAAATTGTCCACCACCTCCAGTTTTTCCTCATTAACATATATTTCTTTCTCCATAGTAGTTTTGCATTATCCTTGTTTATGTTATGTTACGATATAAGTTGTGATTTTCACTATTTCTTTGGGTTGATGTTATTAGGTTTTCTATACCATTCTCATTCTGTGATGTGGATAGTAATAGTAATACTGTATCATCAGCATATCGAACCTCTGGTATTTCATGACCACCAATATTTAGGGCATCATATTACTCTCTAGTTTAGTGGTTTTCAACCTTTTTTGGCCCGTGCCCCCCTTTACAATATTTTCAGAACATCACCCCCCCCCCCCCTTTCGTATTTCCTCCCTAAAAATCCCCCACCCCTACACAGTATACGTAATAAAGGAAGGTAAATTTAATAGAACATACTAAAACAAGTCTAGACGTCTATATAAAACGTTATTTGCAGGTCTACTTACATTATAACATGAAGGGTGAGACGTACAGAAACGTAAAGTATGAAGGGAACAACAATATGAAGTAATCGGTTCTTGTATTAACGCGATCTTGAAATAAACTTAATTCCCCCCTCCTCCCCCTGGAAACCCTAAAATTCCCTCTTGGGGGGGGGGGGGGGGGGGGGGGTTCCCCACAGGTTGAGAACCACTGCTCTAGTTATATCGGCTCTAACATTTCTCATTATATTTTTGGCGTACAGGTTAAACAAATATGGGGACAGAACACAGCCCTGACGGACTCCTTGCTTGATGTAAAACCAGTCTGTCTCGCCATCTATTCTAACAGCTGCTTGTTGATCTAGATAGATCATTTTTATGAGTTGTACTACATGTGACTGAAAGCCCATATTCCTCATGATTTTCCAAAGTTTCCGATGTTGTACACAGTCAAATGCCTTTGGATATTCCACAAATCATGCGAATAGGTTTATATTAAATTCTCTGCACTTCTCTATTACTAAACGGATGATGAGTATATTATCTCTTGTTCCTCTTCCTTGTCTAAATGCAGCTTGAACCACGTTAATCTCTTTTTTTCCATTTTCTTACGAAGTCTTCTTGTTGATTCATTGGAAGTGCCGGTTAACAATCAATATTCCCCATATTCTTCATCGAAGAAGAAGAGCCATCTGCAAATCTAACCATTAGAGAACTCCTGTTTGCGGACGACCAAGCAGTAATAGCAAAATCAGAAGCTGAATTACTAGACCACATGAATAGTCTAAAAGAAATGTGTAGGGAACATAACATGAAAATTAGCACAAGTAAAACAGAGGTACTGACTATAACTAAAGAAAAAAAAAAGCAACAACTATTCACCTAAACGAACATCTCTTGAAACAAGTAAAGAGTTTTAAGTATCTAGGAAGTATAATATCATCAAATGGCAAATCAGAAGACGAGATCGAAAATAGATGTAATAAGGCAAACCGACTCATTGGACAAATGGCACCAATACTAAAGAACAAACATGTATCAATAACTACTAAGAAAGCACTTTACAATACAATCTTCCTACCAACTCTATGCTACCAATGCCAAACCTGGACAATGACAGAAAAAGAGAAAAGAAAAATAACAACAACAGAAATTAGATTCCTGAGAAGATAACTCAATGTATCAAGAAGAGATAAGATCAGAACCGAAGAAATCAGGACTAAAGTGGGGGTTATAGCTGCACTAGATTTTTATTAGAAAACAGCAAGTCAAATGGTTTGGCCATGCAAGTAGGTTACCAGTCAACAGCATACCACAACAAGCAATGATGTACAGACCAGATGAAAACAGAGGAAGAGGCCGACCACGTAAACGTTGGACGGAGGGAATAGCAGAGTCCATGGGAATATCAATATATGAAGCCCATAATCGGGCACTCTCACGATGTTTATACTTCACCTCGACACCGCAAGGTACATGAGGAACATGATGAGATGATGAGATGAGATCTTCATCGGGTGATAGAGAAACCAATGAAAGGACAATAAAAGTAGGATCAGTCACATCTTCTCGTAAAAACAAAAACACAATTCAGATGCCTGATCCTACTTCGCCATGTAGATTACTGTCCCTTCATTGGTTTCTCTATTGCCCGGTGAAGAATATGGGGGAATACTGCTAAATGACTGTGAGCTGTCACTTCCATTGAAGCAACAACTGTCGCTATTTGCAACCCCTCCTCCAATGTAACTGATGTCTCTCTTTAGGTCGATATATGTGTTCGGCTCGTTGTGCGTGAAACAGTTTATGTGTGACTAACTGCACTTTGCATCTACTCCGATGGTTCCGTGCTAAGAGGTAAAAGAAGTTCCTGTGGGTATATGGCGAAGGTTGGTGGACGGTGTTTGGTGCAGGCGAGCCTGGCATATGATACCACGACACTTAGTCTGAGAATGGAGATGGGGAAGTCAACTGCGAAGTTCCGCGGGCTGGAGGACAAATATCACACGCTTGCCGTTTTGTAACGGACTCACAAATTATAAGAAAGGTGCAGACAGACATGCTTCGGGGGCAAAGTGGCAGGCTTTCATTCAACAATCAAAAATAGAGAGCATCTGTTGGATTTATCTCTCCAGGGCATGGTGGTGTGGTTAGAAACCAGCAGGCGGACAGATAGACTGCACTTCTTGGTGGGAGTATTGTTACATGATAAGGCAGATGCGGTCGGGGTCCTTTGGAATCGTGTATAGTGCAGAAGAATAAATATACCATCACGACCTGGAGAGAATGGTGCGGCTTGGATTGACCAGAGGATCTAGCCGACACTCAAAACTCCGAGGAAATGCCAGACGGACACATAATCAGACATCTACTAGTACCATTAGTATAGGGACTCTTCGGTCGCTGTTGCACATGAGGACGGAGCACAAATGGGGATGTCCTTGACTCAGCTAAACGCCGAAGTGTTTTGGGTATTGTTAAGGCATTACCAAATGTAAATTATAGCAAGAACATATGTTACAATGAGTAAGGTACAAAGAGACCTAAGGTCTATGACATGGTTGCTAGATAACTTAACAGTAAAACAGTTTCATATCTACTTGGCGAGCTGAAGAAACAAACGTTCGATAGTGAAACCCAACTTATGAGACAGAGATACCTTGAACATACTCAAGACAATTTAAAGTATGTAGGCCATCATCAGCAGTATCTGGTGATAGGATGATGCGGTAGCGTCATGGCTACACACTAGCTTTTAAACCTGGTAGTTATGGGTTCGGTTCCAAGTTGAGCCGACTGAGGCTAAAGTATGTACCAGAAAATTGTTATGGGAAATAAAAACAGTCGTCGAGGCATCGACCCCAACAACCACCAAGAGACAGTTGTCTGAGAAGTGAAGGTGAATTTGACACGGTGTGTCCATTGCATCTTAAAGCATGTTAAAGTGTCCAGTACGTTACCCTTCACACATCACATAACCGACCATGTGATGTACAAGGGTTTGGGAGGATTGTGGTGGCACATGAAGAAATAATCGTCCAGTGGTTTCATGATAACTCACAACAAGCGTATTTGCTGATATTTGTTGACAATGAATTAACTTTTTTTTCCAAAGAGACGCAAGTTGGACACGCAGGCCCATTTTTCACTTACACACATACCTACACCCAAACTTGACACACCCGCCTCCCACCTACACATACCAACCCAGACATACTTACACATATAACAGACACCGACAGACAGCGGCACAAACGCACACACCCACACAGATACCAAACCACACGCACAAATATATACGCGCGCACACACAAACATGCACGCACACAAGTAGTTGATGACAACGACCCAGTTGTTACATTAAATGTTTTGCATATCCTTTACAGGACTTAGCTGTCAACACCAGCATCTTTCAGCTGTATGTTGATTTCTTGGCAAGATTACGCTCAGTAGTTTGCCATTGGTTTCTGAGCGACCGGCTCATTATCCCGCAAGTCACGAGCGCGGGTTGAACCGCTTCCAGTTCTCGCCTCGCTGCGAGACCCTGCGTGGATAAACGGGATTACGGAGAAAGTGATGTAACCCCCTCAGCCAGAGAGACCGGCAGTTGTTACATTAAAACATTCAAAATTTCCCCTGACAGGGGGAAGTAAGCTAACTAGCAAGTCGACGTTATGCTTTGATGTACACTGAAAGAAATTACACTTTGGCTGTGTCCGTTATAAGGAAACCTACGTCGCTGCTTCAGAGCTGAAAAAGCACAATGTGCGCACACTATCTCAAGTTATGGCTCATAATAAAGAAACAAATGAAGTTATAATAAGAGCGTGTGTTCACTAATAACACGTGATTAACGGCTTTATTTGAATATAAAGGAGGAGGATGAGTAACTAATGAACATGAATAATATAATATTATATTATTTCACACATATATATTTATATGACTGCCCCGACAGCCTGCTATCCATCCTCGGGGGCGCTGAAGACTGAGCCGACAGTAGACCTGCAGTGCCGTGGCAAATAGCCAGCGGAAATCCGGAAGTTTCAGCTCGACCAGACATTGTAGTGTACTCTCTGTGACTCAATAGTTAGTATTAATAGTGCTAACTTTTCCTTTCGAATCAAGAGTCGAGGAGGAGCACACCCATAAGATGGAGACATACAGTGACATGATCGCAAGCCTGAAAGAAGAAGGATATACCGTCAGGCTTTTCGCCGCAGAGATAGGCGCAAGAGGCCTTGTTTCCAAATCCGCGTAGAACGTGCTGAAACAAATAAGCAAATAGGCGTAAAAGGACAAGCAAGAATACGGCACTTAAAAGACTGGGCGAGGCAGCGGGGGAGGGCATTTTGCTGGATATGTAGCAAGCGTAATGATGGATGGGACGCAGAAAATGGTTGAAACTTTTCCTGCAATGTGAGCCAACGTCTCTAAAAAAGAAAGTCTTAAACGTCGAGAGGATCGACTTCATTGCCCGGGTTTTATCCCATATGACTCGGCCTATTTTCGCAGGGTGGCCTGCCGAAAGCGTCGCACAAAGCACGAACTCCTAGCTCCAGCGATGACACCCAGGAGTCTCCGAGAAAAATGCACTCGTGATCCAAAAGACGCAATCCGGAATCGAACCCACAACCTTCAGTGCGCGAGGCAGACGGCTTGACTACTTCACCACGGAGACTCCTAACGTATCTCAAGAAAGGACAAACAAACCTCAGACTGAAGCCTCTCAATAAGACCAACATAGCAACCTCACAATCAGACAGAAACAACGGCTACAGTTTCGTGTCGACCAGGGAGCTACACTACCAGGTAACAAACACGGCATCCCAGCCGAGGCGATACAGAGGGGTAGATACACCGCAATGTAGCGATCACTCGGGCTGAAAATGTCAGAAGTCGAACCTCTACAGCCAAGCGCTGACAACGACCACTTGTGATGGAGTAGTACTCTGGCAAGGACCACGCCCTGCAGCGATAGCGAGGACCGGGGAGGAGGGAAAGCTTTAATAGAATTTTTGAAAAGTTAGTTACATATCCCTTATAGGACGTAGCAGGTAACCAGAGCACTTTTTGACTGTTCGTGATTCCTGGGTAAGTTTACGTTCAGTAGTTTGCCATTGATTTCTGAACGACCGGCACCATACCATTTCATAAAAAATGAACACAAGGCGGTCTGCTGCCAAATCGCCCGCAGCCTTGTTTCGAATGCGGGTATGTGGGATTAAAACTTCGCCCTTAACCCCTTCGCCGCAACAGAATTAGCCCAGGTAAATAGCTGGTTTCCGCTGGGGGAATGCAGGAGGGTGCGTCCGTAAGAATGCCATATCAATAATAATATAAATACAATATAATACGAGTAACTGAACATACGAGTCTATATTTCAACTGCGTTGCAATAATCTGGAAACATCTATTATTATTATTTGTTAAATAGTTAGTCAGTTTTAATTAATTAAAAACGTAAAAAAGGTGGTTCAGCAGCTTTTACAACACAAATTCCAACCGTCGTAAAGTCTCCAAGATACCCGGTGGAAAGTCGGTAATTGATTGATTGACTGATTGATTGATTTAGGAACCGACATCACAGCATTCGGGGCATTCCCATAAGCGCTCCGTCCCCATCCTCAGCAGCCAGCGAAGAGTTCCAATACTAATTGTTCCAGTAGCAATCTGATTATATGTCCGTCTCGCGTTTCCGTCTAGCGTCGAGCGTCGTCCAGATCTCCTCGTCACACCTCGCTGCCTCATTCTTACCAGACTATGGTGATCCATTTGCTCCTCCGAGGTGTACACGTGCTCCCACAAGGCCGCAACCACGTCTGCCTTGTCATGCATCAATACTCCACCAAGTTTTGCCGAGCTAGCCCATCTGTCCGCGTAGTCATTCCACAGCACACCGGCATGCCCCTGAGAAAAAAATCCAGGTGATGCTTGCTACCTCTGACCTCCGAAGCGAAGCAAGCCACTCTGTACGAAGCCTGCCTGTCCTCACCCTCCTCAGCATGCTTTCTGAGTCAGTTACAATCACAATATCACAATTACGGTAATTATACTATATTTGTATCAGAAAAGGCTTGCAAAGACGCCAATGTGCGGGTACTACAAGACCAAGCTTAGAGGGCTGAGATTTGTGCTTCCCCACAAGCCCAGTGCTTTGAGCAAGCGACAGAAGACAGTTACTCGTGCTGATGGAGGATATCTGTGCCACAAGACTGTCAGGGAAAGAATCATTCGTGCTTTCCTCATTGAGGAGCAGAAGATTGTAGCAAGAGTTATCAAGGCACAAGAGGCTAATAAGAAACATCAAAACTTCTATTGTTTCAAAATAAAAATTGTTTAATGTAATATTGTTTAAAAATAATTAATAATTAGTATATTAATATTTGAGCCGGCTCCCTGGCCGAGTGGTTAGCAGCTTTCTCCGTTAACCCCGAATACTCTCGTGGTTGACATGAGCGCACGAGAATTATAAGTGGTTCGAGTCGCGCCAGTGACTTATGAGAGTATGGAGCCGGTCGCTCAGAAAGTCGTGACGTGCTGATGAGCGTAATCTAGCCTAGGAATCAACATACAGCTGAAAGATGCTGGTGTTGACCGCAATATCCTGAAACAGGATGGAAACGCGGGAAAAAAATATTAATATTTGAATAATGAAGACACAATAGATTGCACGATTTATTGCCTGGCATATTTCGCTGCATCTCGTCAGGTACATACTGCAGAATTCACACAACATATAGTAAAGTAACTAGATAAATCCTTCAAGCTGAAATATACACATATTCGCACAGTAAATTCAATTGTCTGCCACAGTGATCGTGCAATCTATTGTTCGTGTCTTCGTTAATCTATCATGCATTATGTAAAAAGATGTGCAAATATTGTACATGGCCAAAAGATTGGAAGAGAACTATCTTCATTCCAATACCAAAAAAAAGGCAACCTGAAATTATACACCAACTATAGAACTGTTGCTCTGATCAGTCATGCAAGTAAAATTCTACTAAAACTTCATAACAAAATGGAAGAAGAGATTAACGTAATTCAAGCTGGATTTAGACAAGGAAGAAGAACAAGAGATCACATACTCAACATGCGTTTAATAATAGAGAAGTGCAGAGAATTTAATGTAAACCTGTTCTCATGTTTTGTGGATTATTCAAAGGCATTTGACTGTGTACAACACGAGAAGCTTTGGGAAATCATGAGGAATATGGGCTTTCCATCACATGTAGTACAACTCATAAAAATGCTCTGACCAACAAGCAGCGGTTAGAATAGATGGCGAGACATCAAATTGGTTTGACATCAAGCAAGGAGTCCATCAGGGCTGTGTGCTGTCCCCCTATTTGTTTAACCTGTACTCCAAAAATATAATGAAAAATGTCAGACATGATATAACCAGGGAGCAATACGATGCCCTAAATATCGGTGGTCATAAAATACCAGAGATTCGATATTCTAATGATACAGTAGGCCTATTACTGTGCACATTATAAAATGGTATAGAAAACCTAATAGCCTCAACCCAAAGAAATAGTGAAAAATCACAACTTACATCTTAACATAGCAAAATCAAAGATAATGCATACAGATGCATTCTACTATGGAGAAAGAAATATATGTAAATAAGGAAAGATTGGAGGTAGTGGAACATTTTGAATATCTTGGGTCATTGATTACCAACAACGGTGATACAATGAAAGAAATTAAACGACGACTGTGAATTGCTCTTCAAAAACTAAAACAACTGAATAAATTATGGAGTGGGACAGATAAAACTACAAAAATTGATTTTTAAGAGCATGCATCTTTCCCATTGCAACATACGCCTGTGAGACTTGGACACTTACTAAACAAGCTGAACAGCGCATAAATGCCTTTGAATATAAATGTTATAGACAGGTTCTAAGAATATCTTGGGTAAAGAAAAGAACAAATGCACCCATACTTCAAAAGCTGAATATTGAAGAGGGTTGGCTATTAAAGACGATAAAACAAAGAAAATTGAAATATTTTGGTGACTTGAAACGTCATGAAAGTTTGGAAAGAACAATAATGGAGGGGTATGTGCCTGGGAAGAGACGAGGCCAAACAGAAGATGGGTGCAGGATGTGGCAGATGATCTCCAGATGGGTGTATCGGACGCGGGACATCTTGCTTGTGATCGAGAAGTTTTCCGGAAAGTTGTTATGGGAGTAATGTTCTGCAAAGGACATGCTACTGAATGAATGAATGAATGAATGAATGAACTAGGGTTGGGAGACGTTATCTCGCCCGGGGACATGCAATGAGAAATAGTATAGGCCTATAGGATGTATTTTAACCACTGTGGGGTTTTGAAAATATTGCCATTCCAAGGTTTGCATTTACCTTTTATGTTGCATGAATTCCACGGAGGGTGAATACAAAACATGGAACGGCAACATTTTCTAAAACCCCACAGTCATTAAGTTACTTGTTGTTGCTCTCTTCCATTTTTGCCGTTCAGCGTCGTGGGGAGGAGTTATTGGAGTTCCTTCCGGCGTCTTTCCTCCAATGTCCTATAGATTTTTCATGAGCAGTATTTTTCTAAGATCAAGTAAATTCACTACCGGTTTGCTAGACCTGTCATAGGTTCTTTACCTAAGTTAAGTATTATTATTATTACTATTTAAACTGCGATAGAAAGGCAAAACAAAGGAATTAGTCTGATTTAACAGAAAGAATGGTTATTACAAAAGGGAAAAAAAATTATATCCAAATGCAGTATGTGTGAGTATCAAAGAGCATGGAAGCAATCTGAAACAAGTCAATGTATTTAAGTACATGGACCTGCTCCGTGGCGAAGGAATTACGGACACAATTCATAATCCTGCATACCCATGTTCGAAACACATCCGTGTTGGGTTTTTTTTAATGAAATGCTATGGGTGCGGTAATTCAGAAAGCTATGGCAAACTACTGAACGTATGCTTGCCCAGGAATCACGAACAGCCAAAGAATGCTGGGGTTGACTGCTACGTCTTGAAAAGGACATGCAACTAACTTTTTTTTTTAGATGGAAGATGAATTGCGGGGGGAAAACGAACTACAGGAGAAAAACATCAGGGAGTGATGATTTATTTCAGGGGTGGGGATCCATAAAGAGTCAATGAGATAACAGGGCCGAACTTTTGTCGTAGGGGACAACTTCTGATTATCAGAAGCTTCCTGCCACGCTTGCTCCATGGTGGAGTTTGTATCACCATTAAGGAAGTTACATGCAAAAGCAGCATGTCACAAGATGAAAATCATTCTCTGCATTTTGATTTTGTCAATCAAGATGAGGAAGAGTTCTTTAAAGATATATAGAGCCAATCCTGATGTACATACGCAAACCATGGAAAAATGCAGACAAGCGAGGGATTATGTAGATGTGGTGGAAAACCCATGCATGTCTCCTGTCATATGTCTTTGTCGTAGACCACAGATAAATGGCCATCATTGGCCTAGATGGAAGTAGCAGAGGAACTCGGAGTTGATGGCCCCTAGATGTGTAGATATCAGATACCGTTCTGGCACACATCAGTCCACCCCCAAATTATGGGACAATGGTATCCATAGAAGGTATACTCTATTAGCTTGACAAAATGGTGTCTACAGAAGGTATGCTCTACTAACTGGACAAAATAGTGTCAATAGAAGGTATTCTCTACTAACTAGACAAAATGGTGTCCATAGAAGGTATGCTCTATTAACTTGACAATATGGTGTCAATAGAAGGTATGCTCTATTAGCTTGACAAAATGGTGTCCATAGAAGGTATGCTCAACTAATTTACAAAAGGTGTCCATAGAAGTTATGCTCTACTAGCTTGACAAAATGGTGTCCACAAAAGGTATGCTCTACTAACTTGCAAAAGGTGCCCATAGAAGGTATGCTCTACTAACTTGACAAAATATTGTCCATATAGAGTATGCTCTACTAACTTGACAAATTGGTGTCCATAAAAGGTATGATCTACTAACTTGGCAAAATGGTGCAGATGTTCACTGAATATAATGTCTACTAAACGACAGGTTCACGTGTCTACTAAATGAGAACCCTACTGAATGACAACTCGGTTCATACCTCAACCACATGGTGACTGTCAAACATCCCAAGAAACACCCTGGATGGCTAACTCAGTCAACAAACATGTGAAGAAGTTGGGTATGTTGACCGAAAGGTTCTAATATCACAGCTGTGCTGAAAACAGACACAACCCAATTATTTTGAATAACAAAGACACGAATAATAGATTGCAAGGTTTATTGCCTGACATATTTCACTGCATTTCATCAAGAATATACTGCAGAAATCACACAACATAAACAATAGATACATCCCCCAAACTGAAACATATAATACACATATTAACACAGTAATATGAATTGTCTACCAAGGTCATTTTAAACTGACTAATGTCTTTTTTGTTTGCACAAAGTTGGATTACGTAAATGAATTGCCTCTGCCAGATTTAACATGCAACCATTTTTTGTGTCAGCACAAACAGCATGAGCTGGTATGAAGTGTAACTTAATCTTGGATATCAAACAATGTTATAATAACTTTTTATGTGTAGCTAAAAAGAAACATTGTTAATAATGTATGCAAATAAAATAAAGGATCCTTTAAACAGATGCCATAAATAAAATATTCCATGATTTTTTGCCTGGCATATTTCGCTGCATCTGGCCAGGTGCATACTGCAGAGTTATGCTGTGCACTATTTTATCTATGGTGTCTGTGGTTAAATTCACTAAGGGCATACATTGTTTGAATTCTTAAAGGATCCTTGTCCACGCCATGAGATGTATTGGGTATATTGTGCTAGACCTGTACTGTTATAGACCAATCAACACTCAGTGGGTGATGTGGTCAGTATCACACCAGCTGCCTTGTCTTCCCCTAGACATTTCCTGGTAGCCATTTTATTCTGGTTCGACCTGGCAGCCCTTGTCAATTTTACAAATTTGCCTCGATGTGGATTCAGAAATGTGCATAAGGAATACAAATAGGGTTTTGGATAACTCTTGATCGTAATACACAAAACATCAACAGTTTTGTGTCGCATAAGTACCAAAAAAACATTCCTTAATTTCACTGAATAAAACAGTAACTAAAATTGTGTTTAAAATGCAAGAAATATCACAATCATGACACATCAACAGTTTTGCATAACATAAATACAAAAAACATTCCTCTTAATTAACGAGCGGCAGTTACACACCAGGGTGGGTGGACACATACCTAAATGGATTGACAAGATACTACACACAGGCGATGGGAGCCTAGGGAGGTGACACACTGGAAATTTGCCACTTCATCAATTGCTAGGCATGTGTTGGAAAGTGGCCATGTGATTGATAGAGACAGTGTCTTTCATGTATTTTTTAACACACAAAATTGTCACTTGTTAAAGTTTGCAGAAGCCATAATGATTAATCTACATAGGCCAGTTTTGTGCAAACAGAAAGACATGTTAGTCAGTTTAAAATTACCGTGGTAAACAATCGACATTAGTGCGAACATGTGTATATTTCAGCTTGAAGGATTTATCTAGTTATTTTACTTTATGTTGTGTGAATTCAGTAGTATGTACCTGATGAGATGCAGCGAAATATGCCGGGCAATAAATCATGCAATCTATTGTTTGTGTCATCGTTATTCAAATTCACTACGGGAAAACATTGTTTTGAACTCAAATTGTGTTTAAAATGCGAGAAATATCACAATCAAATAACTAATATACTATTTCAATTAAAATTATACAAAATAAACACAATTTCAACACGGCCAATGACAGTCAAATATTAAGAGATGTATTTTATGTCAGCCATGACCACATGATCAATGGCAGTCAAGTAATTAGAGATATATTTTATGTCAGCCATGACCACATGATCAATGGCAGTCAAGTAATTAGAGATATATTTTATGTCAGCCATGACCACATGATCAATGGCAGTCAAGTAATTAGAGATATATTTTATGTCAGCCATGACCACATGATCAATGGCAGTCAAGTAATTAGAGATATATTTTATGTCAGCCATGACCACATGATCAACGACAGTCAAATATTAAGAGATGTATTTTATGTCAGCCATGACCACATGATCAATGGCAGTCAAGTAATTAGAGATATATTTTATGTCAGCCATGACCACATGATCAATGACAGTCAAATACTAAGAGATATATTTTATGTCAGCCATGACCACATGATCAATGGCAGTCAAGTAATTAGAGATGTATTTTATGTCAGCTATGACCACATGATCAATGGCAGTCAAGTAATTAGAGATATATTTTATGTCAGCCATGACCACGTGATCAATGGCAGTCAAGTAATTAGAGATATATTTTATGTCAGCCATGACCACATGATCAATGACAGTCAAATATTAAGAGATATATTTTATGTCAGCCATGACCACATGATCAATGGCAGTCAAGTAATTAGAGATATATTTTATGTCAGCCATTACCACATGATCAATGACAGTCAAATAGTAAGAGATATATTTTATGTCAGCTATGACCACATGACCAATGGCAGTCAAGTAATTAGAGATATATTTTATGTCAGCCATGACCACATGATCAATGGCAGTCAAGTAATTAGAGATATATTTTATGACAGCTAGGACCACACGACAATGGCAATCAAATAGTTAGAGATGTATTTTATGTCAGCCATGACCACATGACAATGGCAATCAAATAGTTAGAGATATATTTTATGTCAGCTATGACCACATGATCAATGACAGTCAAGTAATTAGAGATATATTTTATGTCAGCCATGACCACATGACAATGGCAATCAAATAGTTAGAGATATATTTTATGTCAGCCATGACCACATGACAATGGCAATCAAATAGTTAGAGATATATTTTATGACAGCTAGGACCACATGATCAATGGCAATCAAATAGTTAGAGACATATTTTATGTCAGCTAGGATCACATGACAATGGCAGTCAAATAGTTAGAGATGTATTTTATGTCAGCCATGACCACATGACAATGGCAATCAAATAGTTAGAGATATATTTTATGACAGCTAGGACCACATGATCAGTGGCAATCAAATAGTTAGAGACATATTTTATGTCAGCTAGGACCACACGACAATGGCAATCAAATAGTTAGAGACATATTTTATGTCAGCTAGGACCACATGACAATGGCAATCAAATAGTTAGAGGTATATTTTATGTCAGCTAGGACCACATGACAATGGCAATCAAATAGTTAGAGGTATATTTTATGTCAGCTAGGACCACATGACAATGGCAATCAAATAGTTAGAGACATATTTTATGTCAGCTAGGACCACATGATCAATGGCAATCAAATAGTTAGAGACATATTTTATGTCAGCTAGGACCACATGACAATGGCAATCAAATAGTTAGAGACATATTTTATGTCAGCCATGACCACATGATCAATGGCAATCAAATAGTTAGAGACATATTTTATGTCAGCTAGGACCACATGACAATGGCAATCAAATAGTTAGATACATATTTTATGACAGCTAGGACCACATGACAATGGCAATCAAATAGTTAGAGGTATATTTTATGTCAGCTAGGACCACATGACAATGGCAATCAAATAGTTAGAGGTATATTTTATGTCAGCTAGGACCACATGACAATGGCAATCAAATAGTTAGAGGTATATTTTATGTCAGCCATGACCACATGACAATGGCAATCATATAGTTAGAGGTATATTTTATGTCAGCTAGGACCACATGACAATGGCAATCAAATAGTTAGATACATATTTTATGTCAGCTAGGACCACATGATCAATGGCAATCAAATAGTTAGAGATATATTTTATGTCAGCTAGGACCACATGACAATGGCAATCAAATAGTTAGAGATATATTTTATGTCAGTTAGGACCACATGACAATGGCAATCAAATAGTTAGAGACATATTTTATGTCAGCTAGGACCACATGATAATGGCAATCAAATAGTTAGAGATATATTTTATGTCAGCTATGACCACATGACAATGGCAATCAAATAGTTAGAGACATATTTTATGACAGCTAGGACCACATGATAATGGCAATCATATAGTTAGAGACATATTTTATGTCAGCTAGGACCACATGACAATGGCAATCAAGTAGTTAGAGATATATTTTATGTCAGCTAGGACCACATGACAATGGCAATCAAATAGTTAGAGACATATTTTATGACAGCTAGGACCACATGACAATGGCAATCAAATAGTTAGAGACATATTTTATGTCAGCTATGACCACATGACAATGTTAATCAAATAGTTAGAGACATATTTTATGACAGCTAGGACCACATGATAATGGCAATCATATAGTTAGAGACATATTTTATGTCAGCTAGGACCACATGACAATGGCAATCAAATAGTTAGAGATATATTTTATGTCAGCTAGGACCACATGACAATGGCAATCAAATAGTTAGAGACATATTTTATGACAGCTAGGACCACATGACAATGGCAATCAAATAGTTAGAGGTATATTTTATGTCAGCTAGGACCACATGACAATGGCAATCAAATAGTTAGAGATATATTTTATGTCAGCTAGGACCACATGACAATGGCAATCAAATAGTTAGAGACATATTTTATGTCAGCTAGGACCACATGATAATGGCAATCATATAGTTAGAGACATATTTTATGTCAGCTAGGACCACATGACAATGGCAATCAAATAGTTAGAGACATATTTTATGACAGCTAGGACCACATGATAATGGCAATCAAATAGTTAGAGACATATTTTATGACAGCTAGGACCACATGGTCAATGGCAATCAAATACTTCAAATAGTTAGAGATATATTTTATGTCAGCTAGGACCACATGGTCAATGGCAATCAAATAGTTAGAGATATATTTTATGTCAGCTAGGACCACATGACAATGGCAATCAAATAGTTAGAGATATATTTTATGTCAGCTAGGACCACATGACAATGGCAATCAAATAGTTAGAGACATATTTTATGACAGCTAGGACCACATGACAATCGCAATCAAATAGTTAGAGGTATATTTTATGTCAGCTAGGACCACATGACAATGGCAATCAAATAGTTAGAGATATATTTTATGTCAGCTAGGACCACATGACAATGGCAATCAAATAGTTAGAGACATATTTTATGTCAGCTAGGACCACATGATAATGGCAATCATATAGTTAGAGACATATTTTATGTCAGCTAGGACCACATGACAATGGCAATCAAATAGTTAGAGACATATTTTATGACAGCTAGGACCACATGATAATGGCAATCAAATAGTTAGAGACATATTTTATGTCAGCTAGGACCACATGGTCAATGGCAATCAAATAGTTAGAGATATATTTTATGTCAGCTAGGACCACATGGTCAATGGCAATTAAATAGTTAGAGATATATTTTATGTCAGCTAGGACCACATGGTCAATGGCAATCAAATAGTTAGAGATATATTTTATGTCAGCTAGGACCACATGGTCAATGGCAATCAAATAGTTAGAGACATATTTTATGTCAGCTAGGACCACATGGTCAATGGCAATCAAATAGTTAGAGACATATTTTATGTCAGCTAGGACCACATGACAATGGCAATCAAATAGTTAGAGACATATTTTATGTCAGCTAGGACCACATGATAATGGCAATCATATAGTTAGAGACATATTTTATGTCAGCTAGGACCACATGACAATGGCAATCAAATAGTTAGACATATTTTATGACAGCTAGGACCACATGATAATGGCAATCAAATAGTTAGAGACATATTTTATGACAGCTAGGACCACATGACAATGGCAATCAAATAGTTAGAGATATATTTTATGTCAGCTAGGACCACATGACAATGGCAATCAAATAGTTAGAGACATATTTTATGTCAGCTAGGACCACATGATAATGGCAATCATATAGTTAGAGACATATTTTATGTCAGCTAGGACTACATGACAATGGCAATCAAATAGTTAGAGACATATTTTATGACAGCTAGGACCACATGATAATGGCAATCAAATAGTTAGAGACATATTTTATGTCAGCTAGGACCACATGGTCAATGGCAATTAAATAGTTAGAGATATATTTTATGTCAGCTAGGACCACATGGTCAATGGCAATCAAATAGTTAGAGATATATTTTATGTCAACTAGGACCACATGACAATGGCAATCAAATAGTTAGAGATATATTTTATGTCAGCTAGGACCACATGGTCAATGGCAATCAAATAGTTAGAGACATATTTTATGTCAGCTAGGACCACATGGTCAATGGCAATCAAATAGTTAGAGACATATTTTATGTCAGCTAGGACCACATGACAATGGCAATCAAATAGTTAGAGACATATTTTATGTCAGCTAGGACCACATGATAATGGCAATCATATAGTTAGAGACATATTTTATGTCAGCTAGGACCACATGACAATGGCAATCAAATAGTTAGAGACATATTTTATGACAGCTAGGACCACATGATAATGGCAATCAAATAGTTACAGACATATTTTATGACAGCTAGGACCACATGATAATGGCAATCAAATAGTTAGAGACATATTTTATGTCAGCTAGGACCACATGGTCAATGGCAATCAAATAGTTAGAGATATATTTTATGTCAGCTAGGACCACATGGTCAATGGCAATCAAATAGTTAGAGATATATTTTATGTCAGCTAGGACCACATGGTCAATGGCAATCAAATAGAGATATATTTTATGTCAACTAGGACCACATGACAATGGCAATCAAATAGTTAGAGATATATTTTATGTCAGCTAGGACCACATGGTCAATGGCAATCAAATAGTTAGAGACATATTTTATGTCAGCTAGGACCACATGACAATGGCAATCAAATAGTTAGAGATATATTTTATGACAGCTAGGACCACATGGCCAATGGCATTTTTTATCAAGCAAAGAGTGAGGAAGAAATTACAACCTGAAATAGGGGAAGAACAATGTGGGTTTCTAGAAGGAAAGGGTACAGTAAATGCTGTGTATATGCTGCGAACAGTTATTGAATGTGCTATGGAAGTAAACAAGGATATATATCTTTGCTTTATTGTCTACACAAATACTTTTGATAGAGTTAGACATGTCAACATGGTGGATATGCTTGCAGATCTACAAATTGATGGGAAAGACATTAGACTTATAAAAAACATATATTGGAAACAACAAGCTGCCATAAGGATTGATAATGAAGTGGGACAATATCAGCCTATTAAGAGAGGTGTTAGGCAGGGATGTGTAATGTCTCCAGATCTTTTTTCTCTGTACAGTGAAAATATTTTCAGAAATGTAAAAGATATAAATGGAATCAGCATTGGAGGACAAAACATTAAGAACATTAGATATGCAGATGATACGGTATTGATTGCAGACAATGCGCAGGATCTGCAACAATTAGTAGATTCGGTTGTTGTACACAGTGAGCAGCTGGGGTTAGAATTAAATTGTAAAAAGACACAGGTTATGGTAGTCACTAGGAAGAACAAAATACCACAATGTAATATACAAGTAAATGGAAATATTCTTAAACAAGTGAATCGATACAATTATCTCGGAACAGTCATAACATCTGATGGCAGATGCCTTGAAGAGATTAGAACAAGAATCTCCATGGCGAAAGAAGCCTTTAGCAAGATGAAAAAAATTTTGACCAATAAAAAGATGTCAATTGAAACAAGAAAAAGAGTGTTGAGGGGATACATAGAGCCTGTTCTTTTGTATGGATGTGAAACTTGAACAATGTGCAGTCAAGCTGAAAAACATATGATGGCTGCAGAAATGTGGTTTCTGAGGAAAATGCAAAGAATACCATGGACAAATAGAAAAACCAATGACCAAGTACTACAGGAGACAAATGAAACTCGTAAATTGATTAGAAAATTAGACAGACAGTCAAATTTTTTTGGACATGTTATGAGAAGAAATGGATTGGAGAACTTAGTGACAACTGGCAAGATCGAAGGGAACAGACCAAGAGGAAGACCAAGAGGAAAATACCTGGATGGCTTGGCCACATGGCATGGATGAGACAGGAACACTGAGCTGATCCACGACTCTGGTGATCGAGTGAAATGGCGAGTCATGACCGCGCACGCTTTCCGGCATGGCACATGATTGATTGATTAATGACCACATGACTAGCACACTTGCCTCCCAGCCCAGTGGCCATGTTTTTGAGTCCCCTTTTAGATGGGGTTGTTCTTCAATGACCTGAGCGTCCAGGCCGACCTATCCTTAAATTAGAACTTGAGGTTGTGGATATCTCCGTAGTCTGTCCTCAAATGGAGCGGGTGTAGGCTAAAATTAATTTTGTTGTTTTGCATATGTTGGACATTCTTGCAGCAAATGTCTAGGCATCTTTTAAATTAATTCCACAGTTACATTCAACAGTATCTCCTATCTTTATTCTAGTCATCATTTAATGAATTCCACAGGTACATTCATCAGTATCTCCTATCTTTATTATTCTAGTCATCATTTAATCAATTCCACAGGTACATTCATCAGTATCTCCTATCTTTATTCTAGTCATCATTTAATCAATTCCACAGTTATATTCATCAGTATCTCCTATCTTTATTCTAGTCATCATTTAATGAATTCCACAGTTATATTCATCAGTATCTCCTATCTTTATTCTAGTCATCATTTAATCAATTCCACAGTTATATTCATCAGTATCTCCTATCTTTATTCTAGTCATCATTTAATCAATTCCACAGTTATATTCATCAGTATCTCCTATCTTTATTCTAGTCATCATTTAATCAATTCCAGTTACATTCATCAGTTTCTCCTATCTATACTCTAGTCATCATTTAATCAATTCCACAGTTAATTCATCAGTATCTCCTATCTTTATTCAAGTCATCATTTAATCAATTCGACAGTTACATTCAGTGAGGAGCATTTTGTGTGATATTCACTGGCACAGGAACGGAGCATAATGGGGACGACCCGTTGGAACCGCGACTAACTAACTAACTATATTTAACCTTAGTTAGTTAGTTAGTCGACAGATCATCCTCGTTGCACATCGAACCATTCAGTCCATAAGTGCTCGGATCCCCTCCTCAGCAAATCCCGCAGCGTGTAGCGGCTAACGACGCCAGTTCTGTGTTGGTTTATCAATCTTCTTTGGCTTCCTGCGTAGTGTTCTTGTTTGGCCACCCCTCTTTTAATTTGCTGCTCCCGCAGTCTGGCCATTGTTGTAGATTCACAGTCATCACTTGGTTCTCGCAAAAGTCTCACTTTTTGTCGCGTAATCTACAACCGTATAAGAAAACCCTACGGGTAAGGATGTAGATAGAAAAGCTGACCCTTGGTTAGGTCAGTCCACTGTAGGAGAAGAAGACAAAAAGGCTCGTATTGGGTCTAGATAGTATGAATCCTGGTCCCAGATGAGTCTACCTTCCTATCAGTGGCACAGGGAATTGCAAGTAAAGTTGGACACTATACACCGATAGATGATAGCTGACTTAGTTAGCAGTGACACGCTACCCTGTGATGAAGAAAAGCCCCCAGTGCCCTCAAGTATAACATACAGGAGAGACACAACTAGTTCACTCAACTTCTATCCTTACACACTACACTACTATTAATTATTATGAGGTGAAAAAGGCAGTAGGTAAAGTTTTGTGTGATGGTCTACAAATCAGACCGCACAGTTTAATTATAAATGAAAGAAAAGAAAAAAAAAATGTCTCCACTCGGAAGATAAAAGTAAAATGGATTAATGTTCTAGCTAATACAGCAAACAAAGTTTCATGTGCTCTGAAATCATAGAAGCACAGCAAAGCATTCGGTGGTGGGTTGAAGTCAGATTGATGGTTTGTGACTCAGCTCATATCCATTGCTCCCACGATAGTTGTCTGCAGCTTTCCTCTCCAGTCCATCAGTTCTCACTTGATGATGACAGCAAAGGGAACTGTATTACTTTGACTCAGGCAACAAATAGTTCTGGGTGAACTCGCTGAGGCTGGTTGATGATGAGGGTGCCGCTCGAGGGTGCACCACAACAACTCTGCAAATAAAGTCAAACAGGACATCTGGTAAGCTATGGTCTGGAATCACTCTTCCATCTTTATTCAACCGTTTTGCTATAGCTATAATCTTCTCATAAGGCAAAGGCAGCTGTAATTATTAGGACATTCCTACTGTTATTCTGACTGGACATACCGACAAGGTAGAAAGGAAAGGATTGATTTACACTCGTACGTGACAGTGCCTATCTCTATTCATGAGGAGAGTACAGTCTGATCCTGAATTATATATATATATATGAGTGAATGGATCCAATTCCCTTCAGCGAAAAGAAATATTCAAGACAAGTACTGATGATGTGATAGGAAAAGACATGGATCACAAACCTAACAATCACAACTGATGCTCCTAAGTGTGCAAGAGACACAAGGGTGTGTTGTAAAGTAAGGAAATTGTTCCAGATACTACGGTGTCTGAATATGCTCTCCACTGATATTCATTCCGAGAGGCCTGAGAATAGTCTCCAATGAATACTGCCTAGGTTGGTGATAGTCATCCACGTATTTATTCCGAGAGGCCTGAGAATAGTCTCCAATGAATACTGCCTAGGTTGGTGATAGTCATCCACGTATCCATCTATATATAAAGAAGAGTCTTCCTCTTGAGAAGGTATTAACTAGAGAAGAGATCTTATCCGTACTTAAGAACTGAGCTAATCTAGAAAAGAACAGTATGGGCGCCCAAGCGGCGTGGGCATGATAACTAGGTCATGCCATGGCGTGGGGCTGGTTTTAGATATAGCGAGGCAATTTTGATGAAATACCTACTATTTGATTTAAACCCTTCCATTCAGTACTGTATATTCTAGTCTTAGCAGTAACAGTAATATTAACCTTATTTTAATATATTAACAAAGTATCTCAACCCGAGTATACTTTAAAACTAGCGTGGTTTTGTACTACATTGCAATGTCTCCTTTGTCTGCCAGCGATAATATTCTCTGAATTTATCCAAGATTTAGACGCCGGATTTATACGAATATTGTAGAACGTGACGTGTTTCGTTCTATTAAGAACAAGTTTGTACAACTGAACTCAGTTGTAAATTGAATATTCTCTTAACTAATATATATTCTATGGGCAACCATGCCGTTTGTGGAATTGGCTGGCCATCATGTCATAACCTCACATTCATTGCAAAACTGTTATGAACATCAAAAATATATATAGGAATAATAATCGGTTGATCTTACCTAGTTCCAGAATCAGATTCTCACTACGGATCGGGGCCCTTGTTCAATATAAAATTTTCTCTTTCTTATTACTTATTTAAGTAATTTACTATTTAAATAAACGTTGCTTTTTGAACACCACAAATGGGCCCCGACCGCTGTCTGCGAATGCTAGCAGAAGAGTGAGACCGGATATGGAACTAGGATACGCAAGTGGTCGTTTCCGGGCCAGTTGTCAGTTGGTTTGAAGTTGGCCAGGATAAGTCGGCCAAACTAAATTACTCTATAAACCATAAATATAATGTGATCGTAACATTTATATAACATTTCTAATTATTCTTTATAATACACTGAATAATAAGCAAGAGGAGAGGGTGCAGCCAGGCTTTCGCCACAGATGTCCCCCATAGGGAAAAAAGTACGTGACACGGACTTTTACAATCTGGCTAAGCCCTCTCGTTTGCTAGCTTTCAAGCTAGTGTATGGGAACACTGAGTAGCGTAGCCACAACCTCGTCTTCTGTAGAGCAGTGTCTACTTAGGAAATCTGCTCCAACATTATATTTGCCAGGAATATATTCCACGGTGAAGGTATAAGGTTGCAGTAATAGTGACCACCTCATCAATCTTGTGTTTAATTGTTTGGATGAGGCTAAGAACATCAAAGGCTGGTGGTCGCTTTGTACAATAAACTTGGTTCCATATAGATACGGCTGGAACTTCTGTATAGCCCATACCAGAGCCAAACATTCTTTCTCGATGGTGGAGTAGTTCTTTTCCGCTGTATTTAACTTGCGGCTAGCGTAAGCTACTGGAAACAGCATCTCTCCATCATCTCGACCCTTTTGTAAAAGAGTTGCTCCAATTCCCACATTGCTCGCGTCCGTCCTTAAGGTGAATGGGCACGACAAGTCGGGTAATTGTAAAATAGGCTTCGCTGTTAGTCTGTCCTTCAGCGTAGTATAAGCCTCTTCACACGCTGGCGTCCACTTAACTTGCTCAGGTGCTCCTTTCCTAGTGGCATCTGTTAATGGCGCAGCTAAAACGTTGAAGTTTTTGATAAACTTCTGATAAAATCCACAGAGGGATACGAAGGATCTGACATCTTTCTTGGTCCTGGGCCTGGTAGCCTTGAGTAGTTTATCTACGTTCTTTTGTTCTGGGCGCATGTGTCCTTGAACCACTGTATGCCCCAAAAATTCCAGCTGCCGGAAAGCGAGCTGGCATTTTGCTGGTCTGGCGGTGAGCCCTGTCTCTGCCAGCCTCCTTAACAGTCTGTCGATGGACTGCAGGTGTTCCTCGTAAGTGTCCGAGGCGATGAGGATGTCATCCATAAAGTTACTGATACTCGGGTCCTTTAATGGATCTAATAACAATCTCATCATTCGGGTGAACACACCAGGAGCGTTGCTCAGCCCGAATGGGAGCACGTTGAATTCGTAATGGCCGTCAGCTGTGCTGAAAGCCAAATACGGTCGGACTTCTTTCTTTACTGGAATCTGGTAGTACCCCTTACTGAGGTCTATCTTGGAAAAATACTTCGCTTTACTCAGTTTTGCGAACAGTAATCCTTGGTCCGGTAAAGGTTCCGCTTGAAATTCTGTGACTCCGTTTAGCTGACGATAGTCGATGCACAATCGATGCTCGCCGCTGGGTTTTCTCAAAAGCACCACACTTGCACTATAGGGTGACTCCGAGGGCGAAATTATTCCTTCTTTTATTAGGTAATTTATTTCGGCTTGTAAAGCCTCCTGTTTTGCATAGGGAACAGGGTAATACTTTTGGCGGACTGGATCTGCGTTTGTTAATTTCATGTCAAACTCTACAAGATTAGTCCGACCTGGCCTATCCGTTAGCACCGGGGCGTGAGACATTAGAATTCGCTTTATCTTCTCCAACTCAGACGTCTCCAAGTCAGGGTTGATGACGACATCCTTCATGGTCTCCTGTGGTTTTAGCGGATACTCTACACCTGAGTCCTCTCCACCTTCTACCTCAGTTGCCACCGATAATGCCATCAGATGCACCGGTGGATCTGCTACCCTCTCAGCATACTTTCTAAGTAAGTTGATGTGGAATACTTTCTGTTTTCCTCGAATAGCAATCTTGTAGTTTGTATGTGATACTTTTTCTATGATGGGAAAAGGTCCCTGCCATCCAATTTCCAGCTTATTACTCCCTTGGGGTAAAAGTAATAAGACCTTGTCTCCTACCTCCAGAGAACGGTCCTTGGCTTTCTTATTATAGGATGAGGCATGTTTCTTTCTGGCACGACGCAGGTTGGAATTTGCCAATTTCCAGCCTGTCTCCAGTTTTTGCTTCAACTCCTCAACATACTGGGAAGCAGTGATGACAGTTTCATCAGCTCCCTCCTCAGTCCAAGTCCTCATTAAGGCCTCCAGCGGTCCTTTTATAGGTCGACCAAATAATAGTGTAGCAGGTGGAAGTCCTGTCGAGGCATGTGGTACTTCCCTGTATGCAAATAATGCTGCGGGCAGGTACTCATCCCAACATTCTGGCTTCTCCTGTGCTAGCTTACGTAGGATCGACATGAGGGTTCCATTGAAGCGTTCCACCGTCCCATTAGCTTGAGGGTGGTAGGGACTTGTATGGATATGGCGAGTCCGAAAGGTATTGAAGACTTCCTCCATTAACTTCCCACGGAACTGCGAACCATTGTCTGTCAAAATCTGATTAGGAAAACCTAATCTGGTGAAGATAGTCACTAGGGCATCCGCTACTCGTTTGGAATCTATTCCAGGTAGAGCTATGGCTTCTGACCACATAGTGCATGTATCAACTAGAGTTAGAATAAATGCATTCTTCCTCTTGGAGCGTGGCAGAGGACCAACAATGTCCACGGCAACACGCTCAAACGGAATACTCAAAATTGGCATTTCGCCCAAAGTTACTGGGGCGGTCCAATGTTTAGGTGAGACCCGTTGGCATTCTGGACAGGACTTGACATACCTTTGAATATCGGCGGACATTCCTGGCCAAAAATAGTGGCATGTAATACGCTGAGTAGTGGCACCCACTCCCATATGTCCACTGAAAGATATGGTGTGACCCATATGTAATATCTGATTCCGGAATTTATATGGAACAACAAGTTGCCCGTGGTCGTGATCCTTGGTTCCCGCCCGCCGGTACAAAAGCTTCTCTTTCATATAAAAATCGCCCCTTTTAGGTGGATTCCGTGCTTTAGGTAGTTTACTAAAGCAGGGTTTCAGTGTTGGGTCTTCTGCCTGGGCAGCCCGAATTTCTCGAGGTAGTGGATTATTAAGACGAAGATCAGGCTCACTCGACACTGCTGTCTGACTTCTGGTCTGCACTGCTGCAACAATTATAGGTGATTTTGGTTCGCCCAAGTAGACATACCGACATCCTAACATGAATGGGTACACTGGATCCTCCATCACTGCTGCAGAAATCGTCCCAGTGACATATTTAGATTCCACATCTACCTTTGCAATCTGCACCTCTATTGTCTCAGAGCTCATGGTGGCCCCCTTTATTGTAACGGTCTGTTCTGTTAGCTGGCCGGGTTTGACTAGGTATTTTGCGATAACTGAATCATACTGGAGTCCCGTATCATATAGACATCGCACCTGACTCCCATTTACCATAATAGTTTCAACCACAGGAGGTCTAACATTGCTCCCAGATTTCTTGTTGGGGTGGTCTCCGGTTCCCGTAGCTAGGCACGCCGCATAGTGGGTTTGGGGTTTATTCTTGCAGAACCGTGTGTGATGGTCATGATTTTTGCAGTTCTTGCAATAAGGTTTGCCCCATCCGCTATGGTTTGTGGGTGGGTTTTGTGCTGATTGTTGAAACCCATGATGTTGATGAGGACCCACATTTTTCCCAAATTGTACTCTGCTGTCCTTACCAGAGTTATTTGAATTCTTAGAGAGTTGTGGTTTTTCAACATGAGAACTACTCCCAGCTTTTGTGGTATTTGCTTCGCCATGGGCCATTAGGTATCTTTCCGCCAGAGAGGTTATCTCCGCTAACCGAGTCCCCCCATTTTCTGCCACAAAAGTCTGCATCGGCTTTGGCATTGTCTCCCTCATCTGCTCTGCCAAAATCATCTCCTCTAGCCCTGCGTAGGTTGCCTCGTATTCACTCAGTCCCACCCACTTGGTGACATAAGTATGTAACCGTGAGGCAAACTGGGAATACGATTCTCCCTGCAACCGCTTGGCGTTTCGGAACTTCATTCGGTAGGCAGATGAAGTCAACTCATACCTCTTGAGAAGAGCACTTTTCAGAGAGTCGAAATCCCGTTCCTGTCCAGGAGGTAGTTTAGAGAATATATCATACGCTGCGCCACGGAGTCCTTGTGAAATTTTTAAATTCCATTTGTCCTTGGGCAGGCTATATGCTTCGGCCATCAAAACAAATTTGTCAATCCAGTTGTCCATCTGCTCAGTCTTTTCATCAAATGGCAGCAGAGGAAAACTCATGGATCCCAGAGAACCATTCTGTGCTGGAGGAGTATCTATACTATAGACTGGAGAACTCGCACTACTGAATCTTGAAGCATCTGGGTGTTGTAATTCCAGTCTTCTTAATTCTATCTCCTGCTGTCTCACCTGTTCGGCTAGTTTTAACTCCTTGTCCTTCTCCAGTTCAGCCTGTTTCATCTGTTTTTCGGATTCTATTTCCGCCATCCGGATTCTTTCTTCCCTTTGTTCTTGCCTCCATTCTCTTTCAGCCTCTCTGAGATACTTCCTCAACTCATCACCCTCATATCCCATCAATGTCCCTTTCTCTGTCAACTCCTGGGTAGTGGGTTGCTTGTCAAATGACATGATAATTGAGCACCTAGATGAGATACCTGAAAAAACTTTTAAGCAATGCTCACCCCCTATCTATCAATCAACTTAATTAAATGCCCTAATATAGTATGTATAGCAATTAATTAGGACAAACAAACACACTTACCAATCTGTCACCAACCCACTTTGCTTTTGCTGTATATTTTCTTATTCGCGTATAAAAATTGAAATATTTACTCGCAGTCAACTAATACTAGAACCGTCTAGTCTTAGTGTGAGAATTACGTGGAAAGGAAATCTTACGTGGAAAGGAAATCCTACCAACCTACACAATCATCTAGTAGACCTATAGTGTTACAGGCAATTTATACAGTTGACAGTGAACTTATTGAAAAAAAATTATCTCGCAGAGGAGCAGCTCAATCTGTAGGATTGGGTTAAAATTAAATCCCGGACGAGCCCCCAATCTGTCGCGTAATCTACAACCGTATAAGAAAACCCTATGGGTAAGGATGTAGATAGAAAAGCTGACCCTTGGTTAGGTCAGTCCACTGTAGGAGAAGAAGACAAAAAGGCTCGTATTGGGTCTAGATAGTATGAATCCTGGTCCCAGATGAGTCTACCTTCCTATCAGTGGCACAGGGAATTGCAAGTAAAGTTGGACACTATACACCGATAGATGATAGCTGACTTAGTTAGCAGTGACACGCTACCCTGTGATGAAGAAAAGCCCCCAGTGCCCTCAAGTATAACATACAGGAGAGACACAACTAGTTCACTCAACTTCTATCCTTACACACTACACTACTATTAATTATTATGAGGTGAAAAAGGCAGTAGGTAAAGTTTTGTGTGATGGTCTACAAATCAGACCGCACAGTTTAATTATAAATGAAAGAAAAGAAAAAAAAATGTCTCCACTCGGAAGATAAAAGTAAAATGGATTAATGTTCTAGCTAATACAGCAAACAAAGTTTCATGTGCTCTGAAATCATAGAAGCACAGCAAAGCATTCGGTGGTGGGTTGAAGTCAGATTGATGGTTTGTGACTCAGCTCATATCCATTGCTCCCACGATAGTTGTCTGCAGCTTTCCTCTCCGGTCCATCAGTTCTCACTTGATGATGACAGCAAAGGGAACTGTATTACTTTGACTCAGGCAACAAATAGTTCTGGGTGAACTCGCTGAGGCTGGTTGATGATGAGGGTGCCGCTCGAGGGTGCACCACAACAACTCTGCAAATAAAGTCAAACAGGACATCGGGTAAGCTATGGTCTGGAATCACTCTTCCATCTTTATTCAACCGTTTTGCTATAGCTATAATCTTCTCATAAGGCAAAGGCAGCTGTAATTATTAGGACATTCCTACTGTTATTCTGACTGGACATACCGACAAGGTAGAAAGGAAAGGATTGATTTACACTCGTACGTGACAGTGCCTATCTCTATTCATGAGGAGAGTACAGTCTGATCCTGAATTATATATATATATATGAGTGAATGGATCCAATTCCCTTCAGCGAAAAGAAATATTCAAGACAAGTACTGATGATGTGATAGGAAAAGACATGGATCACAAACCTAACAATCACAACTGATGCTCCTAAGTGTGCAAGAGACACAAGGGTGTGTTGTAAAGTAAGGAAATTGTTCCAGATACTACGGTGTCTGAATATGCTCTCCACTGATATTCATTCCGAGAGGCCTGAGAATAGTCTCCAATGAATACTGCCTAGGTTGGTGATAGTCATCCACGTATTTATTCCGAGAGGCCTGAGAATAGTCTCCAATGAATACTGCCTAGGTTGGTGATAGTCATCCACGTATCCATCTATATATAAAGAAGAGTCTTCCTCTTGAGAAGGTATTAACTAGAGAAGAGATCTTATCCGTACTTAAGAACTGAGCTAATCTAGAAAAGAACAGTATGGGCGCCCAAGCGGCGTGGGCATGATAACTAGGTCATGCCATGGCGTGGGGCTGGTTTTAGATATAGCGAGGCAATTTTGATGAAATACCTACTATTTGATTTAAACCCTTCCATTCAGTACTGTATATTCTAGTCTTAGCAGTAACAGTAATATTAACCTTATTTTAATATATTAACAAAGTATCTCAACCCGAGTATACTTTAAAACTAGCGTGGTTTTGTACTACATTGCAATGTCTCCTTTGTCTGCCAGCGATAATATTCTCTGAATTTATCCAAGATTTAGACGCCGGATTTATACGAATATTGTAGAACGTGACGTGTTTCGTTCTATTAAGAACAAGTTTGTACAACTGAACTCAGTTGTAAATTGAATATTCTCTTAACTAATATATATTCTATGGGCAACCATGCCGTTTGTGGAATTGGCTGGCCATCATGTCGTAACCTCACATTCATTGCAAAACTGTTATGAACATCAAAAATATATATAGGAATAATAATCGGTTGATCTTACCTAGTTCCAGAATCAGATTCTCACTACGGATCGGGGCCCTTGTTCAATATAAAATTTTCTCTTTCTTATTACTTATTTAAGTAATTTACTATTTAAATAAACGTTGCTTTTTGAACACCACAAATGGGCCCCGACCGCTGTCTGCAAATGCTAGCAGAAGAGTGAGACCGGATATGGAACTAGGATACGCAAGTGGTCGTTTCCGGGCCAGTTGTCAGTTGGTTTGAAGTTGGCCAGGATAAGTCGGCCAAACTAAATTACTCTATAAACCGTAAATATAATGTGATCGTAACATTTATATAACATTTCTAATTATTCTTTATAATACACTGAATAATAAGCAAGAGGAGAGGGTGCAGCCAGGCTTTCGCCACACTTTTCGTAGAGCATTCAGAATGTCAGCCTGGTCCATGGCGCGTCCGCCCTCCACAGTAGCCTCACCTGTGAGCTTGTCAGCCCGCTCATTTCCTTGTACTCCCGCATGACCTGGCACGAAGATGAAACTAATCTTTGCCAGCCAAGACCGCTTCAGAGGCAGCAACCATTCTCTTCGGATCGACCCCTCCTCTATCCTCTTGATCATGTTCATTGAGTCGCTAAGGAAACAAGCCCTAGTGAATGTCTGTGTCTCGAGCCATGTTATTGCTTTACTTACTGCCATGACTTCCATGGTCAGGCTACTTGTGGTTTCAGTGAAAGTACCAGAGTCCTCCTTCACAATTCTCCCTCCGGCCCGAGCTGTAAAGGCCCATGAGCTTCTCACATGTCGGACGACCGACCCATCTGTGTAGATGACCGCGTCACCGTCTAGCGAATTCTCGAAAATCAACGCTTGTATTTCAGCCTCAACAGCAGCCGGATTTTCTTGTCTGCATTTTCTATCTAGTTGGATGCAAACTGAAAAGGATGTGCAGAAGTCTGTTGGCATTTGCACCCACTCCTCGCCAGGTTCTAAGTCCTCAAGTGAACACACCTGTTGAAGAATGTCTTCGGCTTGACCCATCCACGACCGTCCTCTTTTTAACCTGCTGCCCTTCACCTTCCTAATTTCACTATGCAGTGGATGTTGTGTGTTTGCGTTAATTCTGAGGTAGGCGCGTGCCCTGCAAACTTGTATTCTCTCTTCAATAGTTGGAAAATCAAGAAGGTAGCGCATCGCCCTGCATGCTGTATCTCTTGTACATCCAAGAATAATGCGCATAGCTTCATTTTGTATCCTTTCCATCCTTTCTATCTGCTTATGGCTGAGAGTCAGGATTGCCATTGCATACTCCAAAACAGACATGACCAGCCCCTCGTACAGAAGACATAGATGGCGCTGCTCACAGCGTGCATATTTAACCTTATATTTTGTTAGTCATCAGACCATCCTTACTGCACATTCAACAATTAGTCTATAAGTGATCAGATGCTCTCTTCACTATCTCCCTCAGCATTTAGCGACTGACGACACCATTTATGTGTTGACTGGCTATTCTTCTTTGGCTTCCCTTATGGCACTATGTCTATCTTGACCCTATTTGATGTTATATTGTCCCTGCGAGGTTTAATAACAAAATGTTATTTATTTCAGAATCCTGCTTGTTGCTCTTGCTTTTCCAAAATAGTAGCTTTGCTATTGTCATCTTTAAAAATTAAACTCTGGTTGCCTGCAAAATGGAGTTCCCTGAGTGAACTGTTTAAGTCTTTAACGCATCCTTTTTCAAACCATTCTTCACTGTAATATTGACTTCTGTCAGTCATGGGAAATGTGTCTGTCTGTTCAGATTGTTGAGAATATTCTTCACTGTAATACTGAATTGTGTCAGTCATTGGGAACTTTGTTTTTCCGTTCAGAATGCTGAGAATATTCTCTTCTGCCAGCTAACCGCTTTTCTCTGCGTGGTTTAATAGCATCAGGGAAGTCCTACACATACAAGTTATTGAATTATTTTTAGAAAAGATAGGAACCTACGTCTCCTGGCCTCACTCATACAATTTTATGACAAAGTAATCCATCTTAGCGTGAGATTGACAATGGCGTCATTGATGTCATATCCGTGTGTTTGATAAACATCACAGGTAATATCATACAGGTAAGACATATAACTGTTTGGACTAGATTCGGTGAATTCTTCACCTCCATTACCTCCGAAAGGTCCAAAGACTCTAACTCGGTTAGTTTCAAACCCAAGCTGGTCAATGAACCCACCACGTCTAACCGTCACTTTGACAATATACTCATCTGGCTCCAATTCTACAGTGTGATGGCAGGGTCCTGGAAAATTTCCTCTACGATACACCAGTGTCTCTTCAGCATTACAAGGATTCTGATGTGACAAAACCAGTCCCCCAATTATAGTTGTACCATCCCATATCCTCAGCCAAATCTCTATTTTCTTAATCTCTAGATCACCATCAGTGTATTCATCATGAGGTGTGCGTTGTGAGACATATTGTTGTGCATATACATTACCACGTTTGACAAATGAAAACACTGCAGGCTTTCTGAACTGAAACCAAGTTTCTGGAATCTCCTTTGTCTCGGGATTGCTTGTTTTAGATGTATTATCCTGGTTTCTTTTCTGCATGACTTTCAACGCAGTCTCTCTGAGTTGCAGATACTTCTGGATAATTGGATTGCTTTTATATGAAGTGTAATTACTGAGACACTTTTCTAAGTCATCTCTTGGTACAAGTGGCAATCTGACTGTTCGAATCAGCATTTCAATATTTGCTGGATCATTCTCAGGTCTTGTGGATAAGTATTTTAACACTGCATTAAGTATCAGAGTCTCTCTAGCTGCAGATTTCAAACTTGCTTTATGAGAATACAGAACCAAGTCACTATCATTGAAAAGGTTTTCTAAAAACTTTGGTTCTAGTTTAGTTAAAATTTCTGACTGAACAACATCATCAAAATTTTTCCTCAAAAACTGCTTGGCATTTGCTATCAGCTCTGGCAAGCTATACTCAATTCCAAAATTCAAAACATCATAAATGTTATCCATGTCAAAGTTAGCAATCATAAACTTTACACACATTTTCTTGACGTGACCCACACTGAAGTAATCAGCTGACATTAGAAGACTCTGCACATTATCTTTATTAACGTCGACATTGCCAGTGTAGGCATATTGGAGAAGGACATCGAAATCATCTGGTTCAATGTTGTGTAGAGTGACTTCCCCTGACTTTTCATCAAACTGAAACATAAAAGAGAAACTAAATTAGAAATACTCTAATTCAGTGGTTCTGAACCTTTTTTTGGCCCATGCACCCCTTGCTAATATGTTCAGAATGTCAATCTCTTCCCCCCCCCACCCCTTTTCGTATTTCCTCCCTATAAATCTCCCCTTACACAGTATACATAAAAATGGAAGCTAAATAAAACTTGATTTGCAGGTCTACTTACATTATACAATTAATTTCAGAAGAGCAAGAAGTACAGAATTGTAAAGTTTGGAGGGAAAAACAATATCAAGTAACTGATTCTTGTATTAACACGATCTTGAAATAATCTTAATTCCCCCCTGGAAACCCTAAAATCACCCCCCCCCTCCCCCCTTTGAATGGGGGGAAGAATTCCCCACCGGTTGAGAACCACTGCTCTAAGAGAAATGACCTTATCCTTCATTCTTTCACAAGTAGACAAGCTGAGGAACGTCTATTGGTAGTGGAACTGTAGTTTCTGAGACAAATGTAAAGAATAAAAAGGGTGGAAAGAACAACATATGAGGCAATTCTTCAAGAAACAATAAATTGATTAGAAATATTAGACACAAGCAGTCATTAATTTTGGGGACATGTTTTGATGAGTAAATTTTGTGACAACTATTAAAGAAAAATAAAATTGTCATTTTCATGATACAAAACACTCTCATCAATTGTTCTGAACTTTATATATATCTTCATCTCATCTCATCATGTTCCCCTTGTACCTTGCGGTGTCGAGGTGAAGTATAAATATCGTGAGAGTGCCCGATTATGGGCTTCATGTATCGATATTCCCATGGACTCTGCTATTCCCTCCATCCAACGTTTACGTGGTCGGCCTCTTCCTCTGTTTCCATCTGGTCTGTACATCATTGCTTGTTGTGGTATGCTGTTGAATGGTAACCTACTTGCATGGCCAAACCATTTGACTTGCTGCTTTCTAATAAAATCTAGTGCTGCTATAACCCCCTTTTTAGTCCTGATTTCTTCATTTCTGATCTTATCTCTTCTTGATACATTGAAATTTTGAAGGCAGCCGACAGATATTTGTTGGTCATGGTCTCGAGTTTCACGTCGGCAGGCAGAGGAGCTCTTCTTGAGTCAATGGCTGCGGTCTCTGACCAGTAAGATCACTGCCATAGAGGAAAGCAACCGCAAACTACCTCTTTAAAAGTGCCTAGTACATCATGATTCGCTTAAAGACTGATCATCACAAGACAAGGACAGAGACGTTAAAATTAGCAGCTTGGAACGTTAGGACGTTAAACGACGATGAAAAATTAGAGAACATAAAACAAGAAATTAAAAGGGAAAAAATTAATATTTTAGGTATGTGCGAAACGAGATGGACAGGAGCAGGCATCAAGATAGATGAACATTTCAAGATTATTTATTCTGGAGGTGAAGATCGTCATAGGGGAGTGGCAATTATTTTGGACCGGAAAACATCAAAATCTGTTCAAGGATATTGGGCCGTGTCGGACAGAGTTCTACTAGTTAAATTAAGTGGCAGACCTTTTAGCATAAATATTATTCAAGTATATGCCCCAACAGGAGAATCCAGTGAAGATAGTGTAGAAGAATTTTATAATGACATAGAGTCTGCCTTAAAGAAATGTAAATATTCAGAAATAATCATCATAATAGGGGACTTCAATGCAAAAGTAGGAAATCAAGGGAATAGATACACAGTAGGAAACTATGATTTAGGAGAGAGAAATGAAAGAGGATACAGACTCGTAGAATGAGCAAAAGAACAGGAAATGATTGTAGGAAACACCTGGTTTAAGCAACACCCTAGAAGATTATGGACATGGAGGAGTCCTGATAGCAGGATTAGAAACCAGATTGACTACATTCTCATTCGCAGAAGATTTAGAAATGCACTAACAGTAGCAAAAACAGTTCCCAGTGCTGACTGTTATAGTGACCACAGATTACTCACAGGAACATTGAGGATAAAGTTGAAGAAAGTCAAGTATATAACAGGAAACACTAAATATGATTTGTGTAATTGAGTAATGACATGGAAATACAAAACAAATTCAACATAGAAGTACAGAACAGATTTGAAATATTGTCTGATCTAGAGATCCTATTCCAGGATGTGGATGATCAATGGGAAACGTTGAAGAATTCAATCAATGTGGCTGCAGAAACAACTATTCCAAAATTAAAGAAGGTGGGTCGTAAGAAATGGATGACTGAAGAAGTTTTACACCTCATGGAAACAAGAAGACTCAACAAAAATAATTCTGTCAAATATGAAGAAATTCACAGACAAGTCAGAATATTATGTAAGGAGGCAAAAGAAGCATGGCTTGAGGAAAAGTGCTTAGAAATTGAAAACCAACACAACAGTCAAAATACCAAATTAGTGCACAAAAGAATTCAGGAACTTACTAATAAAAGAAAAGTACATCAACAGGCTGTCTAAAAACTAAAGATGGCAAAATCATAATAGAAAAAGACCAGATTCTACATGTATGGACAGATTATGTGAAACACCTTTATGATGATAACAGAGACGAACAGTATTAGATTTAATAATGAAGGACCGTCAATTTTGGAGATGGAGGTTCGAAATGTTCTTAAGCATATGAAAGCTGGCAAGGCCCCCGTTGCAGATAACATCACAACAGAAATGATTAAAGCTTTAGAAGAATTTGGACTAGAGCAAGTCACCAGACTGCTGAACACATTATATGATACAGGAGATATACCTCCTGAATAATGTAACTCTGTATTTATTGTAATCCCAAAGAAATCAGGAACCTTGGAATGTGATCAACATAGAACAATTAGTATAATGAGTCACATCACAAAGATTTTGCTAAGAATTATCATGCAAAGAGTGAGGAAGACGATACAACCTGGAATAGGGGAAGAACAATGCGGGTTTGTAGAAGGAAAGGGTACAGTAAATGCTGTGTATATGCTGCGAACAGTTATTGAACGTGCTATAGAAGTAAACAAGGATATACATCTTTGCTTTATTGACTATACAAAGGCTTTTGATAGAGTTAGACATGTCAACATGGTGGATATGCTTGCAGATCTACAAATTGATGGGAAAGACATTAGACTTATAAAAAACATATATTGGAAACAACAAGCTGCAATAAGGATTGATAATGAAGTGGGACAGTATCAGCCAATTAAGAGAGGTGTTTGGCAGGGATGTGTAATGTCTCCGATCTTTTTTCCCTATACAGTGAAACTATTTTCAGAAATGTAGAGGATATAAATGGAATCAGCATTGGAGGACGAAACATCAATAACATTAGATATGCAGATGATACAGTATTAATTGCAGACAATGCGCAGGACCTGCAACAATTAGTAGATGCGGTTGTTGTACACAGTGAGCAGCTGGGGTTAGAATTAAATTGTAAAAAGTACAGGTTATGGTCGTCACTAGGAAGAAAGAAGTGCCACAATGTAATATACAAGTAAATGGAAATATTCTTCAACAAGTGAATCGGTACAATTATCTTGGAACAGTCATAACATCTGATGGGAGATGCCTTGAAGAGATTAGAACAAGAATCGCCATGGCGAAAGTAGCCTTTAGCAAGATGAAAAACATTCTGACCAATAAAAAGATGTCAATTGAAACAAGAAAAAGAGTTTTGAGGGGATACATAGAGCCTGTTCTTTTGTATGGATGTGAAACTTGGACAATGAGCAGTCAAGCTGAAAAACATCTGATGGCTGCAGAAATGTGGTTTCTGAGGAAAATGCAAAGAATACCATGGACAGACAGAAAAACCAATGACCAAGTACTACAGGAGACAAATGAACATCGTAAATTGATTAGAGAAATTAGACAGACAGTCAAAATGTTTGGACATGTTATGAGAAGAAATGGATTGGAGAACTTGATGACAAGTGGTAAGATCGAAGGGAACAGACCAAGAGGAAGACCGAGAGGAAAATACCTGAATGGCTTGGCCACATGGCATGGACGAGACAGGAACACTGAGCTGATCCACGACACTGGTGATCGAGTGAAATGGCGAGTCATGACCGCCCACGCTTTCCGGCATGGCACATGATTGATTGATTGATTGATTGATACGTTGAGTATTCTTCTTAGGAATCTCATTTCTGTTGTTATGATTTTTCTTTTCTTTTTTTCTGTCATTGTCCAGGTTTGGCATTGGTAGCATAGAGTTGGTAGGAAGATTGTGTTGTAAAGTGCTTTCTTATTAGTTATTGATACATGTTTGCTCTTTAGTACTGGTGCCATTTGTCCAATGAGTTGGTTTGCCTTATTGCATCTATTTTCGATCTTGTCTTCTGATCTGCCATTTGATGATATTATACTTCCTAGGTACTTGAAACTCTTTACTTGTTTCAAGGGATGTTTAGGTGAATTGTTGTTGTTTTTTCCTCTTTGGTACCTCTGTTTTGCTTGTGCTAATTTTCATGTTATGTTCCCTACACATTTTGTTTAGACTATTCATGTGGTCTTGTAATTCAGCTTCTGATTTTGCTATTAGTACCTGGTCGTCCGCAAACAGAAGTTCTTTAATGGTTAGATTTGCAGATGGTTCGTCTTGTGTGTTCTCGTCATGCGGTATTCTTGCGGTCTCTGTTTGGCTGGTTTCTTTACATATGTTGTATATATATATATGTTATAAACAAGAGAGGGGACAGGACACAACTTTGTCGTACTCCAGACACAGCTATTGACTTGGCACTTGTCTCCCAGTCATCAGTCCTTGATGTAAAATGGACTGTTTTGAATTACCATGGGAGTGATCACATGCCATGCTCAGTCCTGATCTATAAATCCAGGAAAGTTAAGGCTGGGAGAGCGTGCAAGACCTTCCGGTATGAGTGGACCAATAGCCTTCCTGGACGCCTCAGACAGGGGGCATGCAACAGGACTGTTAAAACCCCTTTTATGCAGCCCCCCCCCCCCCCATGGTGGACCCCAGAAGTAGACCATGCTTGGAAAGCAAAGAAAGCTGCAGTGAAGCAGCTAAGGAAAGTGTGACAGACACCCCGAAGCTCACGAGAAGAAGTGGACACAGCGGAAAATGTCAAGAAAGACAAGGTGGAGGTATTCAAGCGCTGTGCTGCAGAGGCCAAAAACGCAAAGATGGGAATGTTTCATGAAGGAGACTGAAGGTGATAAAACACTGCAACAATTCTGGAAACTGTACAGACAAATGCAAAGAAAAGATCGGCCTATGACTGGGAACAATTTGTAAAGAGGATGGTGTACGCGTGACAACAGACAAAGAGAAAGGGGAGGCGTTTCTCCAGAGATTTTTAGAGCAGACCAATCATAATGATGCGGTTACCAGGGATGCAGTTAGAGAGGAGTTATCTGGCACCATGAAGAATATGCATTATGAAGACATCATATGGGTTGAAGATGTTAAGTATATTTTTAAAAGGCAAAAGACACGGCACCAGGGCCCGATGGGGTTAGGTATGGCCACATGAAGGATTTGAGCGATGCAGACCTGAAGGAGATGACCGACTGCTTTAACCAGAGCATTAGGCCAGCATCAGTACCGCAGGACTGGGTGCACAGCTATCTCATCCCTCTTCCAAAACCATTCAAGGATCTTTCAATGTTTAGAGGCTTTAGGATCATCACCCTTCAAAAATAAAATTCATTTGGGAAGGTTTTAGAGAAGATAGTAGCTGTCAAACTGCAAGAGTTTTTGGAAAGGGGGAAGCTTCTTCCAAGAGGCTTGGGGAGCTACAGGCCAGGAAAAGATACCTGGTCAAATGCAGCCACTTTTGCCTTTGACGTTTATTAGGGGTTCCAGAGTAGACAAGAAACAATGGCAGCAGCTCCTGATCTCGAGGATGCATACAATAGAGTTTGATATGATATTTTGATGACCGCACTGATGGAGAAGGGGGTCAATCCCTGGTTGGTCAACTGGATAGCAGCCGCCCTGCATTCTCGTCGGGTTGCTCTCCATCTGGGTGTATAGATCTCAGAGCCACATATTTTAACCCCGGGACTGCCACAGGGATCTGCAATCTCATCGGTGCTCTTTAATGTGTATACGAGCAAGATTGCAAACCTAGAAGCACCAGGGGTTGGAAGGATTCTAACATTTGCAGATGATATTCTTGGATATAGGCAGGGGAGAGATAGGGAGCAAAACACCCAGGAGCTACAGGCGACAGTAGACAAAGTGATTGACTGGTGCACAGAAATGTGTGCTGTCATCCACCCGGAAAAGGTGGCTGTTTTGTGGTGCTCTCTGGACAACAGGATTGTGAGAGCTGATGTCACAAGCTTTGTGATGGATGGTGGAAGCGTCAACACAGAGAACAAACTGAAGTATCTGGGAATCACATTTGATAGGAGCCTGTCCTTCAAGGACCATGTGGAGACAGTTGTGACAAGATCTCTGTCAAAGACTAGAATACATAGGAGGGAAGACCACCCTGAATGAGTGGTCTACCTCAAGTAGATTAGAGGTAACCCAGTGCCCCAACAAGAGGGCAGGGTAGGTGTAGGGAGTAGATAGGGAGGAGAACTATCAACAGTTCTCTCATGAGACACGTAAGTGTCAACCAGAGGGTAAGCACTCTGGTCACGGTGTAATCACCTCAACGTGATAGACACCAAGAACTTGGAATAGAACTCAAGAGTAGGCTTACTACTCTAAGCGTGTGGAATGATGTAGCACGCAAAAGCCGAAGTGCGCATGAAGACCCTCCGTGTGCTGTGTAATCAGGACGCGGAGGATGGTCAGACAGGGGACGGACTTCGTAGCGGACACATCGCTTAGAGTCGATGCGTCCTTCTTTAAGTGAATAGATAGATTTAGCAGTAGGGCTAGGGACGACTAGAGATAGGAAGTTCTGTGTATTCATGTGTGATTCATTAGAGACAGTTTTGTGCATTTATGTATTGTAAGAGCCAGTGGCAATAAAATGTGTAATCAATTCCTCTCGTACGACTGACAAGTCTTTTTGTGTGGTGCGAGAGAAGTTTATCCCTGAATGCCTGTAGCATCGCTTGATGACAGGCTAGGATAAAAGTGGTGTCAGAAGTGTAGCTTGGACATTTGGTCAAGCTAAAACACTCACCCACGGCTCTAAAATAGCGTTACTGTCAGTTAATCACAGGGTTTAGTTTGTGTTAGTATAAAATGGCGTGTGCAGACTAGAACAAGATGCGAGCTGTGCCCATCGTGACCGATTACTATTTATTTATACTTCTTGAAATGTTTTGTGCTTTATGAACATGTTTCCTTCTGATTTGTAAGTATTATTATTATAATTTTGTATCATTTATTTCTACAATTATTTGTTTATCTATGAGTATTTATGAAACATGATTCACGGCGGAGCAATACACTAAGAAATGAGCCAGCGACAATATCGATTTTTCAATCTAAGAATAGCGCTGCGCCTGTGACGTGTCACGGTTGACCCACAGCTGTCCCACGCCATTGGCAATCAGCGACGGATTGTTTACAAATCGCCAAGCCGCTGCTCGCCTGAATCCTTGAATTATATTGAGTATTATTTGTTTATACAAACTATTTATTGAATATATTTAATAATTTGAACATTATTATTTCCTTTACATTTATTTTAAAGCATTTATTTATTTATTTGTGGGCATATTCTATTTTCTACCGTCACGATGGCACTACTTTCTTTATGCAAATAGGATTCGGTCTGCACCGGACTATCATAGATTAAACAGCAGTTAGTTAAGGAAAGCAGAAGATATTAGAACGAAGACAGGACAGTGACAGTCACTATCAACTATACCACATTGTGTTGTCCGGGGGCATGTAATTGTAAATTTCAAACAAATGTCTAAATTCATATGTCGTTTGCAAATGGTTAATTATTGATGCTCTAATAAACCAGATATAACAAGAGCTGTTTAGAGGAGCAACGCAAGGTGTGTGTCGAGGTGCCAAACGATTGCACCTGATTGTTCCGGATGGTTAAGATGAGTATACCCAAATTATTTGTGAATGCAATATGATTAATAATGCATCTCTTTTTCAGGGTATAAACTAATATTATTTTTTATACAAAGTCATTTAAAATCTTAACATATCGAATATACCTGAGTAAATAATGAACTGCCTGTCAACTCTAGCTAATTATCTAACACCATGTCAACTTTAGCTGATTGCATACAAGCAGGCAAGGAATTAGGATACACCGGAAAGGAATTAGAGCAATATGCTGATCAAAAATTTAGGGAAGCAAAAGATGCTGATAGAGATGAACGTGCACGAGAGAGACAACACCAAAAAGAGATGTCACAATTAGCTGAAGAAACTAAACAGAAACAGTTAAAACAAGAGAGACAACACCAAAAAGAGATGGCACAATTAGCTGAAGGAACTAAACAGAAACAGTTAGAACAAGATAAGGAGTCAAAACAGAAGGAATTAGAGATTAAACAAAAAGAATTAGAATTAAAGCAAAAACAATTAGATCAGGAGAGAGAGTTAAAGCAAAGAGAGATAGATGAAATGGCAAGAGTGAAAGAAAAACAAATACAGATTGAATCAGAGACACAGTTAAAGATGAAAGGTATGGAAGTAGATTCACACTTAGAGATCTCCGCTACAAAACTAAAGAGTCAGCAAGAAGAGAATAAACTTAATAAATACAAACATATTATTAAGCCATTCTGTAAAGAAGATTCCATATCAGCTTGGACAGAAAATGTCGAATATCAGCTTAAATACCATCAAGTACCAATCGATATGTGGGCCATGATCTACATGAAAAACCTCAGTGGGGAGCCCCTTAAAGTTATTGAATCAATACCAACTGATCTTAGATCTAACTATCAGTACATTCACGATAGGGTAATGCAACATTTTTTACTTGATGCCCCTGGGTATCAAGTCCAATTTTCTAACTTAAAACCAAAACCAAGTGAGACCTTCATTGATTATGTCTCGAATGTCCAAAGCGTACTGAATAGATGGCTTAATGCAGCAAAAATAGGAAACGACTTTGAAAAACTTAAAAATTTAATAGCCATGGATAAAGTTATATCCACAGTCCCAACTCCTTTCGCTAAGTTCCTTCAGCAGTCAGACATCGAAACAATACAACAATTCGAGAAGAAAGGCTCCGCATATTTTTCCTCGAATAGGGAAGTTTTTAAAACATCAAACATCGACTCTGAAATAGTCTCTTTTGTTAAGGACCAACCTAAATGTTATCGTAGCAATAAAAAACCATTTCAGAGAGTCGACAAGAAAGATCAAAAATTGCCTAAATGTATGTATTGCCAACTTTTTCATGATACTTATGCTATGTGTGATAAATCACCGAACTATCCGACACATCTTGAGATGAAACAACAAAACAAGAGAAATGCATACAGGTGTGCGGTTAAATGTTTTTTCTGTGCTAGCTACGGGCATTATTCCAGTAAATGCCTAGGCCGTCAAAGAATGAAGGCCAACAGTGCAATGTTAATTGATACATCTTCTGATAGTGGGAGTGAGACTGAGTGCAAGGTCGAGAATGAATTACCTTTTAACCAATCTGAAGATGTTTGTTGTGTAAACGATATCTTAAGCTTTGACAGTTGTGAGCGATGTCACCAATTTCATGCAGACGGAAAATTAGAATGTGGACACACAGTGCCATTCTCCACTGAGAGTGCAAATGCAGCATTAGCCTCCAGAGGCAATTTGGTGTTCCACAATGCACTGGTCAATGAAATGCCATGCCAATGTTTGCTTGACAGTAGAAGCACTCTTATCGGTCTTAGAAAGGAATTTGTGAACCCAAATGATTATACAGGTGACTCAGTCAAATGCCGAACCTTTTCGGGTAATATCGAAATTTACCCGTTGGCAAGAGCCCGTATAAACACTCCTTTCCTTTCTGGTACCTTTACATGTGCTATTTTAGATAACCCTTGTACTGATTTAATTTTGGGATGCTTACCCCAATTGAAGCATTGCACTAACAAAGAAATAGCTGCATGGGAAAAATTAAATGCAGCAAATGCAACAACCAGAGCAGATACTATTAAACACCAAGACACACTACAGGAGGAAAGACTACTGTTGCTATCACCAACTAGGACGGATGATACCACCAGACAGAAGTTTATAGACCAGCAAAAAGCTGATCCGAGCGTGTCTCCGTATCTAAAACTGTTAAAAGAAAAAGCTAAAGTAACAAAAAACGCATCATGGTTCTTTAGACTTAATAATGGGATTCTTACTCGTTATTATACAACCAACAACCATGAGATTCAGCAAATGGTGTTACCTGTACAACACCGTCAAACTGTGCTAAAGATTGCACATGAGTCACCGTTTGCTGGTCACCTTGCATACGACAAAACCAGGGCCAGAATTCAGGCTCATTTTTACTGGCCGGGTTTTTGTAATGACATAAAATTATTCTGTCGGTCATGTAATGTCTGTCAACAACTAGTACATAAGGGTAAACATCCTACAGCTGAAGACCTTCAACACTGGCCTCTAGACCATTCGAGAGTGTGGCGGTGGATATTGTTGGACCCCTGAACCAGGTGTCCAGGAAAGGAAATCGCTTCATCTTAACGCTAGTAGACCTATGTTCAAGGTGGGTTGAGGCGGTAGCTTTAAAATACATCACCTCCAAAGATATTGCCAATGTATTTTTACATTTGTTCTCACGATTCGGATTTCCACGTACCATCTTATCCAACCGTGGAACCCAATTCATATCGGCTGCAACACAAGCCCTTACAAAAATGTTAGGAATTAAACAGCATTTTACAACAGCTTATCATCCAGCCAGCAATGGAATCGTAGAGAAGATTAACGGAGACCTAAAACATATGCTGGCTAAGGTGACAGCAGAAAACCCATCTGATTGGGATACACTGTTGCCAACAGTGCTGTTCGCCTTTCGGGAGATTCCCCATTCAAGCACGGGTTTCTCACCTTTTGAGTTAGTATACGGGGCTAACCCACGCGGACCCCTAACAATTTACCATCAGTTAGTAACTAATGCGATTGAAATTCCAACCCCTAAAACACCTTATGAGATGGTAACAGAAACACGCGATAAAATTATGAAATCGTGTATGATAGCCAAGGCAGCTTTGGAGAGGAAGGGTCAAATCTACCACCAATATGCAAATAGAGGTTCTAGGACTATTAATCTTGAACTAGATCAAGACATACTGCTTTTACTCCCAGACAAACGTAATTTATTATTGACCTCATGGCAAGGGCCATTCAAAGTGGTACGAAAAATTTCAGATGTCGATTATGAAATATCGATAAACGGACACTTAAAGATATTTCATATCAACATGTTGAAACCCTACTTTTCATGACAAGAGACAGAACTGGAGACAGACGAATATAATGCACCCACACCTATTGATGAGACGACAGACATACATAACGCCACTACACTAGTTAGCAAGACTGGCAAGGACGACGATATGCATACACTTAGTGAGCATACAGAAAACGCACTTAGCACCACCACCGTACTGAATCAGGTAGACGACGACGGGATGGAACTACCTGTTCCAATTGTAGACAAGACTGCGACATTAGATTGTATACGGGTAGAACAGGGACTAACAGAAGAGCAACGATGACAGACATTAGAGTTAGTAACAGAGTATAAGGACATATTTTCCGACATTCCAGGTAGGACGGACAGTATCGAGCACTTCATCCTTCTTTCGGACTCTAAACCTATCAAATGCAGGCCGTACTCTATCCCACTTAGCTACAGAGAAAGTCTAAATAAGGAAATTCTTAATTTAGAAGCTAGTGGAATCATCCAGAAATCTACATCTGAGTACTCCTTTCCAATCGTCTTGGTGAAGAAAAAAGGACTCCACAATTCGTCTCTGTGTGGACTATAGAAAACTCAACAATGTCACTAAGATCGACGCAGAACCAATTCCTTCCTGCGAAGATCTTATTCTTGATATGTCCACCTCCAAAATCTTCTCTAAATTAGACCTTACTAAGGGATATTGGCAGGTCCCTATGCAGACTCAATCCATCCATCTTACTGCATTCTCAACACCTTTAGGTCTTTACGAGTGGCGGTTTCTTCCTTTCGGACTTTGTAACGCTCCTGCCACTTTCGTACGCCTAACTAGAGATTTACTACATGGAGTGACGAATACGGTGACATATATAGATGATATTTGTGTCCATACAGATGACTGGACAACACACTTACTGAAACTCCGACAGGTCTTCGATAGGGTGCGACTCTTCGGTCTCACTGTCAAACCTAGCAAAGTTGAACTGGGCCTACAAGAAATTGATTTTTTGGGCCATGTCATTTCACAAGGACAACTAAAAACTGACAATAGAATTGTTACTAAAATTATTAACCTGACCATGCCTACAACAAAGAAGCAGGTCAGGAGCCTTTTGGGTTTAGTAAATTATTATAGTAAGTTCATACCAAACTTATCCGAAATCACGAGTGTATTTTCTAATGTTTTGAAAGCATCGGTAAAATTAGATGTCAAATATGCATTATTAATTTCTGCAGTGTCAAAATTGAAACTCCTATTTAGTAATGTACCAATTCTGCGTTTGCCTAATCCTAGGCTCGTTTATTATCTTAGGACAGATGCCAGCACGATCTCCATCGCTGGAGTACTAGGCCAGTTTTACGATGGCATCTTCCATCCAATTTGATACGTGAGCCGCAAGATCACACCTGCTGAGTCCAGATATTCCATATCAGAGTTGGAAGCCCTAAGTGTCATCTATTCAGTAAGGAAGTTACATCGATTTCTAGCGGGTAATCACTTCGTAGTACAGACCGACAACTCCCCAATCACGGTCATACAAAGTGGGGTGCATCGCAATGACCGCATCTACAGGTGGTCGTTAATCTTACAAAATTATACTTTTAGTATAAAGCATATTAAGGGTACAGACAACATTCTTGCTGATACCCTTAGTCTACCATCTGAGGTAGAAATACCTGATACTCCACATGAAATGTAGTCTAAGATAATGTAATTTAGTACACTTAAAATATCCTGTGTAAAATATCCTATGTAATACATAGACAGCATGATCAGGACTGTGTGCTAATAACAGGGAATCACCATGTGTACATAAACAGCAAAATAAGAACTGTACTCGAAGAACAAGTGAATCACCGTGTGTACATAGACAGCTCGTTACTTACTATGCTCCATTTGTGGTCCGGTGAATCACCTGTGTTAATCATGGAAGAACAGTGTCAGAACAATGCGTAAATAACAGACACAAATATACATGTCTACGACACAAGCGGACTCTACGAGTGGAAGAATACCCATAAGACACTAGTATGACTGTGGAGTCTATTTAATATACCCAGGACAAGTGTGTAACTGTGAACTGTGCCAACAAAATCAATTTCTGAACTTTACGGCAACCACTAACCTGAGGTAGTTAAATACCATGTATATACATTTAGCTATTGTGATATGTATTATAACATGTTTTTAATACAGTGAGAAATTATAGTTAGATTAGTTACTTTAATATAAATTTAGAATAGAATTAGGTAATATGATAGAATTTTTTTTTGTAGTTTAGATTAATCACTCATTTACCCATCTACTTAGGATAGTAACTTTAAATTTACTAATAGTTAATTAAAGACGAGGATAAAAAGTTAAGATAGGAACAGTACCAGTTAGTTCATTTCATTTCACTTTATTTCATTCCATCTTGATGAACACTTTAACAACCTCATCATTTAGGATTAAAAGTAGTTTATACCTTATAGGATTATACATTTAAACATACATCATTTACACCATGTATAGTAAAATTATCAATCATATTTTTTCATTTAGACATTAAAACATTCTTCTTTTTAAATAACCCATTATTTATAATTTTGTTTACCATTTAAAAATTCACATTACTCAGTTTAGAAGCAAAAAAAAAAAAAAAAAAAGGTACATAACTCATCTCACATCATTTTCATTTTTTAGTTAGTTAGATTACTTCCCTTAAATTATGTTAATTTTGTGCAACAAATTAGAATATATATATTTATAGAATTAGTATTAGTATTTCAGTAGAATGTAGTGTTTAGTATTATCAGGGTACAAACTATCAACCCTATTTCATCCATGTAAATATTTTGCAAATACATGACTCGTGCAGTAAGTTACGCACAGTCATTAAGCTCAACTCTTTTCAAACTGAGCCAAACTTGTACAGTGTCACTTCAAGGTTTTTAAATAATTGGGAGAATAAAAGATGTGTGAAAGTGAGAGAAAATGGAAAATATAGAATGGAGAGTGAAGACAACCAGCGGATTTTTTCTGCCGCTCAACGCGACTTTTATTATTTGTCTGCGTCAAGCGTTTGCTTTCAGTGTTGAAATATGCTGTCTCGAATGTGTTGTGTGTAGTTTTGTGTTAGCCAGAATTACATTAGACCTTAGGGAAAGTATTTTAAGTCTCATAAGACGGAAACATAGTCACGAATTAGTGTTATACACTTATTTGTGGCCACATTTAACCGGATTATGGCACTTGAAAACTGACTTACATACAAATTATAGACAGACACACATGTTAGAAGATTAATTACGTTATTAGTTACATCTAAACACGCAAACAACCAGGAAAACAAACATGTAAAGTGCATACATTTTTGGAACAAGGGGAGATAACTCCGGGTCAGGGGACACAGTAGACAGCAAAACACTAACTTAACAGTGAAAGATAACTTTACACGCGGAAGCGAGATAGGTAAAGCCTGTCGCACACAGCTTGTGCAAGGGTTGTTTAATATTATATGGGGGACATGAAGCAATTCGTGTGTTGATCCTAAGAAAGTCAACTTTGTATGGGTAGTGAGTTAATTTGCTATTTGAGGGCAGGTCTTATAAGGCAATGGTCCGGTTCAGACAAACCTCTAATAAATATAATATTGCGATGGAGAAGAGGGCTCACGCCAACCAGACAAGTTTGTGGCGATCACCAGTAGCCAAGTAAAGTAATACTACATTGTGACAATAGTCAGTAGAGGTCTATTGAGTTACCCAGAACCAAGTTATCAGTAGTCTTTGACAAAAATTAGACACACTAATTTTTAGAAACCTCTTGCGTCACAACCATGAGTCAAAGTTTGTAACGCAACACAAGAGGGGAGGGTGTGTGTCAAAGACTAGAATACATAGGAGGGAAGACCACCCTGAATGAGTGGTCTACCTCAAGTAGATTAGAGGTAACCCAGTGCCCCAACAAGAGGGCAGGGTAAGTGTAGGGAGTAGATAGGGAGGAGAACTATCAACAGTTCTCTCATGAGACACGTAAGTGTCAACCAGAGGGTAAGCACTCTGGTCACGGTGTAATCACCTCAACGTGATAGACACCAAGAACTTGGAATAGAACTCAAGAGTAGGCTTACTACTCTAAGCGTGTGGAATGATGTAGCACGCAAAAGCCGAAGTGCGCATGAAGACCCTCCATGTGCTGTGTAATCAGGACGCGGAGGATGGTCAGACAGGGGACGGACTTCGTAGCGGACACATCGCTTAGAGTCGATGCGTCCTTCTTTAAGTGAATAGATAGATTTAGCAGTAGGGCTAGGGACGACTAGAGATAGGAAGTTCTGTGTATTCATGTGTGATTCATTAGAGACAGTTTTGTGCATTTATGTATTGTAAGAGCCAGTGGCAATAAAATGTGTAATCAATTCCTCTCGTACGACTGACAAGTCTTTTTGTGTGGTGCGAGAGAAGTTTATCCCTGAATGCCTGTAGCATCGCTTGATGACAATCTCAATAGGGACTCAATGCACTTAAAACTATGGCTGCATTGGACACAAGAGCAGAGAATGCTCTTCACACTATACCAGCACTTGATCCTCTCAGTGATTGATTATGGACTAGGACGGCTCACTGTCTCAAAGAGTCAGCTGGTGAAATTAGAGCGCATACAGAATGAAGCTATGCGGGTCATTCTGGGATGCAACAGAGACACCCCAGTAGTGTGTATGCGTTACATCCTTGGTCTGCCGAATGTTGCTGGTAGGCTCAATGTGATGCAGGCGAAGGCATACCTCAGAGTAGCTGCAGACACAGATCACCCATTGCATGAGGCGCTGGACGAAGATAAGGGTCAGAGACTGATAAGAGGGAAATCATGGATGGCTCAGGTGGAGAATACGATCAGACAGGTGTGCCCCTTGGAGAACATTAGGAGAGGAGAGGAGTGGGTCAGAGTGCCAGCCGAGCAGTCAGACTTGTGCAGAGTTATAATCACATTGAGTTGGGAGTTCAGGGAGTGGCCAGCAGGGGCCACGGAAGTGGAAATCCAGCAACTAATTCAGGATAATGCTCGCTCGGGTGATGTGATTATCTACACAGATGGGTCGGCATTGAGAGGTAGGAGAAGTGCCTGGGGGTTCTTAGCAAAAGCTAAAGGTAGTTGTTTGGTGCAGGAGAGCCTGGCATATGATACCACAACATCTAGCTTAAGAATGGAGGTGGAGGTGGTCAGTGCAGCTTTCCGCTGGATGGAGAATATGATACACACACACATCGTGATTGTAACTGACTCAGAAAGCATGCTGAGGAAGGTGAGGACAGGCAAGCTTTGTGCAGAGTGGCTTGCTTCGCTTCGGAGGTCACAGGTGGCAAGCATCGCCTGGATCTTTTCTCCAGCGCATGCCAGTGTGCTGGGGAATGAACAGGCGGACAGATTGGCTGGCTCTGCACAATTTGGTGGAGTATTGATGCATGACAAGACGGACGTGGTTGCGGCCTTGTGGGAGCACGTGTACACCTCAGAGGAACAAATGGATCACCATGATCTGGCAAGAATGAGGCAGCAAGGAGTGACGAGGAGATCTGGCTGACGCTCGATGCTCAGAGGAAAGGCGAGACGGACATATAATCAGATTGCTACTGGTACTATTGGTGTTGGAACTCTTTGCTGGCTGCTGAGGATGGGGTTGGAGCGCTTATTGGAATGCCCCGAATGCTGTAATGTCAGTTCCTAAATCAATCAATCGTAATCTTTTCTCAAGAATTTTGCAAAATATTTTCCCAGTATGACTCAACAGTGTAATGCCTCTGTATTGTGTGCAATCTCTTTTGCTGCCTTTGTTTTTCCAAATTGGCATAATTATGGCATTTCCCCAGTCTTGTGGTGTCTGTTGTTCTACCCAAACATGGTTGAATAGTCTATGTAGCCAATCTGTTCCCACTTCTCTTGCTGGCTTAATTAGTTCATTTGGTATTTCATCTTGTCCTGGTGATTTGTTCAATGGGGCTAATCTGATGGCTTCTATTATTTCTTCTTTTAATATGTCTGTTTCTAGTTCTTCGGTGGCATCTGTGTAGGTTTCTTGATTTCTTGTGATATCTAATGGGATGTTGAGAAGTTGTTCAAAATACTGCTTCCATCTTAATAGGATTTGTTTTTATTCACTTATTGGTTCTCCATTTTTGCTGTTAATTATTTCAGTTGGGTCAAATGGTTCTCCTCTGGTTCGCATTGCACTTATCTTTTTGTAGAAGTTTATAGTTGCCTCCTTGTAGTTTTTATTTAGGGTTTCTCCAAACTCTTCCCAGTCTTTTTGTTTTTCCCTCTTTACTATTCTACTCGCATGTCTTCTCACTATTCTATATTCTATGTAATCACAGTCCTGTTTGCTCTTCAACCACTTTTTATATTTTTCCTTTTTGTCTTTTACTGCTTTCTTTACCTCTGCATTCCACCAACTTGTTATTTTCTTTATCAGTGTTTTGCTTGTTTTTGTGGTTCCACATGTCATTTTTGCAGTATTTAAAATGCTTGATTTGAACATCTCCCATTCTTCTTCCACTGTCTTTCTTTCTATGGGTAATTTTACAAAGATTTCAGTTAGTTCTTTCTCATAATTTTCCCTTACTGCCTCATCTTTAAGGTTTTTTAAGTTTACTGATTCGCATGGCATGTATTATCCTGCTCTTTGCTTTCTTCTTCTGATGGCTCTTATTGTGGCAACGACTGCTTTATGATCTGTGTTTATACTTAAATTGGGCACTGCCCTTGCACCTAATATACTCCTCTTTCTGTTATTTCTTGTTAATATAAAGTCAATTTGGCTTTTAGTATCTAGATCGTTCCATTTATACCAGGTGTATACTTGTGAGTCTTTATGTTTATAGAATGTGTTTGTTATGTAGAGGTCGTGTTGGCTGCATAGCTTTATCAGTCTACTTCCGGTATCGTTCCTTTCATTATGCTGATCTCCAAATGCTCCCAGATGTTTTTCTATGTTTATATATCATCATCAAGTGCCATGCCGGCTGGCGTAGGCGTTCATGGCTCTCCACAGATCTCGGTCTTTGGTTTTCTGCATCAACTCTGCTGCTGATATTCCTCCATGCCACCTTCTCAATCCATCCAGCATCATTTCTCTTGGTCTGCCTCTGCCTCTCTTCCCCTCGATCTTTCCAGTTGTTACGATGTTCTCCAATGCCTCTCTTCTCATCACGTGACCGAAGAAAGATGTTTGTCTCTGTCTTATTGTTGTATATAATGTTCTAGTTTCATTAGCCTGTTTCAGGCAGTCCAAGGAATTTGCAGCATTCGTCTCATAAACCACATCTCTGTTGCTTCTAATTTCTTCTTAATTTGCTCATTTACATTCCAAGATTCACTGCCATACAGCGAAACTGGTTCTACATAGCATTTCAGCACTCTCTTTCTTACATTCAGTGATAGTGACTTATTGCATAAGATACTTTTCATTTTCTGAAATGCGGCCTTTGCCTGCCCTATTCTGCTCCTAATCTCTGTTGTACATCTTCCATCTGATGTTATAAATGTCCCTTCTTCTTCTTCAGCGTTCCGAGCCATTGAGGTTCTTTGCTGCAAATACAATCCGTCTCCATTCGTCTCTCTGGTGGACCTTCTCTTGCCAGTCGTTGATTCCAAGTGCTTGTAGGTCTGTACATGTATTATCTCTCCACCGCCTTCTTGGTCTACCTCGGGGTCTACGGTCATTTATTTCCTGAGTGTAAGCGAGTTTTGTTTCCCTATTATCTTCCATTCTTTCTATATGCCCCAGCCATTGTAGTCTATTAGCCTTCATGATACCAGTGATTAGCGGGGACTTAAACAGATCATAAATGTCTTTGTTACTTCTTCTTTTCCACTCTCCACTTTGTGTATCCCTAATGGGTCCAAAGATGCGTCTTAAAATTTTTTTCTCAAAGGTTTGTAACAAGGCTTCGTCTCCTTTCGTTGTACTCCAGGTTTCAGGGCCATACAGCACAACTGGTCTGATCAGTGTTTTGTATATTGTGATTTTGGTGTTACGAGATAGCGCCTTTGATTTTAGTAGATGTTGTAGTGCATAGTATATCTTATTTCCAGAGTTGATTCTAGTTTGTATTTCTTCCCTTGTGATGTTGGAGCAGTTGAAGATTGTACCCAGGTATTTGTATGTTTCCGTTCTTTTAATGGTCATATTATCTATTTGTATGTGGCCAGAGTTTATAGCCATTCCGTCTCTTGAAATTACCATATATTCTGTCTTATCTTGGTTGATAACCAGCCCCATCTGTTGGGCTTTTCCCTTTAAGTGAGTCAATATTTCCAATGTCTTTTGTTCACTTTGCCCTATAATATCTATATCATCTGCATAACCAAGCAGCTTGGATGTTCCTCCAATATCACATTCCTCCTTTACCTTCCTTACAACTTTCTCTAGAGCCAGATTGAAGAGTAGCGGCGATAGTGCATCACCCTGTTTCAAGCCAGATGTTATTTGGAAGGGGTCTGATTTCCTGCCTTTATATGTTACTATATTATAAGTATCTTCCATGCATAGTCTGGTCATGTTGATTAACTTCCTTGGTATTCCAAATTCCTGCATAGCATTCCATAGACTATTCCTATGGACACTATCATAAGCCTTTTTAAAATCCACAAAAATGTTATGGAGATCTCTTTTATATTCCCAATGTTTCTCGGCTATTTGTCGTAAGATAAATGTCCCTAGGTATCTAAAATTATCCACTTGGTTAAGGATTTTTCCTTCTATTTCTATGTCACATTTTGGCGTCACCATTTTCTTTGATATTACCATTGTTACTGTTTTCTTGATATTCAAGGAGAGTCCTTTCCTTGCACTCTCTGTTACTACAACGTCTAATAATTGTTGTAGGTCTGTTGAATTATCCGCCACCAATACTGTGTCATCTGCATAGCATATATTATTTATATTATAACCTCCAACTAGTATTCCTGGCATGTCTTTGATCTCTCTCCTTATTACTTCACTACACAGGGAGAACAGATCTGGTGACAAGACACACCCCTGTCGTACTCCTAGCTTTATCTGTTCATAACTACCCTCTTTATTTCCCATTTTAATTGCTGCTACTTGGTTCCAGTAAACATTCTTTATTATTCTTAAATCTTTTCTATTATATATATATATAACAATTAAAAACTAGTGTTAGATTTAAATTGTAAGAAGAAAGAAGACACAGATTATGGTCGTCACTAGGAAGAAGGAATACAATGCAATACACAAGTAAATGGGAATATTCTTAAACAAGGGAATCAGTACAATTATCTCAGAACAGTTATAATATCTGATGAGAGATGGCTTGAAGAGATTAGAACAAGAATCGCCATGGCGAAGGAAGCCTGTGGCAAGATGGAAATCATACCGACCAATAAAAAGATGTCATTTCCAACGAGAAAAAGAGTGTAGAAGTGCTACACAGAACCGGTACTTTTGTATGGATGTGAAGCGTGGACAATGAGCAGACAAGCTGAAAAACATCTGATGGCTGTGGAAATGTGGTTTCTGAGAGAGAATGCAAAGAATACCATGGACAGACAAAAAAAAACAATGACCAAGTCCTACAAGAAACAAATGAAAACTGTACTCTGATTAGAGAAATTAGAAGCAGACAGTCACAATGTTTTGACACGTTATGAGAAGAAATAAATTGGAAAACTCTGTGACAACTGGCAAGATTGAGTAGGGAAGAACAAGGGTAAGGCTAAGAAGTAAATACCTGGCTGGGCCATGTGGTATGGTTGAGACAACACAGAGCTGATCCACGACTCTGGTAATCGTGTGAGATGGCGAAACATAACTGCCCATGCTTATCGACACGACACATGATGATGATCATGATAACAATTAAAATAAAACGTGTAACAATTAATAAATTTTTACCCTGACCTTCAAAAGTGGTGGAAAGTAGTCAGACAGTGAGGCTAAAACAAGACGATGAGCCTCAAATCGTTTTTCTCCGATAATAACTGTCACATCAGTGTAAAGACCAGATTTCCAACTTTGGAATGCAGAGTCTAGAAGCTGTTTAGGTCTCTGCAATGAAAGTATGCATTGTATACAAAATGTTCAGGAATTCATGTAGCAGAAGTTAGGTATTAGGTGGGAAAAGGCTACAGCACGATTGAGCATCGGGATGGAATGGGAGGAGAGATGCTCAAGTCGTGACGTAGTTGGTTGTTACGGGGCAGTTAACATCAGGGACTAAGAAGAGATGGACGTATGATTTAACTGAGCAACATCTGGCTTGATTCTGAATAAAATGATATGGAACTAGAACCGTCCGTCTTGGAGTTGATAGTCCACTGTCCCTTCGCTGTACTGTTATAGTACAGAATTGTTGCCCAGACCAGGATGAATAACTTCAATTGTCGCGGTACATAGCGGAGCTACTAGGCCACTATATTTGATGCAGCCACTACTTCATACAGCGGTTGTGTGGAAAATGCGGTGCCTTTGAAACATTAGCACGTTATCAGATTGTTGCTGAACGGACTTTAGAAGGTTTTCCAAAATGTCGACCTAGACTGGAACAGATCAGCCGGTAATATCTTCATGCGGTGGTGAAGTCCGCTCTCAAATCGTTTTCGAGCTTTACTGGTGGTGAAGTCCAGTTCGCTCTCAAATCGTTTTCGAGCTTTACTGGTGGTGAAGTCCAGTCCGCTCTCAAATCGTTTTCGAGCTTTACTGGTGGTGAAGTCCAGTCCGCTCTCAAATCGTTTTCGAGCTTTACTGGTGGTGAAGTCCAGTCCGCTCTCAAATCGTTTTCGAGCTTTACTGGTGGTGAAGCCCAGGCCGTTCTCAGATCATTATCGAGCCAATCGACCCGTTGTAAAATCATCTCCGGACTCCGTTGTGTGAGAGAGCCGCTTTGTCAAGTCAGTCAGCCGTCGCTGCTCTACACAGTCGGTTGTTTTGAGAGGCTGACTATTGTTCATTGCTGATTTCAGAGGGATGGCCAGTGCTGTCCTCTGATTTCAATCGTTCCTTGCCTTGTTTCAAGAGCCCGTCCCTGGGTGGCTGATACATCCAATCGTTCCTTGCCTTGTTTCAAGAGCCCGTCCCTGGGTGGCTGATACATCCAATCGTTCCTTGCCTTGTTTCAAGAGCCCGTCCCTGGGTGGCTGATACATCCAATCGTTCCTTGCCTTGTTTCAAGAGCCCGTCCCTGGGTGGCTGATACGTTTAGTCGTTCTTCACTGTCTTATCGAGCCCAGTCGAGCCTATCGAGCCCAGTCGAGCCTATCGAGCCCAGTCGAGCCTATCGAGCCCAGTCGAGCCTATCGAGCCCAGTCGAGCATTTTTGATCCTTACTGAGGCCGCTTTGTCGATCTTGGTTCAAGTACTCGAGTACCAGATACCGTGCTTCTCAGTCTAGGCATACAGGGGAAGAGACGACAAGGACTTCATTTTCGATTGGAAAATTTAGGTCAACGAGAACAGGGGTAATATAATTAAATTTTTCTATTAAATAGAAAATTATTGAGTTTCAGGAGGAAGATAACATCCTTTGCTTAATTTAAGACTGTATAGTAATAAGTATTGATTGTTTTTTCTTTGCTTGAATAACTGTAAATATTTCAGCATGACGGAACAAGTTTTGACTGGGGTAGGAACGGCAACAGCAGGCAGACCCAACACAACACAGTAGAGAAACATACGAATTTTTTTCCCCAGGTACCAAGGAAAATGCAGAAGAAGATGTAGGAATATTGTTTTAGGCTTGATAGAAATTACAAAGAAGTTAATATGAATTTCCTACATGTAGAATTACAACGTATTAGTACATGGTTGGGAGAGTTAAAGGTAGCAGTTAATGAAGTAGAGAATTTTGTAGAAACGTTGAAGAACAGAACGACTGGACAAGACCCTCATAGATTTAAGGTAGACTATAATAGAGTAGGAAAGAATAACAGTAAACAGACACTGCTTAATAAAGACAGAAGACAATATGGCTATTATGAACCAAGACCTGATGTATGTGGGGTAAAAGACGGTGAGAACAGACGTAATGGTGAAGGGTCGGACTGGGATAGGTGTTATAGGTACAAGAATGGTCCTGAGAGAGACTTTTCCAAGAAATTATGGAAATGGCCATCCCATGGCAAGACTGCTAGGAAAAAACGTGACGACTGGTTTGAGCAAAGAAAGAGACAGTATCTGAAGTCAGGGTCAAAGAACAGAGTAGAAAACGTAAGTAAAAGTTCAACTATTCCTAAGGTGATTGCCAATATGATTGTTAGACAGGAAAAGAAAACGACGGTGTTAATAAAGAGAATAGACCGAGAGACACAGACGCAGACAAGTAATACGATAAATGATAGTACGCAGACACATAGGGATACTGTAGAGAAGACAACCCAGGTACAGTCAATTAAGAAAATAGAAAAGGGAACGCAAACTATTAAGACGGTGGAAATTGCGGAACCACCTCACGTGAAATTAGAAAAAGGAGACAGTTGAAGTTAAGAAGGATAGACAGAAGAGAACCAAAGACGAAAGGAAACCAAAGAGGAAAAGTATTGAAGAAAGAAATAGTAGTATGATAGTTAATAGAGGTACTGCTATGTCAAGTTCCTCAGGTATAGACATGAAATTAATCCCCAAATGGTGTAGAAATATTAGGTGTGAGAGTTCAGGTTACGGAGAAGATAATTCTACCGCCACATGTTATAGTACATACCGTGATGCTGAGACAACTGTGAATACTGATGATTCGGAGAATGAGAGAATTGCACTACAAGCAGGCCCTGACTCGAAGCGTGATGTTCCCTTATACGGTGTAGTTGCTGGTGGACAGACGGACAGAGTTTTAGTTAGTGACTCTTTAGAACTAGATACCAGTTTATATGACAAGAAAGTAGGGAAGGCTAAGAGACGAATACCAAGAAAGAGAAAGAAAGCCAGACGTGCAAAAGGCGACTATGGGAATAGGGTCGACGTGTCTGCAGTAAACTATTATGAATCTGATGAAGGATCTATTATCAGTGTGTCATCTGAAGACGAGATGGGGAAATATAAACGTTACGTAAGGTATACAGGAAACAGTGAGCAGACCGACGTAAATGTAGGAAATAGAAAGAAAGCATTTAAGAAGAAGAATAGTAATAGACAGATAGCGGAAATTTACTCATTGACGACAGAAGATAACATAAGAAAACTCAGAGAATTAAGACCTGAGTACTTTAACAACAGGTTAACAACAGATAGTGAAGATGACATAATAAAAGAAAGACGTACTAATGTACTGAGAGACAATGAAATATTTAACTTAGATACACTCTATAACTGTTAAAATTCTTCAGGTAACGAAGGACATATGGCATTGTTTTGGCTTATGAAAGGAGTTGCGGTTTGAGCAAATACATATGGGCTGTCTAAAATAGGCAGATGAATTTTTTTGGTGTAGCGTCACATGGTACAAAGTAGGCAATAGTGTTGTTGAGGATAGAGAGTTACGACAAATGATATTCTACGTGGATACGTAATACAGGATATCTTGTGTTTGGTGGTGATGTAGGGAGAGTAAACAAGGTAGAAATTAAAATAGTCCTTTGTCTAGAATGGATAGATATAGAGAGGCGATCACGTTGAGTGATGTATAACTGGAGTGATTAAAGTAGAGTAGATTCAGCACATAATTAGTAGAGAGAGAGAGAAAATAAGTATGAATGCTCATACTAGAGTGGATGGTTCAACTCAAAGCTATGATAGTTTCGCTTGGTAGTTGAGAAGTAAGTATAGTATTGTTGACAGCTGAACTGAGAGTGTCTGATGAGGAGATATAGGTTGAGGAGAAATAGCCAGTTGATGCTTGAAGAATACGAGTTCTTGGTGAGGGGGATGAAGTAATTACATCATGCTTGCGAAGAAAGAAGAGGTAATTAAATCTGAGAAGGTTGTGGAAAAGTATAGGTTAGTGGCTCGTCGGAGTGAAGTTTGTTCTGTGAGACCGTTGATAGTGCTGGTTAGTGTGTAAGAGAGATATAGTTTGCAATGATTAGATTCTGACCTTTGAAAACGAGAGAATGATTGAGAAAAGCAGAAATATGCATGTACGAGACGTTTAGTCCGTGCGTGAGTATAAGTGTAGATAAACGGGTGTTCGTCGCGCTGAGTGAAGCAGGAGTGAGGTTTTAAAAACGTCGTCAAGTGTCAATGTGGGTGAAAATGATCGACACACTTAGGCTTGGTAGTTGTTGATATATGGTTGTCCTATTGTTCTGGTTTGCCATTTGATGTGTATAAAGTTTCCTGGGAACGTGAGATTCTGTACTTGTTGCGAGAAATGTTCGTTTAGCTGAATGGTTATTGTTGTTCTTCTTTGGTTATAGTCGTTGCCTCTGTTTTGTTTGTGCTAAATTGTTAATGTAGGTGATTAGAAAGGTGTGATGTCTTTTGTTTGGAATGTGTAATCTTGGACGGAATTTATGGAAGTTGTATGACAGGTTGACAGAAAGGGAGTTAACATTCTGAATGACATTTCATAAAATATGTTTAGTATTGTTGACAGGGACAGGTGGAAGTCCGTTGTCAGTTATAAGTAGTGTGGGTTGCTGTTCTGTAAGAATCCCGATAAATAGGAAGAGGAGTGAAAGATATGGAGGTAAACAAGATTAGTTAAATGAATGTTGGAGAACATGAGAACATGTTCCGATAAATGTGACTAGTATCATCGCGGTACTAGAACGCTAGGAGAGACTTGAGGATAGCTTAGAGTTGTTGTGGTGAGATGTTGAAAGTACTGATGCAGGAGAATGCATATTAATTGTGTCGGGTAGACGAGAAACTTAAAAGTAGAATTAGTGGTATTGGTGAGAGGTCTATAGTAAATAGACAAAGTTTTGTTGGACGTAAGAGGGTGGAGATACCGTAGTTAACGGTAATAATGATTAAGTAGTTGTAGTAATACTTGGAACAAATCCAAGGGAAACAATTAGTGTGTCGAGGTAAGGTTTCCTTTAGTAGAGAGATGAGTTATAGTGTGCTGGGATAGCCGCCACAATAGTAGTAAGTGAAGTGATATTGAGCTGCAGTTTACAGCGGTTGGTTAGGCTGATATTCCAGATATTGTGATGTCTTAGGAGTTAGTCTGGTAAAAGGTAGAATATTGTGAGGGGAGAGAATCAATGATTGACGGTCATTTATTAATTAGTGACTTTTATTGAGAGAACAGATATTGTTTTAAGTTAAGAATTGGTCTGTAGGTAACAGATATATATATACTTGGCAGTGAGTTGTTTTGTTTTTCTTGGTTATAAAGGAGTGATTTGTGTAAATAGATATGTGTTACATTGGTTCGTAGAAGAGACCAATCTTGCTGGGTCACTTTATGTCGTTAATTCTAAATGAATTATATTTTTTTTGAAAACCTTCTCTTTAGCGAGAAGACAGTTGTTTTTATTGAATCTGAGTTTTTAATGCCTCATATATGTAATATGTTTTTTTTTTGCTTGATTTGCAAAATGATTGTTAGTATTTGATTTTAGAATAGGATTATTGTGTTCTTAGACTTTTGCGTACAAACTATTGGTCCGTAAAAGTGACCAGTAGTATTAGGCAACAATAGAATAGGATGTATGTTGTATTATTTTAAATTATATGAGGGGAAACATAAAATATGTATAAACTGTTTGGGGGGTATGATGTCCTGTTTTGATTTTATTTCGCTTCACTTGTGGTCTAAGTGAATTGTCTTGTATGTTTGTATATACATGTTGGAAATTAGTTAAGTTAAGTTTGATTTACATGGTTTTGTGTAAGACAGTGTATGGGGCTTTATTTGAGACCCTTCGTTCAGAAAATAGTAATAAACTACTGGGGACTAGAAGAGAGACACATTCTCCTTCTGAATAACAAGTTTATGTATATTATACTAGCAAGATTGCTGTGATAATCAGCGTTGAGAGGTTAAGTTGTGGAAACATAGGCCATACTTAACTGAAGGGGTTAATACACAAGTAAAATGGTTATGGGGAATTTAAGTGAACATTAATTGGATATATGGATTGGACGCCATATTGGGGAAGAAAAGATTAATGAATATAGCAGTGGGGTAAATGAGGGGAAAATTTTGAACATAGTTTCCATGGGGTCAAAAGAGCCATGGTGCACTTTCATAAGAGACACGAGATTGCTGGCTTATAGAAGAAGAAGTGAGTAACGTGCTACGCCAGGCAATTACCAAAACATGAATTGAATCCATGTTTGACTCCGAAGAATGATTAGATACTGTGGATAGCAGTACAATAGTAAAGGGTTGTAAGTGTGAAATGAACATTGTGGAGACATAATGACATGGGGGTTTAGAGGGTCCGTGATATATGGACTGTAATAGAATAAAGTTGATTGCAGACATGAGTATAGTGTTGCTGTTGATAACGGCATAAGTAGAAGTTTTAGTAGAGATGCCCATAATAAATGGACATTAAGGGGTCGCTAAGAGAGAATTCTGAGTGAGGTATGAGAGAAGATTAGTTATGTGAGGTGATCTGTATAAAGTTGGAAGAGGTCTAGAGGGATGATGGACCTTGTTAATTGTGTACTGTCTATAATATATAGACATTTGGGAGTGAATAATATTTTTGATGATTGGTACTTGAGGCTGTAGATAGCAGCGTAAACTGTAATAAGTGGTACTGTAGAAGAGATAATTGTTTTAGACTTTATTACATAAAGTCTCAAATGACATAGGGGGGTAAAGGTGTGTGATTTAGCTGAGTGTGGTTTTTGTGTGGAAGAGTTCTACTCCTTCTTTGTATCTACGGTGCACACCGATTTCTTATCTTTCTATCATGTGCGAATGTTCACAGGTTGATTGAAAATAGAGAATTAGTAAGTAATGTTGGTGATGACAATAGGGAGTTGGTATCAGAAGAGTACAGCGTTTGGAATTTTAAGCGGATCGCTTATAAAGAGAAGGAGTGTTTATTTCAAAAAGGTGTTATGATGTATTGTATAAAGTTGAGATTTTTAAGGTTATATGTAATGTGTTATGTTATGAAGAAGAAGTTTATAGTTTACTATATTGCAGGGGAAAAGAGTTACAGAATAGAATATTTACTTAAAATAGAGTTGGTTTGGGAGCAGATTAGAGGAATTGAGGGAAGTAAGGAAAGAGAGGGAATAGAGTAGTGGGATTGGGAGTAAAGAATTTTTAAGGGAAAAATTCTTTAGAAAAACATAGGAAGGTGTAGCAGAAGTTAGGTATTAGGTGGGAAAAGGCTACAGCACGATTGAGCATCGGGATGGAATGGGAGGAGAGATGCTCAAGTCGTGACGTAGTTGGTTGTTACGGGGCAGTTAACATCAGGGACTAAGAAGAGATGGACGTATGATTTAACTGAGCAACATCTGGCTTGATTCTGAATAAAATGATATGGAACTAGAACCGTCCGTCTTGGAGTTGTTGATAGTCCACTGTCCCTTCGCTGTACTGTTATATTCAGTTGCAATAACCTGTAAGAATGTGCACTGTTATTATGTAATTTGTATCATGGAATGTCTGTAGTGTAGTGGGTATTATCAACAGCTGCGGGTGATTTGGCAGCAGATCGCCTTGCGTTGGTTTTTTACAAATTGGTATGGGTGCCGGTCATTCAGAAAGTAATAGCAAAGTATTGAACGCAAACTTGCCAAGATATCACAAACAGCCAAAAAATGCTGGGGTTGACTGCGACATCCTACAAGTGATATATAGCTAACTTTTCTTTTAGGGTATGATCATTACCTCTCTTAGTTGTGAACTCTGGCGTGGTAAACTTAATACTTCATGAACTACTGGTATACTTACTGTGAACTGTGTTGTGGAGAACTTATATTTTATGAACTTAAAAATTTAGTTGCATGCCCTACACAGGACGTAGCAGTCAACCCCAGCATTTTTGCTGTTCGTGATTCCTGGACAAGTTCTACGTTCAGTAGTTTGACATTGCTTTCTGAACGACCGGCACTTATACCTTCTTCGAAAAAACCAGCACCGGTGTGTTTTGTACCCGGGTATACGGGATTACGAATCGCGTCCATAACCCCTTCGCCATGGATACAGGTATCTGTGCTGAAAGTAAACTTACACTTCATGGACTACTAGTATACTAATGACAATGTCATTAACCCCTTGGCCAGGGAGACCGGCTTCATGAATTAAGGTATACTAATTGTGAACTGTGCTGTAAGTCAATTAGTAAGTGAAGGACCCATTTAGACATCCTAAGGCCCCCTGGACTTATTGTGCTAGCTGCATATTTGTATAGACCAATGGGAACTTTGTGGGTGAAGTTGTCAGTCTCACGCTGACCACATGTACTGCCCAAGAAATTTCCAGGAAGATAGTTTAGACTGGTCAACCTGGGAGCCTAGACCCTTCAGGAAGTGCAGGTCAATTTAAAAAATATTCACATTGCTATGGATTTGAACTCATGATTACAGGGCGGGCGGGTGAACATGAAGTGGGAGCATTGTCACGAGAATGTCGACTTCTTTAACTACTAGTATAGCAGTGGTGCGCTGGGGAGTGCAGAGTGTATAATAATTTATATCTCATGAAACAAGCAAAGTCTGCACAAACCTGATATGGAAATCATAACATCTAAGCCCTCCATCCCAAAAGTATGATATCTTCTGTTGCATATCTACATTTCTAGGGAAGACCAGGAGAACTTTCAATCAGATAGCGGTGGGAAAAATTAGTAGCATGACTCTTCGCTGGCTGTTGAGTGAGGGGACGGAGCGCATGTGGGAATGTCCTGAGTGCATTGATGTCAGTTCTTAGCTCAACTCAACTCTAGGGCCCCACTTAAATATTAGAATTGATAGTTTCTGTCAAGCAGGATAAAGGTCAGGAAGTAGAGGCAGCCCCATAACAGATACTCTACTGGTGTCCATTTCCTTTCCTCATCAGCTCTCTTTCTTGGACACATCCCAGAACATAATCAACATTGTCCGGCATCAATTTTCACGAGATTGAGTCAACCCTAGAGCCATAGAAGTAGGAAACGTTATATTCCTGCCTCTGCAGGGGATTGAATTCAGGTCACTGTCTTGGTAGGCTAGAGCACTAACCACTATTCTATTAGTTTAGTTTTGTCGATGGATCAACATCACGGCACACGGGTGCAACCCATAAGTGCTCCGTTCTCCTCCTACCTCAAACCTGAGTCTGGAGAAACTCAGCTCAGTGCAAGAACTCCGTAGCACTGGCGAGGATCCTGAAATACTTTGGGTAGATTTTTAACTCAAAATTTTGCCGGCTACTCTTTTTTGATTTCCAATTGCCAAGAGATTTTTTTTACGTGCACAACAATACACACGGGCGTCCGATCTCACTACCCTGAGACCAGGGGACATTTTTATTACTAGAAGTCCATGAGAAAAAATCCCGGTCATCACCGGGGCTTGAATCGGGGACCTCCAGCACTCAAGGCACACACCATATCTTAAGACCACACAGCCCCCTTAACCACTATTCTATTGTGGAGTATAAAGAAAAGTAAAGAGCCCTATTTCCTGCCATAAGGCCATCTGGGCATATGGTGCTACACCAATATTTGTATAGACCAATTGACACTCTGTGGGTGATGGGGCAGTATCACGCAAGCCGCCTTTACTTGCAATGTCAGTTATCGTTCTTTGTCTTTGGGGGTTGGGGAAGGTGAAGGCATATTTCCCATGAGATAGCGACCAACGACTCACTTCCGCTTGTTTACCATGTCTCGTTTGATTTGATTTATTTGAAACCAGCATGGCACAATGTCAGGGGAAAGAACTCTGATAATTGCAGTAGAGGTCCTTCTGCTAAACTGCAAGCGTTTGTGGCCGAGAAACTGTTTTCTCCTGAATTTCTTGAAGCTTATTCATGAATAGTAAGCTAATTTGTCTTATAACTCCTGTAGTTTAAACAAACTTTCTTTCTTTTTTTTTCATTTTTTTAATCCCCTATTATATTTTACACAAATGTGAAGAGTTTCAACAATGCTGGTTTTTGCTAGCATTCAAGAAAAAATATTTAGGACAACCACAGAGAAAGGCATCCATTTTGCAAAACTCAAAATGGGGCCACCCTCGCAATAGCGGATGCGTATTTACTTTAAATAATTAGAACTGGTAATTTAACTACTAAAATTAAACAGAATACAAATTTCATTTGTAGCAGTAATGTATCTGTGTAGTTGTATAATTTTTCAGCATTTGACATGACTAAAAATAATTTTGAATTTGTGTAAAGAGTACTTTTTTTCTTAGCAGTGCACCAGTACATAATTATTTAAATGTAAATAAAATACTGCGAAATAAGGTATTGTTTTTTAAAATGTTAGTATTTAATTAATAATTGCTCACTTTTAGATACAGAACAGTGTAATTATAGAGCAGAAGTATTAATCAATTATTAGTGAATATTTAATTAATATTTTTATTTTTTATTATTTAATATTTAAATAATTAATTAACTGCTGCTTAATGTATGCAGCAGTTACAATCTTATTTACTTACATTAATGCATGATATTTAATCAACAACAGAAAGCTGTCGCAATGCAGTTGGTACGTTAAGACAATATGATACATTTTCATGAATTATTCTTTCACTAACGACGAACATTTCACAGGACATTTAATTAATATAAATGGGCAGCTATTTTTAACTGTTAATTAGGTCACAGCACATCCTATCGAAAAGTCTTAAATGTCGAGTGCATTTTTCTCGGAGACATGGAGACTCTCATGCTTTGTGCAATGCTTTTGGCAGGTAGCCCTGTGGAAAGAGACTGAGCCATACAGGGTAAAACCTGGTGCAATGAAGTCAATCCTCTGAACATTCTATCGAAAGAGAAATGTGACCTTTACTTTCCTGTTACCAAAATGCATAATAAAATATACATGTTACCAGGTTTGTTTGCTAGCATTGCGACAAACTTTTAATGAATAATAAACAATTGGTGGCCATTTTTAATTGTTAATTAGGTCATGGCACATCCTACTGAAAAATAGATAATACGTCAAGTTAGGCCTCGCCACCCTGGATGCAATGATATATGGTAATATGTTGTCCATTTAAAAATAAACGAGCCACGGTAATAGAAGGCAGAATTTCTCAGCTTCCAATTTATTGAGCGACAATAAAAATTCCCCCATTTCTTAAGATCTCATTACACTTCCTGGTTGTAAATAACGACACAAAAATATTAATAACACCGCTTAGAATTAACGTACAGTTTTCATTGAGATACTGTTGGATTTGTCTTGTCAAGCTGTATGCAACTGTGGTGATTTCATAAGTAGAAACCCCATTTAAAAATATTCTCTACATATGCTACCTTTACATTCCAGAACATTTCCTGGTAGCCATTTTACACTTGGTTGATCTAGGAACCCATATCAATTTTACAAATCCACTCTGAGGCAGATTCGAACCATGACCACCGGGCAAGCAGGTGAGCATCTCTTTAAGTGGTGTGCACTACACTAAACATTCACAAAATACAAGATTATAAATTAACTGTTATCAGAAATTTAACCTCAGAAATTGTTTCAACCTCTTCCTCTTCTGACACATCTGACTTATGTGAATCTAGGTCATCGAAATTGTCATCGAAATCGTCATCACTACCATCAGTGGATGAACCGGCATCTATTAAATCACCATCTGAAAAATGAAATGGGTTGAACTGCAGTCATGCTGTAAAAAAACGAATAAATGAACAAATATGGAAAGTGAAAGGGTCATATTTACAAGGACACAATCACAAGTGACAGAATGGGCATTGCAGCTAGAAAGCCTTCATCTGCAAACAAAATAACAAATTCAAATTACTATTTGAACCACATTAAAAAGCTTTAACAAAAATATAAACATCAGAATTGATTGGAAAATGTGGGTACTCAAGAGAAATCATGTGTCCTGTCTTTTTCCTCAGAAGTATAGTGTGATATTCCCTATAAAAATATCAGCATCAGAAATAGATTACATTCTCTATAACAATATCTGCTGCAGAAGTAGTTTATATTCTCTATAACAATATCTGCTGCAGAATTAGTTTATATTCTCTATAACAATATCTGATGAAGAAGTAGTTTATTTCCTTTATAACAATATCTGCTGCAGAATTAGTTTATATTCTCTATAACAATATCTGATGCAGAAGTAGTTTATTCTTCTTCTTCTTTCATTCGCTTTAAATATGTCTATAACTGCAATGTTGTCTCTTGTATGAATCTAACAGTCTTTTTTAGTTCACTCAGCGGTCCACAGAATTTGTCTTCCACTGTTGTCTCTCTAGGCCAGAAGGTTCGCCTTGATGTGTAGTTTGGGCAGTCCTGAAGTATGTGCTCTGCTGTCTGCGATGCCAAACCACATGTGCACATGGCTGTGTCACCAATCTTGAATTTTGTATACATGTGGTTGCGTAATCTATTGTGTCCTGTTCTGAGGCGCAGAATAATGGCCTGTTCTGGTCTGTCCATAACGTGGTAGTCGTCTTGAGTAGGGTTTAGTGGCCTTCTGACTGATTTGATCATTTTTTTCTTTTGGTGGAATGTAATGGGCACATCAGGCTGTTCTTCTTTCGCTCCTTCCTTAGCCAGTCGATCAGCTCTGTCGTTTCCGGGTACTCCACAGTGGGATGGTATCCACTGTATGGTGACCTTATGCTGACTGCTAAGTTCAGAAAGTAGTGTCCTTAGAACTGGTAATTTCCCAGACAGGAGTGCCTCTATTACTGATTTTGCATCTGTCAATATCACCACAGGTTGTCTACCATGGCTGGTATTTTGTAATTTCTCTATTGCTATCTTGATTGCCTCAATTTCAGCATCATAGTTATGGCAGTACTTTCTTGTTGGAACTCTGGCCGTGTCTCAAGTATTATTTGGGTATTCTATATACACTCCCGCTCCTCCATTTAGAACAGCATTTTGCACTGGCCCATCTGTGTAGACTCGGATCCAGAGGTCCTGTGAGTAATTGTCATCAAGGAAGCTGAGAGTGGCTGTTCTGCGCTGTACACTGTTCTGTTCTTCCTATTCTCTCTAACAATATCACCAGCAGAAGTAGTTTATATTCTCTGTAACAATATTGGAAGCAGATGGTGGAGAGATAATATATATACAGACCTACAAGCACTTGGAATCAATGACTGGCAAGAGAAGATCAACCAGAGAGACAAATGGAGACGGGTTGTATCTGCAGCAAAGAACCTCAATGTCTCGGAACGCTGAAGAAGAAGAAGAAGAAGAAGAAGAAGAAGAAGAAGAAGAAGAAGAAGAAGAAGAAGAAGAAGAAGAAGAAGAAGAAGAAGAAGAAGAAGAATATCGGAAGCAGAAGTAGTTAATATTCTCTATAACAATATCTGCAGCTAAAGTAGTTTATATTCTCTATAACAATATCTGCAGCAGAAGTAGTTTATATTCTCTATAACAATAACAGCAGCAGATGTACAGTTTGATACTCTCTATAACAATGGCCATCTGTAAAATCAAATCACAAGAAGTCAAAATAATACTTGAAGATTTAAATGCAAAAGAAGGAAAGGAAAGAATGCTAGATGTAGTGGGTGACTCTGGTTTAGGAATAAGAAACGAAAGAGGAAAATAAAAATAGAGAATTGACACAAATAAATGATATGTTTATTGAAAATACCTGTTTTAAACATTATAAGAGACAACTGTACACAGAAAAGCCCTGACAAGAAAACACTCAATCAAATTGACTATATACTAATTAATAAAATATTTATAAAATTAAATGCATTGATAAATGTGAAGATATTGCATAGCAGTAACTGTAACAGTGATCGTGTCTCACTAAACAGACAAATAAAGTAAGATTAAATGGAGAAAAACAGGAGGTTCCAAACATTAGACTTAACAAAGATACTATAAAAGCAATTAAATAAATTCAACAATGAAACAGAGTGAGAAACAGATACAATGCATTACCTGAAATGCAAAGTGTTAATAATTTAAATAAGCAATGGAAAATATTTAAAAACTCAACCAATCAAACAAGCAGATAGACTTTACCAGAAAGCTAAGAATAAAAAGGTAACTTAAGAAATCTTAAAACTGATTTTTTTTGTTTTAAATTATTTTTTTTAATGGTGCATATCCCTTACAGGACGTTGCAGTCAACACCAGCATTTTTCAGCTGCTCTTGATGTACTACGCTCAGTAGTTTGCCATTGCTTTCTGAGCAACCGGCTCACATACCCCGTAAGTTAGCAACACAGCAAGAACCTCTACCAATTCTCACGCAGGTTACGTTACTCACGAGAATATACGGGATTACGGAGAAAGACGTTAACCCCTAAAACTGATGGTCAAAGTAAAAATGATAAAGAAGAATATGATAAAATAAATAAAGAAATAACAATCAAGGCACAAGAAATTTGGTTCAATGAATAGTGGAACAAAATGCAATTACTTGACTTGAAGATACAAAATATATGCACAGACAAATAAGTGATTTGACAGACTTATAAAAATTAAATAGATGTTTAAGATGTTTAAAATCAAAACAGGAAAGGTATTAATGGAAAAAGATGATATGATAAAGATATGGACATGGTAAAAAAAAAAGAGCAGAATTAACAGTAGAAATTAAATTTGAAGGTCCCCTATACTAAATGAAGAAGTTATTGATGCTTAAAAATAATATAGGAAGAGGGAAAAATATATGGGCCAGATGAAATCACAGTACAGAAATTAGAGATACTGGGAGACCTTGGAATATAAATATTAACTAAACTGTTGGATGATAATGATTACAGTTAATACATATCTATTTCTGAAACCAGTCTTGCACTTCATTATAGAACAATTGATGAAATTGTTTGGCCACCTCACAAGAATGCCCTGGTACCATCTGCCACAAAATGCCACATTGAAGAAATATAATGGATACAATGCAAGGGGAACATGATATAAAAAATGGAGTGAATGTATCATGGGCAACCTTAGCGAAATAAATACCAACTTACAATCAGCATAACAGATATTCACATCTCCCCCAAACACTGGCGTAAATGGAGGAAAAGAACAAGAAGAATACATATCCAATGAAATGCTGACATTTGTATTTTAAATCTTTACCCAAAAGACCAAGAATAATTGAATGTGAAGAATTTCATACAATCAACCTGATAAACCATGTCACCAAACTTCTACTCAAAATTATCATGACAAAAAAAGAAGGAAAATAAGGATGGGAATTAGTGAATTACAGTTTGAATTTGTGGAAAGAATAGGAAAATGTATTACTCACTCAACTCATGCCAAACATTCCTGTCTCTTGCTGCCTCCCGCCTTCTCCCACCTATATTATCCATCTTGGCCTTGAATTCTCTTTCCGTGAGTTTTTATGTCTTCCTCTGTTTCCTTTGCCCTGTGGAACCCAAACAAAGGATTTTCTTGTTATACTATAAACAGATTGTGTCTCCTAGGTAGCACCAGCATCCTTTCCTTACCTTTAGATTTGATGACATTTGTTTAGCTCTGTTCATGAGCTCCGCATTAGTGATTCTGCAAAGGATGACAACAGATAGGACGGCTTGGGGGGAGCTAGTTGAGTGTCTGTACTTCAATGGGGCTAATACAGAAGGTATATCTGGTGAGTTATTGCATTCAAGTTTAGACATCAGTGATAAGTAGATCTGTTTTTGTTTCTGTATTTCAATAACTGAAGTTAAGTAAACAATTAATTCACACAAACATTAATATCTTTTCCTACATTGATTAGAGACTTGAATGAGATACTGTTGATTTCATTTGTTTCACTCATTCCTCTATCTAAGCAATGGCAAACTACTGAACTCTTATTGCCTACTAAATTACAACAGCCATTAGATGCTGGGGTTGACTGCTATGTCCCTAAAGAACATGCAACTAACAATCCTCTATCAAGTAAGTTTTTTTTTCTTTTCATAATGTTTTGAAAAATTAGAGAACTATCCTGGCCGAATGGCTAAGAATGCGAGACTCTCCTTAGGGAGACCGGGGTTCGAATCCTCGGTAAGGCAGTTTGCGGCGACTGCACTAGCCAGGCTGCTTTAATTCCCCAGGGTCAGGACCCCCTACCCACCCTACATATCAAGGTACTATCAGCAGTAGATGACAGTTTGACAGATAAATATCATTAGTTATGGTATGAGCCGTTCAGAAAGCAATAACAAAATACTGAAACTGAAAGTAAAATGATAGAAAATTAGAAACAGTCAATCTACCCTACTTGCTGGGTCTGACTGACTGCAGTGTCCTATCCTATAGAGTTGGCTTAAAAAGTTATCTGACTTTAAATCAGCAATTTGAAACAAGAATAGCAGTAGCATGGACACAAAATGATTTGTTTAATTAATTAAAGTTAAAGCTTGAAAGTTCGAAAGGAAGACACGCATAGTACTATTAGTAGTCAGTTAGTTAGTGGCATACACATCGTTTACAATACAATTTTATACATACATGCACTAAGAAGAACATGCCAGGCAACAATTTGAAATCTAAGTGATTATAATATATTTATATAAGCAGTCATGTCCTAATAATGTACGGGACATTATTCGCAAATTACGTGATACGCAAGCATTTGCTAATATTATAAAGTCTCCCAACTGAAATTAATGAACAAATCCTTGTAATAAACAAGTGACTCCGGTTACAATTTGTGTAACAGGGAGAACTGGGTACAGATTGTTGTTTGTTGACATATCTAGATCAGTCAGTATTCTGGGGTCAGGTCGAAGCATTAATAACAAAACCTGAAATTGGGTAACTTAGTCGACAGATTATCCTCTTTGCACATCGAACCTTTCAGTCCATAAGTACTCGGATCTCCATCAATACCAAAACAGTAAATTGGGGAAAGAGTACAGGAGGTCAAAGGTCACAGTGTTGACCTCGCTCTTGGCCAATAATAACAATACATCCAATAAAAATATCAGCGCGTGGGAAACGTAGCCAGAAGTGTATTCCTAGTCACTCTCCTGTCAACATTGTCTGAAAATGCGCAGGTTCCAGAGCATAACGACAACAAAACTTTTCAAGACAACTTCACAAGAAAACACCACAAATCTTAACAAATAAACTCACTACTGCTCGGGTCTGCTTGATCCTACAACACCAGGCATTGATAAAAAGACTCAGGGCCGTGAGGTAGATTTTCTCAGTGTTTGATGATGTTTGGAAATACCGCCACTCCTTCGCTGTTTATGCCCATCCCTTACTGTGCCGCGTGATGCAACCGCCTCTCTGTATCTTAGCACGCACTGGCCTGCGAAGACTGACTCACCTTCCGGAGTTGAAGTGGGAAGGAGGGACGACTTGCTCACTTGCAACGTGCAGTTAGACACAAACGTTTCACGTACAACGAACCAAACAAATACAGCGATCTAGAGAGAGGCACCAGTTACACTGGAGCAGGGGTTGCAAGCAACTCATTTATTCATTCAGTAGAATGTCCTTTGCATAACCTCGACCCCCATAACAACCTTCCAGAAAACTTCGGGTTGCCAAAGCAAGATGTCCTGCCTCCGATACACCCATCTGGAGAACATCCTGCACCAACCTTCTTTTTGGCCTTCCTCTTCCTCTCTTCACGGGCATTTTTTTTTAACTCGCATATCCTTTACAGGACATCGCTGTCAACATCAGCATCTTTCAGCTGATTGTTGATTTCTTGGCAAGATTACGCTCAGTAGTTTGCCATTGATTTCTGAGCGGCCGGGTCATTATCCCGCAAGTCACCAGGGCGGGTCGAACCTCTTCCAATTCTCGCGCGCTGCGAGACACTGCATGGATAAACGGGATTATGGAGAAAGTCGTGTAATCCCTTCGGCCAGAGAGACCGGCTCACGGGCATATACCCCTCCATTATTGTTCTCTCTAAACTTTCATGACGCTTTAAGTGACCCAAATATATCAATTGTGTTTGTTTTATCGTCTTTAATAGCCAACCTTCTTCAATATTCAGCTTTTGAAGTATGGATGCATTTGTTCTTTTCTTTATCCAAGATATTCTTAGAACCCGTCTTTTTTTAAATGTTGCATATCCATTACAGGACGTCGCAGTCAACACCAGAATTTTTTCAGGTGCTGTTGATGTACTAGGCAATATTACACTCAGTAGTTCCATAAGTTACCAATGCACCGAGAACCGCTACTGATTCTCGCGTATGTTACGTTACTCACGAGAATATACGGGATTACGGAGAAAGACATTAACCCCTGGGCCAGGGAATAACATTTATATTCAAAGGCATTTATGCGATGTTCAGCTTGTTTAGTAAGTGTCCAGGTCTCACAGGCGTATGTTGCAATGGGAAATATGCATGCTCTTATAAATCTAATGTTTGTAGTTCTATCTACCCCATTCCACAATTTATTCGGTTGTTTTAGTGTTTGAAGAGCAATAGATAGTCGTCGTTTAATTTCTTTCATTGTGTCACCATTGTTGGTAATCAATGACCCAAGATATTCGAAATTGTCCACCACCTCCAGTTTTTCCTCATTAACATATATTTCTTTCTCCATAGTAGTTTTGCATTATCCTTGTTTTTGTTGGCCGGTCTCTCTGGCTGTGGGGTTACAACACTTTCTCTCTGTAATCCCGTTTATCACGCAGAGTCTCGCAGTGGAGCGAGAACTGAGGTGGTTCGACCCCCGCTCGTGACTTGCGGATACTGAGCCGGCCGCTCAGAAAGCAATGGCAAACTACTGAGCGTAATCTTGCCAAGAGATCAACAGACAGCTGAAAGATGCTGCTGTTGACAGCTAAGTCCTGTAAAAGGATACGCAAAACATTTTTTTTTTGTTTTGTTTTTGTTATGTTACGATATAAGTTGTGATTTTCACTATTTCTTTGGGTTGATGTTATTAGGTTTTCTATACCATTCTCATTCTGTGATGTGGATAGTAATAGTAATACTGTATCATCAGCATATCGAACCTCTGGTATTTCATGACCACCAATATTTAGGGCATCATATTACTCTCTAGTTTATTGGTTTTCAACCTTTTTTGGCCCGTGCCCCCCTTTACAATATTTTCAGAACATCATCCCTCCCCCCTTTTCGTATTTCCTCCCTAAAAACCCCCACCCCTACACAGTATACGTAATAAAGGAAGGTAAATTTAATAGCACATACTAAAACAAGTCTAGACGTCTATATAAAACGTTATTTGCAGGTCTACTTACATTATAACATGAAGGGTGAGACGTACAGAAACGTAAAGTATGAAGGGAACAACAATATCAAGTAATCGGTTCTTGTATTAACGCGATCTTGAAATAAACTTAATTCCCCCCTCCTCCCCCTGGAAACCCTAAAATTCCCTCGGGGGGGGGGAGGGGGGGGGGATTCCCCACAGGTTGAGAACCACTGCTCTAGTTATATCGGCTCTAACATTTCTCATTATATTTTTGGCGTACAGGTTAAACAAATATGGGGACAGAACACAGCCCTGACGGACTCCTTGCTTGATGTAAAACCAGTCTGTCTCGCCATCTATTCTAACAGCTGCTTGTTGATCTAGATAGATCATTTTTATGAGTTGTACTACATGTGACTGAAAGCCCATATTCCTCATGATTTTCCAAAGTTTCCGATGTTGTACACAGTCAAATGCCTTTGGATATTCCACAAATCATGCGAATAGGTTTATATTAAATTCTCTGCACTTCTCTATTACTAAACGGATGATGAGTATATTATCTCTTGTTCCTCTTCCTTGTCTAAATGCAGCTTGAACCACGTTAATCTCTTTTTTTCCATTTTCTTACGAAGTCTTCTTGTTGATTCAATGGAGGTGCCGGTTAACAATCAATATTCCCCATATTCTTCATCGAAGAAGAAGAGCCATCTGCAAATCTAACCATTAGAGAACTCCTGTTTGCGGACGACCAAGCACTAATAGCAAAATCAGAAGCTGAATTACTAGACCACATGAATAGTCTAAAAGAAATGTGTAGGGAACATAACATGAAAATTAGCACAAGTAAAACAGAGGTACTGACTATAACTAAAGAAAAAAAAAAGCAACAACGATTCACCTAAACGAACATCTCTTGAAACAAGTAAAGAATTTTAAGTACCTAGGAAGTATAATATCATCAAATGGCAAATCAGAAGACGAGATCGAAAATAGATGTAATAAGGCAAACCTACACCTTGGACAAATGGCACCAATACTAAAGAACAAACATATATCAATAACTACTAAGAAAGCACTTTACAATACAATCTTCCTACCAACTCTATGTTACCAATGCCAAACCTGGAAAATGACAGAAAAAGAGAAAAGAAAAATAACAACAACAGAAATTAGATTCCTGAGAAGATAACTCAATGTATCAAGAAGAGATAAGATCAGAAATGAAGAAATCAGGACTAAAGTGGGGGTTAAAGCAGCACTAGATTTTATCAGAAAACAGCAAGTCAAATGGTTTGGCCATGCAAGTAGATTACCAGTCAACAGCATACCACAACAAGCAATGATGTACAGACCAGATGGAAACAGAGGAAGAGGCCGACCACGTAAACGTTGAACGGAGGGAATAGCAGAGTCCATGGGAATATCAATACATGAAGCCCATAATCGGGCACTCTCACGATGTTTATACTTCACCTCGACACCGCAAGGTACATGAGGAACATGATGAGATGATGAGATGAGATCTTCATCGGGTGATAGAGAAACCAATGAAAGGACAATAAAAGTAGGATCAGTCACATCTTCTCGTAAAAACAAAAACACAATTCAGATGCCTGATCCTACTTCGCCATGTAGATTACTGTCCCTTCATTGGTTTCTCTATTGCCCGGTGAAGAATATGGGGGAATACTGCTAAATGACTGTGAGCTGTCACTTCCATTGAAGCAACAACTGTCGCTATTTGCAACCCCTCCTCCAATGTAACTGATGTCTCTCTTTAGATCGATATGTGTTCGGCTCGTTGTGCGTGAAACAGTTTATGTGTGACTAACTGCACTTTGCATCTACTCCGATGGTTCCGTGCTAAGAGGTAAAAGAAGTTCCTGTGGGTATATGGCGAAGGTTGGTGGACGGTGTTTGGTGCAGGCGAGCCTGGCATATGATACCACGACACTTAGTCTGAGAATGGAGATGGGGAAGTCAACTGCGAAATTCCGCGGGCTGGAGGACAAATATCACACGCTTGCGGTTTTGTAATGGACTCACAAATTATAAGAAAGGTGCAGACAGACATGCTTCGGGGGCAAAGTGGCAGGCTTTCATTCAACAATCAAAAATAGAGAGCATCTGTTGGATTTATCTCTCCAGGACATGGTGGTGTGGTTAGAAACCAGCAGGCGGACAGATAGACTGCACTTCTTGGTGGGGGTATTGTTACATGATAAGGCAGATGCGGTCGGGGTCCTTTGGAATCGTGTATAGTGCAGAAGAATAAATATACCATCACGACCTGGAGAGAATGGTGCGGCTTGGATTGACCAGAGGATCTAGCCGACACTCCGAGGAAATGCCAGACGGACACATAATCAGACATCTACTAGTACCATTAGTATAGGGACTCTTCGCTCGCTGTTGCACATGAGGACGGAGCACAAATGGGGATGTCCTTGACTCAGCTAAACGCCGAAGTGTTTTGGGTATTGTTAAGGCATTACCAAATGTAAATTATAGCAAGAACATATGTTACAATGAGTAAGGTACAAAGAGACCTAAGGTCTATGACATGGTTGCTAGATAACTTAACAGTAATACAGTTTCATATCTACTTGGCGAGCTGAAGAAACAAACGTTAGATAGTGAAACCCAACTTATGAGACAGAGATACCTTGAACATACTCAAGACAATTTAAAGTATGTAGGCCATCATCAGCAGTATCTGGTGATAGGATGATGCGGTAGCGTCATGGCTACACACTAGCTTTTAAACCTGGTAGTTATGGGTTCGGTTCCAAGTTGAGCCGACTGAGGCTAAAGTATGTACCAGAAAATTGTTATGGGAAATAAAAACAGTCGTCGAGGCATCGACCCCAACAACCACCAAGAGACAGTTGTCTGAGAAGTGAAGGTGAATTTGACACGGTGTGTCCATTGCATCTTAAAGCATGTTAAAGTGTCCAGTACGTTACCCTTCACACATCACATAACCGACCATGTGATGTACAAGGGTTTGGGAGGATTGTGGTGGCACATGAAGAAATAATCGTCCAGTGGTTTCATGATAACTCACAACAAGCGTATTTGCTGATATTTGTTGACAATGAATTAACTTTTTTTTTCCAAAGAGACGCAAGTTGGACACGCAGGCCCATTTTTCACTTACACACATACCTACACCCAAACTTGACACACCCGCCTCCCACCTACACATACCAACCCAGACATACTTACACATACAACAGACACCGACAGACAGCGGCACAAACGCACACACCCACACAGATACCAAACCACACGCACAAATATATACGCGCGCACACACAAACATGCACGCACACAAGTAGTTGATGACAACGACCCAGTTGTTACATTAAAACATTCAAAATTTCCCCTGACAGGGGGAAGTAAGCTAACTAGCAAGTCGACGTTATGCTTTGATGTACACTGAAAGAAATTACACTTTGGCTGTGTCCGTTATAAGGAAACCTACGTCGCTGCTTCAGAGCTGAAAAAGCACAATGTGCGCACACTATCTCAAGTTATGGCTCATAATAAAGAAACAAATGAAGTTATAATAAGAGCGTGTGTTCACTAATAACACGTGATTAACGGCTTTATATGAATATAAAGGAGGAGGATGAGTAACTAATGAACATGAATAATATAATATTATATTATTTCACACATATATATTTATATGACTGCCCCGACAGCCTGCTATCCATCCTCGGGGGCGCTGAAGACTGAGAGCCGACAGTAGACCTGCAGTGCCGTGGCAAATAGCCAGCGGAAATCCGGAAGTTTCAGCTCGACCAGACATTGTAGTGTACTCTCTGTGACTCAATAGTTAGTATTAATAGTGCTAACTTTTCCTTTCGAATCAAGAGTCGAGGAGGAGCACACCCATAAGATGGAGACATACAGTGACATGATCGCAAGCCTGAAAGAAGAAGGATATACCGTCAGGCTTTTCGCCGCAGAGATAGGCGCAAGAGGCCTTGTTTCCAAATCCGCGTAGAACGTGCTGAAACAAATAAGCAAATAGGCGTAAAGGACAAGCAAGAATACGGCACTTAAAAGACTGGGCGAGGCAGCGGGGGAGGGCATTTTGCTGGATATGTAGCAAGCGTAATGATGGATGGGACGCAGAAAATGGTTCAAACTTTTCCTGCAATGTGAGCCAACGTCTCTAAAAAAGAAAGTCTTAAAAGTCGAGAGGATCGACTTCATTGCCCGGGTTTTATCCCATATGACTCGGCCTATTTTCGCAGGGTGGCCTGCCGAAAGCGTCGCACAAAGCACGAACTCCTAGCTCCAGCGATGACACCCAGGAGTCTCCGAGAAAAATGCACTCGTGATCCAAAAGACGCAATCCGGAATCGAACCCACAACCTTCAGAGCGCGAGGCAGACGGCTTGACTACTTCACCACGGAGACTCCTAACGTATCTCAAGAAAGGACAAACAAACCTCAGACTGAAGCCTCTCAATAAGACCAACATAGCAACCTCACAATCAGACAGAAACAACGGCTACAGTTTCGTGTCGACCAGGGAGCTACACTACCAGGTACAAACACGGCATCCCAGCCGAGGCGATACAGAGGGGTAGATACACCGCAATGTAGCGATCACTCGGGCTGAAAATGTCAGAAGTCGAACCTCTACAGCCAAGCGCTGACAACGACCACTTGTGATGGAGTAGTACTCTGGCAAGGACCACGCCCTGCAGCGATAGCGAGGACCGGGGAGGAGGGAAAGCTTTAATAGAATTTTTGAAAAGTTAGTTACATATCCCTTATAGGACGTAGCAGGTAACCAGAGCACTTTTTGACTGTTCGTGATTCCTGGGTAAGTTTACGTTCAGTAGTTTGCCATTGATTTCTGAACGACCGGCACCATACCATTTCATAAAAAATGAACACAAGGCGGTCTGCTGCCAAATCGCCCGCAGCCTTGTTTCGAATGCGGGTATGTGGGATTAAAACTTCGCCCTTAACCCCTTCGCCGCAACAGAATTAGCCCAGGTAAATAGCTGGCTTCCGCTGGGGGAGTGCAGGAGGGTGCGTCCGTAAGAATGCCATATCAATAATAATATAAATACAATATAATACGAGTAACTGAACATACGAGTCTATATTTCAACTGCGTTGCAATAATCTGGAAACATCTATTATTATTATTTGTTAAATAGTTAGTCAGTTTTAATTAATTAAAAACGTAAAAAAGGTGGTTCAGCAGCTTTTACAACACAAATTCCAACCGTCGTAAAGTCTCCAAGATACCCGGTGGAAAGTCGGTAATTGATTGATTGACTGATTGATTGATTTAGGAACCGACATCACAGCATTCGGGGCATTCCCATAAGCGCTCCGTCCCCATCCTCAGCAGCCAGCGAAGAGTTCCAATACTAATTGTTCCAGTAGCAATCTGATTATATGTCTGTCTCGCCTTTCCGTCGAGCGTTGTCCAGATCTCCTCGTCACTCCTCGCTGCCTCATTCTTACCAGACTATGGTGATCCATTTGCTCCTCCGAGGTGTACACGTGCTCCCACAAGGCCGCAACCACGTCTGCCTTGTCATGCATCAATACTCCACCAAGTTTTGCCGAGCTAGCCCATCTGTCTGCGTAGTCATTCCCCAGCACACCGGCATGCCCCTGAGAAAAAAATCCAGGTGATGCTTGCTACCTCTGACCTCCGAAGCGAAGCAAGCCACTCTGTACGAAGCCTGCCTGTCCTCACCCTCCTCAGCATGCTTTCTGAGTCAGTTACAATCACAATATCACAATTACGGTAATTATACTATATTTGTATCAGAAAAGGCTTGCAAAGACGCCAATGTGCGGGTACTACAAGACCAAGCTTAGAGGGCTGAGATTTGTGCTTCCCCACAAGCCCAGTGCTTTGAGCAAGCGACAGAAGACAGTTACTCGTGCTGATGGAGGATATCTGTGCCACAAGACTGCCAGGGAAAGAATCATTCGTGCTTTCCTCATTGAGGAGCAGAAGATTGTAGCAAGAGTTATCAAGGCACAAGAGGCTAATAAGAAACATCAAAACTTCTATTGTTTCAAAATAAAAATTGTTTAATGTAATATTGTTTAAAAATAATTAATAATTAGTATATTAATATTTGAGCCGGCTCCCTGGCCGAGGGGTTAGCAGCTTTCTCCGTTAACCCCGAATACTCTCGTGGTTGACATGAGCGCACGAGAATTATAAGTGGTTCGAGTCGCGCCAGTGACTTATGAGAGTATGGAGCCGGTCGCTCAGAAAGTCGTGACGTGCTGATGAGCGTAATCTAGCCTAGGAATCAACATACAGCTGAAAGATGCTGGTGTTGACCGCAATATCCTGAAACAGGATGGAAACGCGGGAAAAAAATATTAATATTTGAATAATGAAGACACAATAGATTGCACGATTTATTGCCTGGCATATTTCGCTGCATCTCGTCAGGTACATACTGCAGAATTCACACAACTTAACGTGAATTAACTAGATAAATCCTTCAAGCTGAAATATACACATATTCGCACAGTAAATTCAATTGTCTGCCACAGTGATCGTGCAATCTATTGTTCGTGTCTTTGTTAATCTATCAAGCATTATGTAAAAAGATGTGCAAATATTGTACATGGCCAAAAGATTGGAAGAGAACTATCTTCATTCCAATACCAAAAAAAAAAAGGCAACCTGAAATTATACACCAACTATAGAACTGTTGCTCTGATCAGTCATGCAAGTAAAATTCTACTAAAACTTCATAACAAAATGGAAGAAGAGATTAACGTAATTCAAGCTGGATTTAGACAAGGAAGAAGAACAAGAGATCACATACTCAACATGCGTTTAATAATAGAGAAGTGCAGAGAATTTAATGTAAACCTGTTCTCATGTTTTGTGGATTATTCAAAGGCATTTGACTGTGTACAACACGAGAAGCTTTGGGAAATCATGAGGAATATGGGCTTTCCATCACATGTAGTACAACTCATAAAAATGCTCTGACCAACAAGCAGCGGTTAGACTAGATGGCGAGACATCAAATTGGTTTGACATCAAGCAAGGAGTCCATCAGGGCTGTGTGCTGTCCCCCTATTTGTTTAACCTGTACTCCAAAAATATAATGAAAAATGTCAGACATGATATAACCAGGGAGCAATACGATGCCCTAAATATCGGTGGTCATAAAATACCAGAGATTCGATATTCTAATGATACAGTAGGCCTGTTACTGTGCACATTATAAAATGGTATAGAAAACCTAATAGCCTCAACCCAAAGAAATAGTGAAAAATCACAACTTACATCTTAACATAGCAAAATCAAAGATAATGCATACAGATGCATTCTACTATGGAGAAAGAAATATATGTAAATAAGGAAAGATTGGAGGTAGTGGAACATTTTGAATATCTTGGGTCATTGATTACCAACAATGGTGATACAATGAAAGAAATTAAACGACGACCGTGAATTGCTCTTCAAAAACTAAAACAACTGAATAAATTATGGAGTGGGACAGATAAAACTACAAAAAATGATTTTTAAGAGCATGCATCTTTCCCATTGCAACATACGCCTGTGAGACTTGGACACTTACTAAACAAGCTGAACAGCGCATAAATGCCTTTGAATATAAATGTTATGGACAGGTTCTAAGAATATCTTGGGTAAAGAAAAGAACAAATGCACCCATACTTCAAAAGCTGAATATTGAAGAGGGTTGGCTATTAAAGACGATAAAACAAAGAAAATTGAAATATTTTGGTGACTTGAAACGTCATGAAAGTTTGGAAAGAACAATAATGGAGGGGTATGTGCCTGGGAAGAGACGAGGCCAAAGAGAAGATGGGTGCAGGATGTGGCAGATGATCTCCAGATGGGTGTATCGGACGCGGGACATCTTGCTTGTGATCGAGAAGTTTTCCAGAAAGTTGTTATGGGAGTAATGTTCTGCAAAGGACATGCTACTGAATGAATGAATGAATGAATGAATGAATGAATGAATGAATGAATGAATGAATGAATGAACTAGGGTTGGGAGACGTTATCTCGCCCGGGGACATGCAATAAGAAATAGTATAGGGCAGTGTTTCCCAACCTTTTTTGTGCCATGCCCCACTTAAGCCTTTCTAAAATTCATATTGCCCCCCTCCCCCGCCCCACGTCCCCCCCCCTCAACATATACATTATTTTTAATATTCAAAAATTGAAATATTCACTAAAGAAACTTGAATGCTAGGCTTTAGAAAGAAATCACTAGGTAATTATTGAGCAAACACAGTAAGTAAATTTTCAAAACATATAATGGAGAACTGAAATTCAAGTACAAAATAATTTTAATGAAAGATTTTTCTATATTATTTTAATTATTAGTAATTATTTATTATTTAAATTTAGTGAGATCCTTGCGCTTGATGCTTGCTGCAAAGAGATCTTATGTCAGGTTCCAATTTAGTTAACTTCAGTCTCAAGTCTTCCTGTTTTGTTATATTCAGCTGATTTCTTCCATTTTCGAATTGCCCCCCTTAACAGTCAAATTGCCCCCCTGTGGGGCGTGGGCCCCACGTTGGGAAACACTGGTATAGGGTGTATTTTAACCACTGTGGGGTTTTGAAAATATTGCCATTCCAAGGTTTGCATTTACCTTTTATGTTGCATGAATTCCACGGAGGGTGAATACAAAACATGGAACGGCAATATTTTCTAAAACCCCACAGTCATTAAGTTACTTGTTGTTGCTCTCTTCCATTTTTGCCGTTCAGCGTCGTGGGGAGGAGTTATTGGAGTTCCTTCCAGCGTCTTTCCTCCAATGTCCTATAGATTTTTCATGAGCAGTATTTTTCTAAGATCAAGTAAATTCACTACCGGTTTGCTAGACCTGTCATAGGTTCTTTACCTAAGTTAAGTATTATTATTGTACTCGGCTCGCGATGATGGTGGAATTCTGCAAGAGGGCGTCTGATTGGTCTGGAACTCTGGGGTCCGAACGACCCCAGTATATAAGGCCCTGCACAGGTAGAACTGGCCCTTTTTCCGTAGTCCACCGCACAGAGTGACAAGGCGCCAATGCCTATTTCTATTGTGTGTTTAGTAGTTAGACCCTGAAGTTTTGCAGTGGAAAAGCCAGAATTCTAGCTTTAGATTTTAGATTTTCCTGGGTTTTCAGTAGACTAGAGGTTTTTTTTAAGTAGACTAGAGGTTTTTTGGTGGACTAGAAGTTTTTGTTAAATTAGTTTTAGTGGATCAGTTGTTGGTGGATTAGTGTTTGGTAGATTTGTAGCTTTTACTGGATCAGAAGTTTTTGCTACACTTAGGAATTTGGTTTGTTAGGTTAGTGTCTTTGCTGTTTGATTTTTGCTGTATCCTAATTTCTTTGTTGATGCTACATGTCTGTATATTATTGTGAAGTTTAGAAGTGTAATAAACAAATGATGCTTGTGTTACCCTTACTTTGTTGTTTAGTTGATAGACTCTAGTGTTATAGTCATTGGTGTTAGAACAGCCCTTGGAGTAATTCTTTGTCTGGGATTGGAGAATATTGTTCTAATCCCCTGTCGGCCCACCCTGGGATCTTCTTAAACCTTAATTCTTTTCTATTCTTGTTAACCGAGGACGGTGAGAGGTTCTTTCTCTTTATTCATTTTCTTCTTTGGCCCTACGCAGTCAGGGTTTGCGCTCTTCTCCTCACATCACCGTAGCAGAAGTAAGTGGTCCTTGCTTCCTGTTTATACCTTAGTTTTTCAAGTGGCGAGCCTGCCAGGATCAGTGACAGCCTTAGAATTATTCTGGTAGGATTGTTTTGGTACCAAATGAGTGTTTTAGTTGAGGTCTTTAGTTGGTTTCTTTGTCGGTTCATTTTTGGTATAGTTGGTAATAGTCTTCTAGAGATAGCAAAACCCAGGTTAGCTAGTTAGGCTCCATTGCAGAACCACCCGTAGCATAGTATCTTGTCCTTAAGTTGGAGACCAGAAGTACTCGTGCAGCAGTGAGAGTTGAAGAAGATGAGTTTCCGCCAGTTTCTACGATGGGAACCGAAGATCCCCGCCCAGTGGACGCTCCACCACGCGAGCTCACTGAGGCTTTGAGGTATGTTGTAGTACCAACCAGAAAGCCTGTTCGGTGTTTTGGGGAGAAAGGTGGGCCATCAGTAGAAGAGTACGTCAGGGAGGTGAGGTCAGCTTGGAGGGCTGGCATGTTAGAGACTGTCGATAAGGTGGATGTTATTTTCGACAGCATAACCAGTCCTGTCAGGAGGGGGTTGGAACTCCATGCTTCTGAGGAAGATCCCGAGGCCATGTTACAGGCCTTGCTGAAGATATATGGTGAGAAGAAGAGTCTACGGGAGCTCCTGGCAACGTTATTCACAATACGCCAGCGAGCTGGGGAGACAGTCCATGACTTCTCCCATAGGGTCAATGCTGAGTTCAAGAGGGTAGTGAAGGCCCAGGAAACGCAAGGTGTCCCTGTGTTGGATGGGGAGGCCCTTCGAGACCAGTTTGTGGCTGGCATAAGGGACAGTTTCACCCAAACTGTCCTAAAAGAAAAGATCGCACAAGATTCATCTGTGACTTTTCTTCAAGTCAGGGAGTGCGCACAAACATGGGAAGGTGTGCGGGCCCCACCGGGTGCTGAAATCAGAGAGGTAGAGGTGAGAGCCAGAAATGAGAACACTGGGGAAATTCAGTCAAGCGTACCTTCAGCGGTGAAAGTTGAGTTTCAGCAGGGGCGGTACGGGCCGGTGCAGGCTGAGGTAGTCCCACAAACGGTAAAATGTAGGCCTGCACATACTGAGCCAGCTCGAGTACCACCAAGAACTGAGTTTACTTCCAGGCAGGGTGAAATTGACTTTCTTCAGAGGGAGATGTCTGAGATTGGTGCCAGGCTGAACAGACTCACCACCAGCGATCAACAACATCAAGTGCCACGTTGCTGGCGATGCAATCGGGTTGGTCACTTGAGACGCGAGTGCAGACAAGCATTAAACGGGACCCCTCTAAGGCTGGGAGCCAGGTATTAGAAGGGGAGCGTCATGGCTCGGACATTAAAATTGTGGGTGGTAGGCCCGAAGAGACTGTTTTAATAGGTGGCAAGAGTGTCCAGTGTGTCATCGATACAGGTTCTCAGGTTTCCACCATTACTGAGGCCTGTTTCAAGGGCATGTTCCAAGACTTTGTTCTAAAGGAAGGACAATTCGTTAGGTTGACGGCCGCAAATGGCGTAATGATTCCATATGTGGGGTACTTCATGTGTGACATTGTGTTGGGTGGGACACAAGTGAAGGACTGTGGGGTGTTTGTCACCAAAGACATGGACAATGGGGAGAGAAGGGTGCCTGGCATTATTGGCACGAACATTTTACAGTCAGTGCCGAATCTGTGTAGGTTTCTTAATTGGAGCAGCACAGCGGAGGAGATTCCTGGAGTCGGACTGGACGGAGTTAAAGTGTTTGTTGACAATAGAGTTTGCGTACCTGCCCGCTCCATCACTGCAGTTAGTGTAAAATGTGTAAGATTTGTGCGTGAAAATATGCATGTCATTTTCAGCCCAACTCGAGACTTGGAGCACAAGGGTTTGCTTTTCTCCCACACTTTGACTACCTTGAGACGGGGCGTATGTCAAGTCCAAGTGGTCAATCTGGGGGATGAAGACATATTCTTGTCGAAGGGTACTCAAGTTGGGGATATTTCAGATGCTACTGTAGACTTGACCAACCATTTCAAAATGGTAAGTGCTCAGGAAGTGGAAATTTCAACACAGCCGTATGCCGGAGAGAAAGATGATTTTAGGTGCCCTGTAGATTTGAGCGGTTTTGAGGGTAGTGATAGAGATAGGAAGAAGTTAGAGGAGTTATTAGTTAGGTATGATAGTCTTTTTGCCAAGGGAGATACTGACATAGGCTATACAGATAGGGTAACCCATAGCATCCAGTTGACAGATGAGACCCCCATCAAGCAGCCTTATAGGAGAATTCCCCCAGCATTTTATAGAGAAGTACAAGATCATCTCCAAGGTTTATTAGATAGTCAGATAATTAAGGAAAGTTCCAGTCCTTGGGCTTCTCCGGTGGTCCTCGTGAGAAAAAAGGATGGTAGACTTAGGCTATGTGTCGATTATCGGGCTGTAAATGTTAGGACAAAGAAAGATGCATACCCTCTCCCTAGAGTAGATGAATATCTAGATGCCCTGGGTGGTGCCAAATTATTTTCAACTCTAGATCTTGCCAGTGGGTATTACCAGGTGGCCATGAAGCCAGATGATCAAGAGAAGACTGCTTTTACCACCCCGTTTGGTTTGTATGAGTATACGCGTATGCCAATGGGACTTGCAAACTCCGCGAGCAGCTTCCAGAGGTTAATGCAATGCTCTCTGAATGACTATTTTTTTCAGATTTTGTTGGTATACCTAGATGACATTTTGGTGTATTCTGGGGATTTTTCAGAGCATCTGAGTAGGCTTGAGAAAGTATTTGAGAGACTGCAGTCCATTGGGCTAAAACTAAATCCTGAAAAGTGTAACTTTTGTCAGAAAAAGGTTGAGTTTTTAGGGCACACCATTTCAGAAGAAGGCATTGGAACCATGGATGATAAAGTTGCAGCCATAAAAGAAGCACCTGTGCCCAGAACTCAGACAGAACTTAGGTCATTTCTAGGGTTAGCCAGTTATTATAGAAGGTTTGTCTCAAAGTTTGCTAATATTGCAAGACCACTACATGAGCTGGTGGGCCAACTCAACCAGCAGCAAACCGGTGATACTAAGAAGAAGAAAGGACCCATAGGGCGGTTGTGGACTCCAGAGTGTGACGAGGCGTTTAATCGATTAAAAGAGGCTCTGACATCAACACCCCTTTTGGGCTTTCCAGACTTCTCATTACAGTTCATATTGGAGGTAGATGCCTCATACCAGGGTTTAGGTGCTGTCCTCTCACAAATTCAAGATGGTAAGAAAAGAGTCTTAGCTTACGCTAGCCGCACGCTACGCCCCTCAGAACGAAATGCTAAAAGCAGTTCTAAGCTTGAGTTACTTGCGTTGAAGTGGGCTATGACTGAGAAGTTTAGAAGTTATCTTTTAGGTACTAAAGTAGAAGTTTTTACAGATAGTAGGAATTTAGCTTTGTGGCAAAAGGCAAAACTGGGTGCCATTGAGCAGAGATGGATAGCACAGATGTCAATGTTTGACTACACCATTAAGCACAAACCAGGTCGTGCTAATGGAAATGCTGATTATTTGTCCCGCTACCCTTTTGAAGCCCCAGGAAGATCAGATGAAGAAGGTGACATTCCAATCAGTCACATAGCTGCTACACCAGTTAGTCCAAACTTAAGAACTGCTAGGATAGGAGAGATTGTAGATGTAGATAGTCAGAATAACCTGGTAGGTAATGTGCCACTGTTATCATTACCATCATATTCAGCTGAAGAGTTGACAAAACTACAAGCAGAAGATGTCCATGTGTATAAAGTGTTAACTTGTGTGAGTGAGAGAGTGAGACTGAGTAAGATAGAGATGACGGGTTTACCCCCTGAAACCAAAAGCTTGTTGAAGCAGCGAAAGAGGTTGAGTGTGATTAATGGGTTGTTGTACAGGAAATTAAAGAGGCCAGGTAGAGGGTGGATTTCTCAATTAGTGGTACCTGATGCATTGAAGCAGAGAGTGTTAGAATCGGTGCACAGCACCGGCCATCAGGGCAGAGATAGGATGATACAAATCCTTAGAAGTAGATGTTATTGGGTTGGCATCACAAAAGATGTTGAGCTGTTTTGTAAAAGATGTCAGAGGTGTAATATTGCTAAACCACCCCATATTAAACTGCAGGGTCCTTCAGGTAATTTATTAGCATCTAGGCCTTTTGAGTTGGTGACCATGGATTTTACTATGTTAGAGAAGGATAGTCGGGGGTATGAAAATGTGTTGGTCATTACAGATGTTTTCACCAAATTTACAGTTGCTGTTCCCACAAGGGATCAGAAGGCCTCGACAGTTGCAAAAGTTCTGGTGGAGAAATGGTTTCTGTATTTAGGTGTACCCCATAGGCTCCATTCAGATCAAGGCAGGAACTTTGAATCGGCTGTGATTGCAGAACTCTGTAGAGTGTACGGGATTCAAAAGAGCCGTACCACGAGTTACAATCCAAAAGGGAACGGTCAGTGCGAGAGGTTTAATAGGACCCTACATGATCTTCTGAGGCCACTAGAGGCCAGCCAGAAAAGGAGATGGTCTGAACATATAGCTGAGGTTTTGTTAGTTTATAACTCTACGCCCCACTCTTCCACAGGTTACTCCCCGTACTACTTGGTGTTTGGGATAGAACCCAGATTGCCAGTAGATTTCATGCTAGATGCTAGTGATGATAGTGATTGTAATGAGGGGGAACCAAATGTTGAGAACTGGGTGACTGGACATCTTTCCCGTCTGCGTAATGCGCATGTTAGGGCAGGCGAACAGTTAAGAAAGTTAGCTGCTGTAAGGAAAGAGAGATGTGACAAGACATCATCCTCTAAATTGCTAACCATAGGAGAAGTAGTTAGGAAGAGAGTCCACTATACAGAGAGGTGCAAGATTAAAGACCAGTGGTCTGTAGATAAATATTCAGTGGTGCAGGTCCCAAAAGCATCAGGAGGCCCATATGTTATTAGAAGAGTGGGAGAGAATGGACCTGACATTAGAGCAGCAGGACACGAGTTAAAGCGGTGTGAGAAAGATGCGGTAATTGAGGTACCGGAGGCGACGATAAGACTACCCGAATTGCCTGTCGTGGCAGAGGTTGAGGAACCACGGGATAGACCGCCAAGAAGTGACTGGTACATGTTTGAGCCAGGAGACTTGAATGTGAGGCGATCAGAGAGAATCCGTCTTAGAAGAGATAGATGATGTTATTTTTGAATATATTTTGTTTCAAATGTTCAGTGTTGAGGCAAGTGGTAAACTGTATAAAGGTTGCTGATTTATTGTTTGGGTAACTTTTATGATTGTTTAATTATTTTTATGTAAAAAGTGAGGGTTGTATTCATTTTGTTACGATTGCTCATGTAGCAGAGGGGCTATTTCTCCTCACTGATGTTAATTTGATCACTGAGTATTAACTTGTACTAGTATAAGGATGGCTTATGCTTATATATTATTGATGTTATTTTGGACTTATTGATGACTGGTGATGTACATGTATACTATTTCCCATTATAAATCTGGATAGAATGAGTAAACTGTTTTATAAAGGTACTGTTTAGGGATGTAACCAGCAGTTCAGGTGTTGAGGGCAGTGTCCTCAAGAGTGACAGGTTTTTTTGTTGTTGTTGCTGAGAGATGTGTTCCTTGGCATAGAATTATCAGAGCATAGAGGTGTGAAGATAACTACCTGTTTGATAAGTGTACCAGGGACGTATGGTCCGGTTGTCGAAACGACAACAGTTAAAGAGGGGGAATTATTCATTGTTTTTGTAATTGTTCGTATAATATTGTGAACACTAAGGTGGCGGGAGACTGTCTACCTGTTGATTGCATTATTTTTTTTTTACTGCTGATATTAGTTTAGTCATGAATAATGACTGGTATTAATGTAAATGTACCTTGTATTGGCATGTGACCATTATTCTTGTTGGTACCTGATGTACATTTTTGGGGTGTTTTACTTGATGGGTGATGTCTGGTGAGGATAGGAAAATTTTTTTTTGAGCTCCATCAATAGTGGAGGACTAAGGTAGGGGTCAGAAATTATCCCTCCCTTACCCAAGGCACTAGGGGTGTAATGTTCAGTTATCGGGACGATAACAGTTAAAGATGGGGAATAATGTACTCGGCTCGCGATGATGGTGGAATTCTGCAAGAGGGCGTCTGATTGGTCTGGAACTCTGGGGTCCGAACGACCCCAGTATATAAGGCCCTGCACAGGTAGAACTGGCCCTTTTTCCGTAGTCCACCGCACAGAGTGACAAGGCGCCAATGCCTATTTCTATTGTGTGTTTAGTAGTTAGACCCTGAAGTTTTGCAGTGGAAAAGCCAGAATTCTAGCTTTAGATTTTAGATTTTCCTGGGTTTTCAGTAGACTAGAGGTTTTTTTTAAGTAGACTAGAGGTTTTTTGGTGGACTAGAAGTTTTTGTTAAATTAGTTTTAGTGGATCAGTTGTTGGTGGATTAGTGTTTGGTAGATTTGTAGCTTTTACTGGATCAGAAGTTTTTGCTACACTTAGGAATTTGGTTTGTTAGGTTAGTGTCTTTGCTGTTTGATTTTTGCTGTATCCTAATTTCTTTGTTGATGCTACATGTCTGTATATTATTGTGAAGTTTAGAAGTGTAATAAACAAATGATGCTTGTGTTACCCTTACTTTGTTGTTTAGTTGATAGACTCTAGTGTTATAGTCATTGGTGTTAGAACAGCCCTTGGAGTAATTCTTTGTCTGGGATTGGAGAATATTGTTCTAATCCCCTGTCGGCCCACCCTGGGATCTTCTTAAACCTTAATTCTTTTCTATTCTTGTTAACCGAGGACGGTGAGAGGTTCTTTCTCTTTATTCATTTTCTTCTTTGGCCCTACGCAGTCAGGGTTTGCGCTCTTCTCCTCACATCACCGTAGCAGAAGTAAGTGGTCCTTGCTTCCTGTTTATACCTTAGTTTTTCATTATTATTACTATTTAAACTGCGATAGAAAGGCAAAACAAAGGAATTAGTCTGATTTAACAGAAAGAATGGTTATTACAAAAGGGAAAAAAAATTATATCCAAATGCAGTATCAAAGAGCATGGAAGCAATCTGAAACAAGTCAATGTATTTAAGTACATGGACCTGCTCCGTGGCGAAGGAGTTACGGACACAATTCATAATCCTGCATACCCATGTTCGAAACACATCCGTGTTGGTTTTTTTTTTATGAAATGCTATGGGTGCTGGTAATTCAGAAAGCTATGGCAAACTACTGAACGTATGCTTGCACAGGAATCACGAACAGCCAAAGAATGCTGGGGTTGACTGCTACGTCTTGAAAAGGACATGCAACTAACTTTTTTTTTTAGAAGGAAGATGAATTGCGGGGGGAAAACGAATTACAGGAGAAAAACATCAGGGAGTGATGATTTATTTCAGGGGTGGGGATCCATAAAGAGTCAATGAGATAACAGGGCCGAACTTTTGTCGTAGGGGACAACTTCTGATTATCAGAAGCTTCCTGCCACGCTTGCTCCATGGTGGAGTTTGTATCACCATTAAGGAAGTTACATGCAAAAGCAGCATGTCACAAGATGAAAATCATTCTCTGCATTTTGATTTTGTCAATCAAGATGAGGAAGAGTTCTTTAAAGATATATAGAGCCAATCCTGATGTACATACGCAAACCATGGAAAAATGCAGACAAGCGAGGGATTATGTAGATGTGGTGGAAAACCCATGCATGTCTCCTGTCGTATGTCTTTGTCGTAGACCACAGATAAATGGCCATCATTGGCCTAGATGGAAGTAGCAGAGGAACTCGGAGTTGATGGCCCCTAGATGTGTAGATATCAGATACCGTTCTGGCACACATCAGTCCACCCCCAAATTATGGGACAATGGTATCCATAGAAGGTATACTCTAGTATTAGCTTGACAAAATGGTGTCTACAGAAGGTATGCTCTACTAACTGGACAAAATAGTGTCAATAGAAGGTATTCTCTACTAACTAGACAAAATGGTGTCCATAGAAGGTATGCTCTATTAACTTGACAATATGGTGTCAATAGAAGGTATGCTCTATTAGCTTGACAAAATGGTGTCCATAGAAGGTATGCTCAACTAAATTACAAAAGGTGTCCATAGAAGTTATGCTCTACTAGCATGACAAAATGGTGTCCACAAAAGGTATGCTCTACTAACTTGCAAAAGGTGCCCATAGAAGGTATGCTCTACTAACTTGACAAAATATTGTCCATATAAAGTATGCTCTACTAACTTGACAAATTGGTGTCCATAAAAGGTATGATCTACTAACTTGGCAAAATGGTGCAGATGTTCACTGAATATAATGTCTACTAAACGACAGGTTCACGTGTCTACTAAATGAGAACCCTACTGAATGACAATTCGGTTCATACCTCCACCACATGGTGACTGTCAAACATCCCAAGAAACACCCTGGATGGCTAACTCAGTCAACAAACATGTGAAGAAGTTGGGTATGTTGACTGAAAGGTTCTAATATCGCAGCTGTGCTGAAAACAGACACAACCCAATTATTTTGAATAACAAAGACACGAATAATAGATTGCAAGGTTTATTGCCTGACATATTTCACTGCATTTCATCAAGAACATACTGCAGAAATCACACAACATAAACAATAGATACATCCCCCAAACTGAAACATACAATACACATATTAACACAGCAATATGAATTGTCTACCAAGGTCATATTAAACTGACTAATGTCTTTTTTGTTTGCACAAAGTTGGATTACGTAAATGAATTGCCTCTGCCAGATTTAACATGCAACCATTTTTTGTGTCAGCACAAACAACATCAGCTGGTATGAAGTGTAACTTAATCTTGGATATCAAACAATGTTATAATAACTTTTTATGGGTAGCTAAAAAAAAAAAACATTGTTAATATTAATATATGCATACACTGTTCTGAATTTTTAAAGGATCCTTGTCCTCGCCATGAGATGTATTGGGTATATGGTGCTAGACCTGTACTGTTATAGACCAATCAACACTCAATGGGTGATGTGGTCAGTATCACACCAGCTGCCTTGACTTCCCTAGACATTTCCTGGTAGCCATTTTATTCTGGTTCGACCTGGCAGTCCTTGTCAATGTTACAAATCTGCCTTGATGTGGATACAGAAATGTATATAAGGAATACAAATAGGGTTTTGGATAACTCCTGATCATAATACACGAAACATCAACAGTTTTGTGTCGCATAAGTACCAAGAAAACATTCCTCTTAATTTCACTGAATAAAACAGTAACTCAAATTGTGTTTAAAATGCAAGAAATATCACAATCATGACACATCAACAGTTTTGCATCACATAAATACAAAAAACATTCCTCTTAATTAACGAGCGGCAGTTACACACCAGGGTGGGTGGACACATACCTAAATGGATTGACAAGATACTACACACAGGCGATGGGAGCCTAGGGAGGTGACGCACCAGAAATTTGCCACTTCATCAATTGCTAGGCATGTGTTGGAAAGTGGCCATGTGATTGATAGAGACAGTGTCTTTCATGTGTTGTGTAACACACAAAATTGTCGCTTGTTAAAGTTTGCAGAAGCCATAATGATTAATCTACATAGGTCAGTTTTGTGCAAACAGAAAGACATGTTAGTCAGTTTAAAATTACCTTGGTAAACAATCGACATTACTGTGCGAACATGTGTATATTTCAGCTTGAAGGATTTATCTAGTTATTTTACTTTATGTTGTGTCAATTCTGCAGTATGTACCTGACGAGATGCAGCGAAATATGCCAGGCAATAAATCATGCAATCTATTGTTTGTGTCTTCGTTATTCAAGTTCACTAAGGGAAAACACTGTTTTGAACTCAAATTGTGTTTAAAATGTGAGAAATATCAAAATCAAATAACTAATATACCATTTCAATTACAATTATACAAAATAAACACAATTTCAACATGGTCAATGGCAGTCAAATTATAAGAGATATATTTTATGTCAGCTTGGACCACATGACAACAAATTAGAGAACATAAAACAAGAACTGGAAAGAGAAAAAAATTAATATTTTAGGGATGAGGGAAATGAGATGGATAGGAGCAGGCATTAAGATAGATGAAGATTTTAAGATTATTTCTTCTGGAGGTGAAGATCGACAAAGGGGAGTGGCAATTATTTTGGACTGGAAAACATCAAAATCTGTTCAAAAATATTGGGCAGTGTCGGAGAGAGTTCTACTAGTTAAATTAAGTGGCAGACCTTTTAACATAAATGTTATTCAAGTATATGCCCCAACAGGAGAATCCAGTGAAGATGTAGATGAATTTCATAATGACATACAGTCTGTCTTAAAGAAATGTAAAAATTCAGAAATAAACATCATATTAGGGGGCTTCAATGCAAAAGTAGGAAATCAAGGTGATAGATACACAGTAGAAAACTATGGTTTGGGAGAGAGAAATGAAAGAGGATACAGACTCGTAGAGTAGACAAAAGAACAGGAAATGATTGTAGGAAACACCTGGTTTAAGCAACACCCTAGAAGATTATGGACACGGAGGAGTCCTGATAGCACGATTAGAAACCAGATTGACTATATTCTGATTAGCAGAAGATTTAGAAACGTGTTAACAATAGCAAAAACAGTTCCCAGTGCTGATTGTTATAGTGACCACAGATTACTTACAGGAACATTGAGGATAAAGTTGAAGAAAGTCAAGTATATAACAGGAAACACTAAATATGATTTGTGTACATTGAGTAATAACAAGGAAATACAAAACAAATTCAACATAGAAGTACAGAACAGATTTGATATATTGTCTGATCTAGAGATCCTATTCCAGGATGTAGATGATCAATGGAAAATGTTGAAGAATTCAATCAGTTTGGCTGCAGAATCAACTATCGCAAAATTAAAGGTGGGTTGTAAAAAATGGATGACTGAAGAAATTTTACACCTGAGTTGAGTTAAGAACCAACATCACTGCACTCAAGACATTCCCATACGTGCTCTGTCAGCGAAGAGTCATACCACTAATCATTCCCACCGCTATCTGATTAAAAGTTCTCATGGTCTTGCCTCTCAGTTTTGCTATTCTTCCAGAACCCATCCCCTGCTGATAGCCCGCAATCTCATTCTTTCCACATATGGGTTCTCAATCTGTTCCTCCGCCTTCTCCACCTGGTCCCACAAGCGCACGACCAACTCCCCCTTGTCCATAGGCAAAATACCACCAAGAGGTGCCCTCCCTGCTAGCCTATCAGCCTGTTCATTCCCTCATACACCCGCATGGCCAGGGCAAAATATTCATACAATTCTCACGATCTGTGACCTATTACACCTTTTACACCTAATGAAAACAAGAAGACTCAACAAAAATAATTCTGCCAAATAAGAAATCCACATACAAGTCAGAATATTATGTAAGGAGGCAAAAGAAACATGGCTTGAGGAAAAGTGCTTAGAAATTGATAAACAACACAACAGTAAAAATACCAAATTAGTGCACAAAAGAATTCAGGAACTTACTAATAAAAGAACAAGTACATCAACAGGCTGTCTAAAAACTAAAGATGGCAAAATCATAATAGAAAAAGATCAGATTATACATGTATGGACAGATTATGTGAAAAACCTTTATGAGGATAACAGAAAGGAACAGTATGATATTAGATTTAATAATGAAAGACCACCAATTTTGAAGATGGAGGTTCAAAATATTCTTAAACATATGAAAGCTGGCAAGGCCCCCGGTGCAGATGACATCACAACAGAAATGATTAAAGCTTTAGAAGAATATGGACTAGATCAAGTCACCAGACTGCTAAACACATTATATGATACTGATGATATACCTTCTGAATTATGTAACTCTGTATTTATTGTAATCCCAAAGAAATCAGGAGCTTTGGAATGTGATCAACATAGAACAATTAGTATAATGAGTCGCATCACAAAGATATTTATCAATCAAAGAGTGAGGAAGAAAGTATAACCTGAAATAGGGGAAGAACAATGTGGGTTTGTAGAAGAAAAGGGTACAGTAAATGCTGTGTATATGCTGCGAACAGTTATTGAATGTGCTATAGAAGTAAACAAGGATATACATCTTTGCTTTATTGTCTACACAAAAGCTTTTGATAGTGTTAGACATGTCAACATGGTGGATATGCTTGCAGATCTACAAATTGATGGGAAAGACATTATACTTATAAAAAACATATATTGGAAACAACAAGCTGCCATAAGGATTGATAATGAAGTGGGACAATATCAGGTTATTAAGACAGGTGTTAGGCAGGGATGTGTAATGTCTCCAGATCATTTTTCCCTGTACAATGAAAATATTTTCAGAAATGTAAAAGATATAAATGGAATCAGCATTGAAGGACGAAACATCAATAACATTAGATATGCAGATGATACAGTATAGATTACAGACAATGCGCAGGATCTGCAACAATTAGTAGATGTGGTTGTTGTTGTCACAGCCTCACATAGGGGCGGTACCAACATAAAAGTAAGAGAGACTAGAGAAGGAATAGAACTCCAGCTATAGGGAAAGAACCGAGTCACTCGAAGGCTCGAATAATCCAGAGCCTTCTCGAAGGACCGGTCAGTGTGTCCACAGCCCCGTGGACACCGATGGGGCCCGCCGATTGCGGGGTCCACGAGAAACTCGGAGAGAGTTACCACCAGTGTCGGATTGCGACACGTGTGGAAAGGCAGACACGGACTGGACATCGAGGAAGCAACAGGGCTCACCTTAAGGGGGACTTGATAGTTTAGACCCAAGTGTATTTAGGGGTCTTATGCATATGTTAGATAGCTGATAGAGTTGTTGTGATAATCATGTTTATTGTAAACTCCTGTGATATGCAACTTACAGATTGCTGGCTTGCGAAACCTCTCTTCGCCAGCTTATTGTAACATAATAATAATAAATGATGTTAGATTGCATATGAACGGAGTTTGTTGCCTGTATGAGCCCGAGTATCATTCCCCTAGATATCTAGGACGGTGACAGGCTATTTGGGGGCAAGCCGGTTTTGGCAATCACAAGCTTTACTTTCCAGACAGCTCTTGGTTTTGCCAAGTAAAAAAAAAAAAAAAGAAGATATCAACTGTGCAGCTATCAGCATATTATCTATGAATTAGCTATTATAGTCCCTCTACAAAAATATTTGATATTGGAAATTATGATGATGTTCATGAAATTTGACATTGACATGACTGTGACAATTACATTGACAGTTACTAATTATTTTTTATTCCAACATCAGATCGTTCCGCGAATATCGTGTGTAAGTAACCTGTCCTCCAGCAGTGGCGAGAAAACAAGACTACAGTCGAGAGATCAGGAAAAATAAGATGATTTTCATTTCATGCTCATTATATCCCTAAGCGATACTCACACTTAATTCATTGATGTAACATTTTTCTTTGTATTGATTTTTATGTATATGCTAATCTTATAACCAAGTAAACCTGCTCGTGTAAATTTGAATGTAAACATTAAGGGGGATAACCAACTTTTGTACACCCATACTAATTTCAAAGGGATTTAATTTTAAGAAAGTGAACAATAACTAAAATACAAGATGTCAACATTAAAAGAATGCATTGAATTAGGAATTAGGTTAGGATATACTGAGGAAAAACTGTCAGAATGGGCACAAAAGACACATTCAGAAAATATTGCACGAGAAGACAGAGCAACAGAGAGGGAAGAGAAAAAGATGCAAGCAGAAAGAGAAGAGAAAAAGATGCAAATTGAGGCTGAGGAAAGAAAGATGCAAATGGAAGCTGAAGAAAAGAAAATGCAACTGCAGGCTCAAGAGAAGATGCAAATGGAGCTCGAGGCTGCGACCAAGCAAGCCCAATTAAACGCAGAGACACAGATAAAACTGAAACAAATGGAAATTGACTCCAACTTAGAAATGTCAGTAAACAAAATTAAAAGTAAAGAAGATGAACAAAAATACAACAAATATAAAGGTCTAGTCAAGCCATTTTGTTCAGGAGATTCAATAAGCGCATACTTAGAGAACTTCGAGTGTTTGATGACTTACCATAACGTCGCAAAAGTCGACTGGTCATTTATTCTGATGAGAAATTTAGCATTAGAGCCATTAAAAGTGATAGAGACAGTTCCACAAGACATGAGGAAAGATTACGACTCTTTGAAACAAAGAATACTACAACATTTTTCACTAGATAAAGCAGGCTATCAACTACAGTTCTCCAAATTAACCCCATTGCCTAACCAAACTTTCATAGACTACGTGTCTACAGTCCAAGATATTTGTACAAAGTGGATAACCTCAGCAAAAACAAATAACAACCATGATAAACTGAAGGAGCTAATTATAATTGATAAAATTATTAGCACAATACCAACATCTTTTTCTAAATTTTTGAGGCAAATGGATTGTAAAACTATCCAAGAAATAGAAAATAAGGGGAGCGCATATTTTACAGCGAACCACGATATTTTTCAGTTGAATATGAGCCAAAATGAAGCAGCAGCGGTTACAAACACCATATATTCTAAACCAAATGAAAATAGGTTGAAACAACGCTCTAAGTTCACGAAGCCAGTCATGTGCCAGTATTGTCATCTGACACACGAACAGTACGCGATGTGTGACAAATCACCAAATTATCCACATCATCTCCAAATGGTAGTGGAGAAGCAAAAGAACAAAAGAAACGCATATCAGAGAGCGGTCAAATGTTATTTTTGTTCGAGCTATGGCCACTATTCGGCACGCTGTGACGGGCGAAAGATGATGAAGCAGGCCAATGCCGCATTAATAGACACATCCTCAGATGAAGAAATTGAACAACAGAACGAATGCGACATCCAGAATGAGAGTGCAAGTGAGTTAGGTAATGCAGTAGAAATCATTAACACCATCACTGATAATACATGTAACACCTGTAGAAAATTTCAGCTTGATACAACTTTGTTATGCGGCCACACAATCCCAGTTTCTAACGAAATGGCCAACGCAGCCTTAACATCAACAGGCAAGTTAAAGTTTGCAACAGGTTTTGTTAATAACAAACAATGTACATTAATACGAGATTCCGGCGCGACTCTTTGTGGAATTAAGAGAACATTAGTTAATGACAAAGACTACACACACAAATACGTAACTTGTCGCACATTCGCAGGCACTATCGAAAGATACCCCCTAGCACTGGCCGAAATTCGGACACCTTTTATATCAGGACAAGTGCTATGCGCAGTACTAGAAAATCCTGCCGCTGAAATCATCCTTGGGAATCTTCCCAACATAAGATCTTGCTCTGAGAAAGAAATCAGAGAATGGGAAAAGAAAAACTGTATCCAAAAACCAAACAGCGATTCCAAAATGAAAAACCACGCGTGCTTGTCTCAAACTGCCAAAAGCACAAGGGAGACAACCGATGACGTAATTCGAAATGAATTCACAGAGGTGCAGAATACAGGGGCGGTTGAATCTTTTAATGATACCATCAAATTAACACCTCGAACTGAGGACGCCATCGATCCACAAAATATTGAGCCGGTAAATGTGCAACAAAACACACAACACGCTAATATAGTAACAAGACAAATGACACACAAAACCCACAACGACCAACTTCAGGAGTCGCTACAAATCATTTCACCCAACATTACCACCACCAATTTTATAGAAGAACAAAAAGCAGATCCAACCCTTTCGCAATACTTTCGGCTAGTAGGATTAAAGCCAAAATTGACGAAAAATGCTTCTTGGACATTTAGACTACATAACAACATTCTAACTAGTTTATACACCAGAGATCAAACCACAATACAACAATTGGTTCTACCTCAGTCACATCGTGAGAAAGTGCTATATATAGCCCATGACTCACCTTTCGGAGGTCATATGGGTTATGAAAAAACCAGGGCCAGAGTCCTGAGCCAATTTTATTGGCCTAAATTTTGCCAAGACATAAAAACCCATTTTAAATCATGTGATACCTGTCAGAAACTAATCAAAAAGGGTAAAATCCCTACGGCAGAAATTCAATCAACCACAACTGCCTCGAGACCATTTCAAATCGTGGCGGTTGATTTAGTAGGTCCGTTGAACCACATCTCAAACAAAGGAAATAGATACATTTTTACATTTGTTGATTTGTGTTCAAGGTGGGCAGAAATGATTCCATTAAAATCTATCTCCTCTAAGGATGTGACGGACGTATTATTACAGATATTCTCCCGTTTTGGCTTTCAGAAGAAGATAATATCTGATAGAGGAACGCAATTCATATCTAATGCCACCCAATCGGTAACTAAGTTACTGGGCATAAAACAATGTTTTACAAGTCCCTATCGACCAGCAGCAAATGGAATTTGCGAAAAATTAAATGGGGACCTAAAACATATGTTATCCAAAGTGACAGCTGAAAATCCAGCCGATTGGGATATACTTCTCCCAACGGTGCTGTTCGCATACAGAGAAGTCCCACAATCAAGCACGAGGTTCTCTTTGTTCGAATTGATATATGGAGCAAACCCAAGAGGACCTCTCACTATTTATAAAGATATAATATCACAACCCATAAACACCCAATTACCAGTTTCCACCTATGATTTGGTCACTGACACCAGAGACAAAATCATTAGATCCTGTATACTGGCCAGAGCATCATTACAGGAGAAAGGTTTTAGGTACAGGCAGTACGCCAACAAAGGGGCAAAAACGATTATATTACAACCAAATCAAGATATTTTACTATTACTACCTGACAAGAGAGATTTACTATCAACCTCTTGGCAGGGACCATTTAAAGTTGTAAGAAAGATTTCGGAAGTTGACTACGAAATTTCTTTGAATGGAAAGTTGAAAATATTCCATGTAAATATGTTAAAACCGTACTATTCTAGAAATGACAGTGACACGAACAAGCAGACGCAGATAACGGATGACAATAACCCGACTGACAAGAAGGACAGTGAAAACGAAGCATCATTAACGACTCATTCTTGTGACAACGAAGATGACGAAAACATATTCACAGTACCGACAATAAGGGATGACGAGTACGACCAAGTTAACGACACATTGGCAACTATTAGTCTCGATGACGACGACAATGACATCGAAGACAATTTACAAACAGTAGCGTCAGTAATAAATCAGACGGACGTAGACAATACGGAAATTTCAGTACCAATTATGAACGACGACAGTACTATGAAGGACATACAAATCTCTGACACTTTGACACAACAGCAGCGACAAGACATTTTGTCTCTTCTTAACGACTATAGAACTATCTTCTCAAACAAACCTGGACGGACTGACAAAATAACACATTCAATTGTGTTGACAGATCTAACACCTATCAAATGTAGACCATACTCAATTCCTTTACATTATAGAGCAAATTTAGATGAAGAAATTTTGGACTTAGAAAAAAATAAAATAATACAGAAATCTATGTCCCAGTACTCTTCGCCAATTGTCCTGGTGAAAAAGAAGGACCAAACTATTCGTTTATGCATAGATTACAGAAAATTAAATGCTATAACCACGACAGATGCTGAGCCAATGAACAGCTGTGAAGACCTCATTTTGAATATGTCTCAATCATCCTTATTTTCTAAGCTTGATTTAGCTAAAGGTTACTGGCAAGTACCACTAGATCCCTTTTCAAGGCATATAACAGCATTCGCTACACCACTTGGGCTGTACGAATGGAGATATCTTCCGTTTGGTCTCAAAAACGCTCCTGCCACATTTGTCAGGTTAACTAGACTGTTATTGCATGGCATCAAGGACGTGCAATCATATATTGATGATATATGTATCCATTCTTCAGACATTACTTCTCACTTACTTACACTCCAACAAGTCTTTAATCAAATCCTTCTTTTTGGACTTACTATAAAACCTTCCAAGGTTGAAATAGGCTATAAAGAGATAGACTTCCTAGGTCATAGGATTTCCGAAGGCAAACTATTGACAGATGATAAAATCGTATCAAAAATTCTCAACCTAGAAGTTCCAACTACAAAGAAACAGGTTAGAAGCCTGGTAGGTCTAATAAACTATTATGCCAAGTTTATACCAAACTGGGCGGAACTCACATCAGTTTTTTCTAATCTGTTGACAAAAGATCATCCAGAAAAATTTTGTAAGAGTATCCGCTTAGAGGATGTAATGTGCAAATTGAAATCAATTTTTCTAACCCATCCGTATTAAGATTACCAAACATAGATATACCTTTTATTCTGACCACAGATTCGAGTGCTATCGCAATTGGAGGATGCATGATGCAGGAATATCAAGGCGTGAGACATCCAATACTCTATGTCAGCCGCAAGCTTAAAAAGGCAGAGATCCATTATTCCACAGTTGAGTTGGAGGCATTAAGTCTACTTCTTTGCATGCGTCGGTTATCTAAGTTCCTCTTAGGTTCGCATTTTGTTGTTTTAACCGATAATTCGCCACTGCTGGTACTTAAGCAAGGTGTTCCAAAGAACCATCGAATGGCAAAATGGTGTCTTCTTCTTCAGGATTTCGACTTTGAAATCCGCCATATCAAGGGCACTGATAACATTATTTCTGACCTTTTATCACGGCAAACTAATGCACCAGCAGACTAACACTAGCCACATTAATTACTCGCCATATAATAAGCTGTGATATTTTAGTCTGTTGCATAGAACAGTGTACCTCTACACCTACTATAGAACTCGCATAGAACAGTGTACCTCTACACCTACTATAGAACTTTCAGTCAGAAGTATCAACGCCCAAGTGAATAGTTTACTTATAACACTCACAAAAAGGAAACTTTGAGAACCCTATAGTGTATTAAGCCATATTACCAAGTGCCAAGGCTTGAAAAACAATCCGAGCAATATATAATATCTGTAAAGTGATTTCCACCAGTGAACTGACAGTCATCGTGTAAAGATTAAGAACACTGCATACTCGCTATTGCTAAGAAACTTCGCAAACAGCCGGAATAGAACTACTTCGATTACAACATGCAAGGGACAGCTATATTAACTGCTAACATTGATGGCACGACACACTGATAACAGGAGGACAACACACACATCGTCGTTGGAGTTAGTTAATTAATTTACTATTACACTTGTATTTAATTATATATATAAAATATGTCAACCTGTAACTTGTATATTTTCTACCATAATATTACAGGTATTTTCATTCATAGGTGAAATATTCTTCCTATACAATTTTCTCTATTTAAGTTATAAACCATTTTTGATTACACGTACAAAAAGTACTTGTTACCTTAAAGGGAACATATCGCCTAATCCGTTTTTTCTAAGGGCAGTAAGAATTACCTTAACTTTAGTTGTATATTTTAACAAAATACTATTTTGTATGAAAGATGTATGAATGACAGAGTGAATGAATTAAATGAGAGAGCGATATACTGAGCGGACAAATTGTACGCAAAACGTATTTATTTTAATTTGTCTGCATCTTTCTTGTAAAAATGTATTACCTGTCTTAATTGTTGATACATGTTTAGTATTGAATACACTACATCTAAGCGCCACTGCTTGGAATGCCCGATCATGCATTACACAGATTGGGTAATTCATGACAAAGGATATCCCAACTCGTGACGCTTGAAAGTAAACCACACAGTTAGCACACACTTTATACAAACTCAAAACTGAACACTAACAATTAAAATACAGTCACTTTATTAAAAACAGCAACATATCAGTCAATACACTAACAAACCAACAGGAACACACGTAGTCAGATGTGATAAAACAAGAGCATAACTACATATTCAGCAACATACAACATACGGAAGTAAAAATGTATCGAAATACACACGCAAGACAAGATTTGCAAGTGTACTTAAATAGCCAAGACATTTGTCTTGTTAAAACTCTCGGACACAGAGTTTTAATATCTTGGTATCATATGGATACTTGAGAAGGGCGCGGTTGTAAAAACAACTGGGAAACGTCACGGAACTTCGGTCAGATAAGCATGTTTAAGAACATAGAAGAGAGAAACCTCTTCAGTAATCATCTTGAAGTGGTGTATGGGAGAATACATGAGTTGTTGATGCAGATGTGTAGGTTGCCAAGTTACTATCCACCAAACTACAAACACCGACTTTATGTGACCCTGTGACAGAATTAGTACAGAACTAATTACCATATAATAACCCATCAAAGCAGGGGGGAGGGGGACTCCTGTCACAGCCTCACATAGGGGCGGTACCAACATAAAAGTAAGAGAGACTAGAGAAGGGATAGAACTCCAGCTAAAGGGAAAGAACCGAGTCACTCGATGGTTCGAATAATCCAGAGCCTTCTCGAAGGACCGGTCAGTGTGTCCACAGCCCCGTGGACACCGATGGGGCCCGCCGATTGCGGGGTCCACGAGAAACTCGGAGAGAGTTACCACCCGTGTCGGATTGCGACACGTGTGGAAAGGGAGACATGGACTGGACATCGAGGAAGCAACAGGGCTTACCTTAAGGGGGACTTGATAGTTTAGACCCAAGTGTATTTAGGGGTCTTATGCATATGTTAGATAGCTGATAGAGTTGTTGTGATAATCATGTTTATTGTAAACTCCTGTGATATGCAACTTACAGATTGCTGGCTTGCGAAACCTCTCTTCGCCAGCTTATTGTAACATAATAATAATAAATGATGTTAGATTGCATATGAACGGAGTTTGTTGCCTGTATGAGCCCAAGTATCATTCCCCTAGATATCTAGGACGGTGACAGTTGTACACAGTGAGCAGCAGGGGTTAGAATTAAATTGTAAAAAGACACAGGTTATGGTAGTCACTAGGAAGAACGAAATACCACAATGTAATATACAAGTAAATGGGACTATTATTCAACAAGTGAATCGGTACAATTATCTTGGAACAGTCATAACATCTGATGGGAGATGCCTTGAAGAGATTAGAACAAGAATCGCCATTTAGCAAGATGAAAAACATTCTGACCAATAAAAAGTTGTCAATTGAAACAAGAAAAAGAGTGTTGAGGGGATACATACAGCCTGTTATTTTGTATGGATGTGAAGCTTGGACAATGTGCTGTCAAGCTGAAAAACATCTGATGGCTGCAGAAATGTGGTTTCTGAGGAAAATGCAAAGAATACCATGGACAGATAGAAAAAAACCAATGACCAAGTACTACAGGAGACAAATGAAACTCGTAAATTGATTAGAGAAATTATAAGTAGACAGTCCAAATTCTTTGGACATGTTATGAGAAGAAATGGATTGGAGAACTTAGTGACAACTGGCAAGATCGAAGGGAACAGACCAAGAGGAAGATGGCTTGGCCACATGGCATGGACAAGACAGGAACACTGAGCTGATCCACGACTCTGGTGATTGAGTGAAATGGCGAGTCATGACCGCCCACGCTTTTCGGCATGGCACATGATTGATTGATTAATGGCCACATGACTAGCACACTTGCCTCCCAGCCCTGTGGCCATGTTTTTGAGTCCCCTTGTAGATGGGGATGTTCTTCAATGACCTGAGCGCCCAGGCCAACCTATCCTTAAATTAGAACTTGAGGTTGACAATATCTCCGTAGTCTGTCCTCAAATGGAGCGGGTGTAGGCTAAAATTAATTTTGTTATTTTGCATATGTTGGACATTCTTGCAGCAAATGTCTAGGCATCTTTAAAATTAATTCCACAGTTACATTCAACAGTATCTCCTATCTATACTCTAGTCATCATTTAATCAATTCCACAGTTATATTCATCCGTATCTCCTATCTTTATTCTAGTCATCATTTAATCAATTCCACAGTTAATTCATCAGCATCTCCCATCTTTATTCAAGTCATCATTTAATCAATTCCACAGTTACATTCAGTGAGGAGCATTTCGTGTGATATTCAATGGCACAGGAATGGAGCATAATGGGGACGACCCGTTGGAACCGCGACTAACTAACTAACTATATTTAACCTTATAGTTTGTTAGTCATCAGACCATCCTTACTGCACATTGAACAATTAGTCTATAAGTGATCAGATGCTCTCTTCACTATCTCCCTCAGCATTTAGCGACTGACGACACTAGTTATGTGTTGACTGGCTATTCTTCTTTGGCTTCCCGTATGGCACTATGTCTATCTTGACCCTATTGGATGTCATATTGTCTCTGCATGGTTTAATAACAAAATGTTATTTATTTCAGAATCCTGCTTGTTGCTCTTGCTTTTACAAAATAGTAGCTTTGCTATTGTCTTCATCTTTAAAAATAAAACTCTGGTTGCCTGCAAAATGCAGTTCCCTGGGTGAACTGTTTAAGTCTTTAATTCATCCTTTTTCAAACCATTCTTCACTGTAATATTGACTTCTGTCAGTCATGGGGAAATGTGTCTTTCTGTTCAGATTGCTGAGAATATTCTTCACTGTAATACTGACTTGTGTCAGTCATTGGGAACTTTGTTTTTCAGTTCAGAATGCTGAGAATATTCTCTTCAGCCAGCTGACCTATTTTCTCGGCGTGGTTTAATAGCATCAGGGAAGTCCTACACATGCAAAAGTTATTGAATTATTTTTAGAAAAGATAGGAACCTACATTTGCTGGCCTCACTTAAACAATTTTATGAAAAAGTAATCCATCTTAGCGTGAGATTGACAATGGCGTCATATCCTCGTGTTGGATAATCATCACAGGTAATATCATACAGGTAAGACATATGACTTTCTGGGCTAGATTCGGTGAATTCTTCACCTCCGTCACCTCCAAAAGGTCCAAAGACTCTTCCTCGGTTAGTTTCAAACCCAAGCTTGTCAATGAACCCACCACGTCTAACCGTCACTTTGACAATATACTCATCTGGCTCCAGTTCTACAGTGTGGTGGCAGGGTCCTGGGCAATTTCCTCTACGATACACCAGTGTCTCTTCAGCATTACAAGGATTCTGATGTGACAAGACCAGTCCCCCCACTATAGTTGTATTATCCCACGGCCTCAGCCAAATCTCTATTTTCTTAATCTCTAGATCACCATTAGTGTATTCATCATGAGGTGTGCGTTGTGAGATATATTGTTGTGCATATCTTTTACCACGTTTGACAAATGTAAACACTGCAGGCTTTCTGAACTGAAACCAAGTTTCTGGAATCTCCTTTGTCTCAGGATTGCTTGTTTTAGATGTATTATACTGTTTTATTTTCTGTATGACCTTCAACGCAGTCTCTCTGAGTTGCAGATGCTTCTGGATGATTAGATTGCTTTTATATGAAGTGTAATTACTGAGACACTTTTCTAAGTCATCTCTTGGTACAAGTGGCAATCTGACTGTTCTAATCAGCATTTCAATATTTGCTGGATCACTGTCAGGTCTCGTGGATAAGTATTTTAACACTGCATTCAGTATCAGAGTCTCTCTAGCTGCAGATTTCAAACTTGCTTTATGAGAATAAAGAACCAAGTCACTATCATTGAAAAAGTTTTCTAAAAACTTTGGTTCTAGTTTAGTTAAAATTTCCGACTGAACAACATCATCAAAATTTTTCCTCAGAAATTGCTTGGCATTTGCTATCAGCTCTGGCAAGCTACACTCAATTCCAAAATTCAAAACATCAGAAATGTTATCCAAGTCGAAGTTAGCAGTCATAAACTTTATACACATTTTCTTGACATGACCCACACTGAAGTAATCGGCTGACATTAGAAGACTCTGCACATTATCTTTATTAACGTCGACATTGCCAGTGTAGGCATACTGGAGAAGAACATCGAAATCATCTGGTTCAATGTTGTGTAGAGTGACTTCCCCTGACTTTTCATCAAACTGAAACATAAAAGAGAAACTAAATTAGAAATACTCTAATTCAATGGTTCTGAACCTTTTTTTGGCACATGCACCCCTTCCTAATATGTTCAGAATGTCAATCTCTTCCCCCCCCACCCCCACCCCTTTTCATATTTCCTCCCTATAAATCCCCCCTTACACAGTAGGCCTATACATAAAAATGGAAGCTAAATAAAACTTGATTTGCAGGTCTACTTACGTTATAACATGAATTTCAGAAGTGCAAGAAATACAGAATTGTAAAGTTTGGAGGGAAAAACAATATCAAGTAACTGATTCTTGTGTTAACACGATCTTGAAATAATCTTAATTCCCCCCTGGAAACCCTAAAATCCCCCCTCCCCCCTTTGAATGGGGGGGGGAAGAATTCCCCACCGGTTGAGAAGTTTAGTTCACTGCTCTAATAGAAATGACCTTATCCATCATTCTTTCATAAGTAGACAAGCTGAGAAACTTCTGTTGGTAGTGGAACTGCAGTTTCTGAGACAAATGTAAAGAATAAAAAGGATGGAAAAAACAACATATGAGGCAATTCTTCAAGAAACAATAAACTGATTAGAAACATTAGACACAAGCAGTCATTAATTTTGGGGACATGTTTTGATGAGTAATTTTGTGACAATTATTAAAGAAAAATAAAATTAAGTCATTTTCATGATACAAAACACTCTCATCAATTGTTCTGAACTTTATATATATCTTTATCTCATCTCATCATGTTCCTCTTGTACCTTGCGGTGTCGAGGTGAAGTATAAACATCGTGAGAGTGCCCGATTATGGGCTTCATGTATCGATATTCCCATGGACTCTGCTATTCCCTCCGTCCAACGTTTACGTGGTCGGCCTCTTCCTCTGTTTCCATCTGGTCTGTACATCATTGCTTGTTGTGGTATGCTGTTGACTGGTAACCTACTTGCATGGCCAAACATTTCACTTGCTGCTTTCTAATAAAATCTAGTGCTGCTATAACCCCCACTTTAGTCCTGATTTCTTCATTTCTGATCTTATCTCTTCTTGATATGTTGAGTATTCTTCTCAGGAATCTCATTTCTGTTGTGAATTTTCTTTTCTCTTTATCTGTCATTGTCCATGTTTGGCATTGGTAGCATAGAGTTGGTAGGAAGATTGTGTTGTAAAGTGCTTTCTTATTAGTTACTGATACATGTTTGTTCTTTAGTATTGGTGCCATTTGTCCAATGAGTTGGTTTGCCTTATTGCATCTATTTTCGATCTCGTCTTCTGATCTGCCACTTGATGATATTATACTTCCTAGGTACTTGAAACTCTTTACTTGTTTCAAGGGATGTTCGTTTAGGTGAATTGTTGTTGTTTTTTCTTCTTTGGTACCTCTGTTTTGCTTGTGCTAATTTTCATGTTATGTTCCCTACACATTTTGTTTAGACTATTCATGTGGTCTTGTAATTCAGCTTCTGATCTTGCTATTAGTACCTGGTCGTCCGCAAACAGGAGTTCTTTAATGGTTAGATTTGCAGATGGTTCTTCTTCTGTGTTCTCGTCATGCAGTATTCTTGCGGTCTTTGTTTGGCTGGTTTCTTTACATATGTTGTATATATATGTTATAAACAAGAGAGAGGACAGGACACAACCTTGTCGTACTCCAGACACAGCTATTGACTTGGCACTTGTCTCCCAGTCATCAGTCCTTGATGTAAAGTGGACTGTTTTGAATTACCATGCTCAGTCCTGATCTATTAATCAAGGAAAGTTAAGGATGGGAGAGCATGCAAGACCTTCCGGTATGAGTGGACCGATAGCCTTCTTGGACGCCTCAGACAGGGGGCATGCAACAGGACTGTTAAAACCCATTTTATGCAGCCCCCATGGTGGTTCCCAGAAGTAGACCATGCTTGGAAAGCAAAGAAAGCTGCAGTGAAGCAGCTAAGGAAAGTGTGACAGACACCCCGAAGCTCACGAGAAGAAGTGGACACAGCAGAAAATGTCAAGAAAGACAAGGTGGAGGTATTCAAGCGCTGTGCTGCAGAGGCCAAAAATGCAAAGATGGGAATGTTTCATGAAGGAGACTGGAGGTGATAAAACACTGCAAAAATTCTGGAAACTGTACAGATAAATGCAAAGAAAAGATCGGCCTATGACAGTGGGAACAATTTATCAAGAGGATGGTGTACGCGTGACAACAGACAAAGAGAAAGGGGAGGCGTTTCTCCAGAGATTGATTGATTGATTGATTGATTTAGGAACCGACATCACAGCTTTCGGGACATTCCCATAAGCGCTCCGTCTCCATCCTCAGCAGCCAGTGAAGAGTTCCAACACTAATAGTTCCAGTTGCAATCTGACTATATGTCCGTCTCGCCTTTCCTCTGAGCATCGATCGTCAGCCAGATCCCCTTGTCACACCTCGCTGCCTCATTCTTACCAGACTATGGTGATCCATTTGCTCCTCTGAGGTGTACATGTGCTCCCACAAGGCCGCAACCACGTCTGTCCTATCATGCATTAGTACACCAGAGATTTTTAAGAGCAGACCAATCGTAATGATGTGGACACCAGGGATGCAGTTAGAGAGGAGTTATCTGGCACCATGAAGAATATGCATTATGAAGACATCATACGGGTTTAAGATGTTAAACATATTTTTTAAAAGGCAAAAGACATGGCACCAGAGCCCGATGGGGTTAGGTGTGGCCACATGAAGGCTTTGAGTGATGCAGACCTGAAGGAGATGACCGACTGCTTTAACTAGAGCATTAGGACAACATCAGTACCACAGGACTGGGTGCACAGCTATCTCATCCCTCTTCCAAAACCATTCAAGGATCTTTCAATGTTTAGAGGCTTTAGGATCATCACCCTTCAAAAATAAAATTCATTTGGGAAGGTTCTAGAGAAGATAGTAGCTGTCAAGCTGCAAGAGTTTTTGGAAAGGGGGAAGCTTCTTCCAAGAGGCCTGGGGAGCTACAGGCCAGGAAAAGATACCTGGTCAAATGCAGCCACTTTTGCCTTTGACGTTTATTAGGGGTTCCAGAGTAGACAAGAAATTATGGCAGCAGCTCCTGATCTCGAGGATGCATACAATAGAGTTCGATATGATATTTTGATGACCGCACTGATGGAGAAGGGGGTCAATCCCTGGTTGGTCAACTGGATAGCAGCCATCCTGCACTCTCATCGGTTTGCTCTCTGTCTGGGTGCATAGACCTCAGAGCCACATATTTTAACCCCGGGACTGCCACAGGGATCTGCAATCTCACTGGTGCTCTTTAACGTGTATACAAGCAAGATTGCAAACCTAGAAGCACCAGGGGTTGGAAGGATACTAACATTTGCAGATGATATTCTTGGATGTAGGCAGGGGAGAGATAGGGAGCAAACAGCCCAGGAGTTACAGGCGACAGTAGATAAAGTGATTGACTGGTGCACTGAAATTAGTGCTGTCATCCACCCGGAAAAGGCGGCTGTTTTGTGGTGCTCTCTGGACAACAGAATTGTGAGAGCTGATGTCCCAAGCCTCGTGATAGATGGTAGAAGCATCAACAGAGAGAACAAAGTGAAGTATCTGGGAATCACATTTGACAGGAGCCTGTCCTTCAAGGACCATGTGGAGACGGTTGTGACAAGATCTCAAAAGGGACTCAATGCACTTAAAACTATGGCTGCAATGGACACAGAGCAGAGAATGCTCTTCACACTATACCAGCACTTCATCCTCTCAGTGACTGATTATGGATTAGGTCTGCTCACTGTCTCAAAGTGACAGCTGGTAAAATTAGAGCGCATACAGAACGAAGCTATGCGGGTCATTCTGGGATGCACTAGAGACACCCCAGTAGTGTGTATGCGTTACATCCTTGGTTTGCTGACTGTTGCTGGTAGGCTCAATGTGATGCAGGCAAAGGCATACCTCAGAGTAGCTGCAGACACAGATCACCCGTTGCATGAGACGCTGGATGAAGTTAAGGGTCAGAGACTGATAAGAGGGAAATCATGGATGGCTCAGGTGGAGGATACGATCAGACAGGTGTGCCCATTGGAGGCGAGGAGAGGAGTGGGTCAGAGTGCCAGCCGAGCAGTCAGACTTGTGCAGAGTTATAATCACATTGAGCCGGGAGTGCAGGGAGTGGCCAGCAGGGGCCACGGAATTGGAAATTCAGCAACTAATTCAAGATAATGCTCGCTCGGGTGATGTGATTATCTACACAGATGGGTCGCCATTGAGAGGTAGGAGAAGTGCCTGGGGGTTCTTAGCAAAAGCAAAAGGTCAATGTTTGGTGCAGGTGAGCCTGGCATATGATACCACAACATCTAGCTTAAGAATGGAGGTGGAGGTGGTCAGTGCAGCTTTCTGCTGGATGGAGAATACGATACACACACACATCGTGATTGTAATTGACTCAGAAAGCATGCTGAGGAAGGTGAGGACAGGCAAGCTTCGTGCAGAGTGGCTTGCTTCGCTTCGGAGGTCACGGGTGGCAAGCATCGCCTGGATCTTTTCTCTGGCGCATGCCAGTGTGCTGGGGAATGAACAGGCGGACAGATTGGCTGGCTCTGCAAAATTTGGTGGAGTATTGATGCATGACAAGGCGGACGTGGTTGCGGCCTTGTGGGAGCACGTGTACACCTCGGAGGAACAAATCGATCACCATGATCTGGCAAGAATGAGACAGCAAGGAGTGCTGAGGAGATCTGGCCAACGTTCGACGCTCAGAGGAAAGGCAAGACGGACATATAATCAGATTGCTACTGGTACTATTGGTGTTAGAACTCTTCGCTGGCTGCTAAGGATGGGGGCGGAGTGCTTATGGGAATGTCCCGAATGCTGTAATATCAGTTCCTAAATCAATCAATCCTAATCTTTTCTCAATAATTTTGCAAAATATTTCCCCAGTATGACTCAACAGTGTAATGCCTCTGTATTGTCTGCAATCTCTTTTGCTGCCTGTGTTTTTCCAAATTGGCATAATTATGGCATTTCCCCAGTCTTGTGGTGTCTGTTGTTCTACCCAAACATGGGTGAATAGTCTATGTAGCCAATCTGTTCCTACTTCTCTTGCTGGTATAATTAGTTCATTTGGTATTTCATCTTGTCCCAGTGATTTGTTCAATAGGGCTAATCTGATGGCTTCTATAATTTCTTCTTTTAATATGTCTGTTTCTAGTTCTTCGGTGGCATCTGTGTAGGTTTCTTGATTTCTTGTGATATCTAATGGGATGTTGAGAAGTTGGTATGTTGAGAAATACTGCTTTTGTTTTTGTTCACTTATTGGTTCTCCATTTTTGCTGTTAATTATTTCAGTTGGGTCAAATGGTTCTCCTCTGGTTCGCATTGCACTTATCTTTTTGTAGAAGTTTCTAGTTGCCTCCTTGTAGTTTTTATTTAGGGTTTCTCCAAACTCTTCCTAGTCTTTTTGTTTTTCCCTCTTTACTATTCTACTCGCATGTCTTCTTGCTATTCTATATTCTATGTAATCACAGTCCTGTTTGTTCTTCAACCACTTTTTATATTTTTCCTTTTTGTCTTTTACCGCTTTCTTTACCTCTGCATTCCACCAACTTGTCATTTTCTTTATCCGTGTTTTGAATTTTTGTGTGGTTCCACATGTCATTTTTGCAGTATTTAAAATGCTTGATTTGAACATCTCTCATTCTTCTTCCACTATCTTTCTTTCTATGGGTAATTTTACAAAGATTTCAGTTAGTTCTTTCTCATAATTTTCCCTCACTGCCTCGTCTTTAAGAATTTTTAATTTTACTGATTCGCATGGCATGTATTATCTTGCTCTTTGCTTTCTTCTTCTGATGGCTCTTATTGTGGCAACGACTGCTTTATGATCTGTGTTTATACTGAAATTTGGCACTGCCCTTGCATCTAATATATTTCTCTTTCTGTCGTTTCTTGTTAATATAAAATCAATTTGGCTTTTAGTATCTAGATCGTTCCATTTATACCAGGTGTATACTTGTGAGTCTTCATGTTTATAGAATGTGTTTGTTATGTAGAGCTCGTGTTGGCTGCAAATATATATATATATATATATATATATATATATATATATATATATATATATATATATATATATAAAACAATTAACAACTAGGGTCAGATTTAAATTGTAAGAAGAAAGAAGACACAGATTATGGTCGTCACTAGGAAGAAGGAATACAATGCAATACACAAGTAAATGGGAATATTCCTAAACAAGTGAATCAGTACAATTATCTCAGAACAGTCATAATATCTGATGAGAGATGGCTTGAAGAGATTAGAACAAGAATCGCCATGGCGAAGTAAGCCTGTGGCAAGATGGAAAACATACTGACCAATAAAAAGATGCCATTTGCAAGGAGAAAAAGAGTGTAGAAGTGCTACATAGAAACTGTACTTTTGTATGGATGTGAAGCGTGGACAATGAGCAGACAAACTGAAAAACATCTGTCTGTGGAAATGTGGTTTCTGAGGATAATGCAAAGAATACCATGGACAGACAGAAAAACCAATGACCAAGTCCTACAAGAAAAGGATGAAAATAGTAAACTCATTAGAGAACAACGCAGAGAGTCACAATGTTTTGACATTATGAGAAGAAATAAATTGGAGAACTCGGTGACAACTGGCAAGATTGAGTGGGAAAGAACAAGGTTAAGGCTAAGAAGTAAATACCTGGCTGGGCCATGTGGTATGGCTGAGACAACACAAAGCTGATCCATGTGAGATGGCGAAACATAACTGCCCATGCTTATCAACACGACACATGATGATGATGATAACAATTAAAATAAAACACGTGTAACAATTAATAAATTTTTACCCTGACCTTCAAAAGTGGTGGAAAGTAGTCAGACAGTGAGGCTAAAACCAGACGATGAGCCTCAAATCGTTTTTCTCCGACAATAACTGTCACATCAGTGTAAAGACCAGATTTCCAACTTTGGAATGCAGAGTCTAGAAGCTGTTTAGGTCTCTGCAATGAAAGTATGCATTGTATACAAAATGTTCTGGAATTCAGTTGCAATAATCTGTAAGAGTGTGCACTGTTATTATATCATTTGTATCATGGAATGTCTGTAGTGTAGTGGGTATTATCAACAGCTGCGGGTGATTTGGCAGCAGATCGCCTTGCGTTGGTTTTTTACAAATTGGTATGGGTGCCGGTCGTTCAGAAAGCAATAGCAAAGTATTGAACGCAAACTTGCCAAGATATCACAAACAGCCAAAAAATGCTGGGGTTGACTGCGACATCCTGCAAGTCATATATAGCTAACTTTTCTTTTAGGGTACGATCATTACCTCTCTTAGTTGTGAACTCTGGCGTGGTAAACTTAATACTTCATGAACTACTGGTATACTTACTGTGACCTGTGTTGTGGAGAACTTATATTTCATGAACTGAAAAATTTAGTTGCATTCCCTACACAGGATGTAGCAGTCAACCCCAGTATTTTTGCTGTTCGTGATTCCTGGGCAAGTTCAACGTTCAGTAGTTTGACATTGCTTTCTGAACGACCGGCACTTATACCTTCTTCGAAAAAACCAGCTCCGGTGTGTTTTATACCTGGGTATACGGGATTACGAATCGCGTCCGTAACCCCTTCACCATGGATACAGGTATTTCATGAACTACTGGTATACTAATTGTGAACTGTGGTGTGGAAAACCTATACTTCATGAACTACTGGTATAGTAATTGTGAACTGTGCTGTAGGTAAACTTATACTTCATGAACTACTGGTATACTAATTGTGAACTGTGCTGTAGGTAAACTTATACTTCATGAACTACTAGTATACTAATTGTGAACTGTGCTGTAGGTAAACTTATACTTTATGAACTACTGGTATACTAATTGTGAACTGTGCTGAAAGTAAACTTAAACTTCATGAACTACTGGTATACTAATTGTGAACTGTGCTGTAGGTAAACTTATACTTCATGAACTACTGGTATACTAATTGTGAACTGTGCTGTAGGTAAACTTATACTTAATGAACTACTAGTATACTAATTGTGAACTGTGCTGTAGGTAAACTTACACTTCATGAACTACTAGTATACTAATTGTGAACTGTGCTGTAGGTAAACTTATACTTTATGAACTACTGGTATACTAATTGTGAACTGTGCTGTAAGTAAACTTATATTTCATGAACTACTGGTATACTAATTGTGAACTGTGCTGTAGGTAAACTTATACTTCATGAACTACTGGTATACTAATTGTGAACTGTGCTGTAGGTAAACTTATACTTCATGAACTACTGATATACTAATTGTGAACTGTGCTGTAGGTAAACTTATACTTTATGAACTACTGGTATACTAATTGTGAACTGTGCTGGAAGTAAACTTATACTTCATGAACTACTGGTATACTAATTGTGAACTGTGCTGTAAGTAAACTTATATTTCATGAACTACTGGTATACTAATTGTGAACTGTGCTGTAGGTAAACTTATACTTCATGAACTACTGGTATACTAATTGTGAACTGTGCTGAAAGTAAACTTATACTTCATGAACTACTGGTATACTAATGACAATATCGTTAACCGGGTGAACATGAAGTGGGAGCACTGTCACGAGTATGTCAACTTCTTTAACTACTAGTATAGCAGTGGTGGGCTGGGGAGTGTTGTGTGGATAATTTATATCTCATGAAACAAGCAATGTCTGCACAAACCTGATATGGAAATCATAACATCTAAGCCCTCCATCCCAAAGTATGATATATTCTGTTGCATATCCACATTTCTAGGGAAAACCAGGAGAACTTTCAATCAGATAGCTGTGGGAAATTAGTAGTATGACTCTTCGCTGGCTGTTGAGTGAGGGGACGGAGCGCATATGGGAATGTCCTGAGTGCATTGATGTCAGTTCTTAGCTCAACTCAACTCTAGGGCCCCACTTAAATATTAGAATTGATAGTTTCTGTCAAGCGGGATAAAGGTCAGGAAGTAGAGGCAGCCCCATAACAGATACTCTACTGGGGTGCCCATTTACTTTCCTCATCAGCTCTCTTTCTTGGACACTTCCCAGAACATGTTCAACATTGTCCGGCATCAATTTTCACGAGATTGAGTCAACCCTAGAGCCATAGAAGTAGGAAACGTTATATTCCTGCCTCTGCAGGGGATTGAATTCAGGTCACTGTCTTGGTAGGCTAGAGCACTAACCTCTATTCTATTAGTTTAGTTTTGTCGATGGATCAACATCACGGCACACGGGTGCAACCCATAAGTGCTCTGTTCTCCTCCTAACTAAAACCTGAGTCTGGAGAAACTCAGCTCAGTGCAAGAACTCCATAGCACTGGCGAGGATCCTGAAATACTTTGGGTAGATTTCTAACTCAAAATTTTGCCGGCTACTCTTTTTTGATTTCCAATTGCCAAGAGATTTTTTATGTGCGCAACAATACACACGGGCGTCCGATCTCACTACCCAGAGACCAGGGGACATTTTTATTACTAGAAGTCCACGAGAAAAAATCCTGGTCATCACCGGGGCTTGAATCGGGGACCTCCAGCACTTGAGGCACACACCATATCTTGAGACCACACAGCCCCCTTAACCACTTTCTATTGTGGAGTATAAAGAAAAGTAAAGAGCCCTATTTCCTGCCATAAGCCCATCTGGGCATATGGTGCTACACCAATATTTGTATAGACCAATTGACACTCTGTGGGTGATGGGGCAGTATCACGCAAGCCGCCTTTACTTGCAATGTCAGTTACCGTTCTTTGTCTTTGGGGGTTGGGGAAGACGAAGGCTTATTTCCCATGAGATAGCGACCAACGAATCACTTCCACTTGTTTACCATGTCTTGTTTGATTTGATTTATTCGAAACCAGCATGGCACGATGTCAGGGGAAAGAACTCTGATAATTGCAGTAGAGGTCCTTCTGCTAAACTGCAAGCGTTTGCGGCCGAGAAACTGTTTTCTCCTTAATTTCTTGAAGCTTATTCATGAATAGTAAGCTAATTTGTCTTATAACTCCTGTAGTTTAAACAAACTTTCTTTCTTTTTTTTTGCATTTTTGTAATCCCCCATTATATTTTACACAAATGTGAAGAGTTTCAACAATGCTGGTTGTTGCTAGCATTCAAGAAAAAATATTTAGGACAACCACAGAGATAGGCATCCATTTCGCAAAACTCAAAATGGGGCCACCCTCGCAATAACGGACGCGTATTTACTTTAAATAATTAGAACTGGTAATTTAACTACTAAAATTAAACAGAATACAAGTTTCATTTGTAGCAGTAATTTATCTGTGTAGTTGTATAATTTTTCAGCATTTGACATGACTAAAAATAATTTTGAATGTGTGTAAAGTGTACTTTTTTTCTTAGCAGTGCACCAGTACATAATTATTTAAATGTAAATAAAATACTGTGAAATAAGGTATTGTTTTTTAAAATGTTAGTATTTAATTAATAATTGCTCACTTTTAGATACAGAACAGTGTAATTATAGAGCAGAAGTATAAATCAATTATTAGTGAATATTTAATTAATATTTTTATTTTTTATTATTTAATATTTAAATAATTAATTAACTGCTGCTTAATGTATGCAGCAGTTACAATCTTATTTACTTACATTAATACATGATATTTAATCAACAAAAGAAAGCTGTCGCAATGCAGTTGGTACATTAAGACAATATGATACATTTTCATGAATTGTTCTTTCACTAACGACGAACATTTCACAGGACATTTAATTAATATAAATTGGCAGCTATTTTTAACTGTTAATTAGGTCACAGCACATCCTATCAAAAAGTCTTAAAAGTCGAGTGCATTTTTCTCGGAGACATGGAGACTCTCATGCTTTGTGCAATGCTTTTGGCAGGTAGCCCTGTGGAAAGAGACTGAGCCATACAGGGTAAAACTGGTGCAATGAAGTCAATCCTCTGAACATTCTATCAAAAGAGAAATGTGACCTTTACTTTGCTGTTACCAAAATGCATAATAAAATATACATGTTACCAGGTTTGTTTGCTAGCAATGCGACAAACTTTTAATGAATAATAAACAATTGGTGGCCATTTTTAATTGTTAATTAGGTCATGGCACATCCTACTGAAAAATAGATAATACGTCAAGTTAGGCCTCGCCACCCTGGATGCAATGATATATGGTAATATGTTGTCCATTTAAAAATAAACGAGCCACGGTAATAGAAGGCAGAATTTCTCAGCTTCCAATTTATTGAGCGACAATAAAAATTTCCCCATTTCTTAAGATCTCATTCCACTTCCTGGTTGTAAATAACGACACAAAAATATAACTCGCTTAGAATTAACGTACAGTCTTCATTGAGATACTGTTGGATTTGTCTTGTCAAGCTGTATCCAACTGTGGTGATTTCATAAGTAGAAATCCCATTTTAAAATATTCTCTACATATGCTACCTTTACATTCCAGAACATTTCCTGGTAGCCATTTTACGCTTGGTTGACCTAGGAACCCATATCAATTTTACAAATCCACCCTGAGGCAGATTCGAACCATGACCACCGGGCAAGCAGGTGAGCATCTCTTTAAGTGGTGTGCACTACACTAAACATTCACAAAATACAAGATTATAAATTAACTGTTATCAGAAATTTAACCTCAGAAATTGTTTCAACCTCTTCCTCTTCTGACACATCTGACTTATGTGAATCTAGGTCATCGAAATTGTCATCGAAATCGTTATCACTACCATCAGTGGATGAACCGGCATCTATTAAATCACCATCTGAAAAATGAAATGAGTTGAACTGCAGTCATGCTGTAAAAAAACAATGAATAAATGAACAAATATGGAAAGTGAAAGGGTCATATTTACAAGGACACAATCACAAGTGACAGAATGGGCATTGCAGCTAGAAAGCCTTCATCTGCAAACAAAATAACAAATTCAAATTACTATTTGAACCACATTAAAAAGCTTTAACAAAAATATAAACATCAGAATTGATTGGAAAATGTTGGTACTCAAGAGAAATCATGTGTCTTGTCTTTTTCCTCAGAAGTATAGTGTGATATTCCCTATAAAAATATCAGCATCAGAAGTAGATTACATTCTCTATAACAATATCTGCTGCAGAAGTAGTTTATATTCTCTATAACAATATCTGCTGCAGAATTAGTTTATATTATCTATAACAATATCTGATGCAGAAGTAGTTTATTTCCTTTATAACAATATCTGCTGCAGAAGTAGTTTATATTCTCTATAACAATATCTGATGCAGAAGTAGTTTATATTCTCTATAACAATATCTGCTGCAGAATTAGTTTATATTCTCTATAACAATATCTGCTGCAGAAGTAGTCTATTTCCTTTATAACAATATCTGCAGTAGAAGTTGTTTATATTCTCTATAACAATATCTGATGCAGAAGTAGTTTATTCTTATTCTTCTTTCGTTCGCTTGAAATATGTCTATAACTGCAATGTTGTCTCTTGTATGAATCTAACAGTCTTTTTTAGTTCACTCAGCGGTCCATACAGTTTGTCTTCCACTGTTGTCTCTCTAGGCCAGAAGGTTCGCCTGGATATGTTGTAGTTTGGGCAGTCCTGAAGTATGTGCTCTGCTGTCTGCGATGCCAAACCACATGTGCACATGGCTGTGTCACCAATCTTGAATTTTGTATACATGTGGTTGCGTAATCTATTGTGTCCTGTTCTGAGGCGCAGAATAATGACCTGTTCTGGTCTGTCCATAACGTGGTAGTCGTCTTGAGTAGGGTTTGGTGGCCTTCTGACTGATTTGATCATTCTGTTCTTTTGGTGGAATGTAATGGGCACATCAGGCTGTTCTTCTTTTGCTCCTTCCTGAGCCAATCGATCAGCTATGTCGTTTCCGGGTACTCCACAGTGGAATGGTATCCACTGTATGGTGACCTTATGCTGACTGCTAAGTTCAGAAAGTAGTATCCTTAGAACTGGTAATTTCCCAGAACAGGAGTGCCTCTATTACTGATTTTGCATCTGTCAATATCACCACAGGTTGTCTACCATGGCTGGTATTTTGTAATTTCTCTATTGCTATCTTGATTGCCTCAATTTCAGCATCATAGCTGTGGTGCTACTTTCCTGTTGGAACTCTGGCCGTGTCCCTAGTATTATTTGGGTATTCTATGTACACTCCTGCTCCTCCATTTCGAACAGCATTTTGCGCTGACCCATCTGTGTAGACTCGGATCCAGAGGTCCTTTGAGTATTCGTCATCAAGGAAGCTGAGAGTGGCTGTTCTGCGCAGTACACTGTTCTGTTCTTCCTTGTCAAATATTCCTCTCTTTTGTCTGGATTTGTAGCGATAGTCTATGTTCATCTTTCCATGGAGTTCGCTCTGGAATAGTTGTCAGTGGGATACCAACTGTGGGAAGATTGGTGGTTTCTCTGCAGAGTCGTTTGGCCTGGTGGATAAAACTACTTCTTTTCAACCGCCTCATAGCTAAGTTTTCAAATCGGTTCTTCATAGGGTGGCCTGGCAAGCTGAGGAACTTTTCTGCTTGTATTAGTGTTTTTTTATCTCTGCGTTCTCTCAGTGCTTGTGTCCTCCCCATTTTCTCCATTACTACTAAAGGGGTTGATCTCATCCCTCCTGTGATGACTCTAAGAACTTGATTTTGCACCTTGTCCAGCTCTTGTAGTGTGGTTTTTTATGCTGAACACCACGCAGTTCAGTAGTTTATAATATCTGTAATGATATCTGCAGTAGAAGTAGTTTATATTCTCTGTAACGATATCTGCAGTAGAAGTAGTTGATATTCTCTGTAACAATATCTTCCATAGACGTAGTTTATGTTCTCTATTACACTGTCTGCAACAGAAGAGTTTATATTCTCTCTAACAATATCACCAGCAGAAGCAGTTTATATTCTCTGTAACAATATCGGAAGCAGATGGTGGAGAGATAATATATATACAGACCTACAAGCACTTGGAATCAACGACTGGCAAGAGAAGGTCAACCAGAGAGACAAATGGAGACGGATTGTATCTGCAGCAAAGAACCTCAATGGCTCGGAACACTGATGAAGAAGAAGAAGAAGAAGAAGAAGAAGAAGAAGAAGAAGAAGAAGAAGAAGAAGAAGAAGAAGAAGAAGAAGAAGAAGAAGAAGAAGAAGAAGAAGAAGAAGAAGAAGAAGAAGAAGAAAAATATTGGAAGCAGAAGTAATTAATATTCTCTTTAACAATATCTGCAGTTAAAGTAGCTTATATTTTCTATAACAATATCTGCAGCAGAAGTAGTTTATATTCTCTATAACAATAACAGCAGCAGATGTACAGTTTGATACTCTCTATAACAATGCCCATCTGTAAAATCAAATCACAAGAAGTCAAAATAATACTTGAAGATTTAAATGCAATAGAAGGAAAGGAAATAATGCTAGATGTAGTGGGTGACTCTGGTTTAGGAATAAGAAACGAAAGAGGAAAATAAAAATAGAGAATGGACACAAATAAATTATATGTTCATTGAAAACACCTGTTTTAAATATTATAAGAGACAACTGTACACAGAGCAGCCCTGACAAGAAAACATTCAATCAAATTGACTATATACTAATTAATAAAATATTTATAAATTAAATGCATTGATAAGTGTAAAGATATTGCATGGCAGTAACTGTAACAGTGATCGTGTCTCACTAAATAGACAAATAAAGTAAGATTAAATGGAGAAAAACAGGAGGTTCCAAACATTAGACTTAACAAAGATACTATAAAAGCAATTAAATAAATTCAACAATGAAACAGAGTGAGAAACAGATACAATGCAATACCTGAAATGCAAAGTGTTAATAAGCAATGGGAAATATTAAAAAACTCAAACAATCAAACAAGCAGATAGACTTTACCAGAAAGCTAAGAATAAATAGGTAACTTAAGTAATCTTAAAACTGATTTTTTTAGTTTTAAATTATTTTTTTAATGTTGCATATCCCTTACAGGACGTTGCAGTCAACACCAGCATTTTTCAGCTGCTCTTGGTGTACTAGGCAAGATTACGCTCAGTAGTTTGCCATTGCTTTCTGAGCAACCGGCTCACATACCCCGTAAGTTACCAACACAGCAAGAACCTCTACCAATTCTCACACAGGTTACATTACTCACGAGAATATATGGGATTACGGAGAAAGACGTTAACCCCTAAATCTGATGGACAAAGTAAAAATTATAAAGAAGAATATGATAAAATAAATAAAGAAATAATTAAGGCACAGAAAATTGGTTAAATGAGTAGTGGAACAAAATGCAATTACTTGACTTAAAGATGCAAAATATATGCACAGACAAATAAGTGATTTGACAGACTTATAAAAATTAAATAGATGTTTAAGATGTTTAAAATCAAAACAGGAAAGGTATTAATGGAAAAAGATGATATGATAAAGATATGGACATGGTAAAAAAAAAAGAGCAGAATTAACAGTAGAAATTAAATTTGAAGGTCCCCTATACTAAATGAAGAAGTTATTGATGCTTAAAAATAATATATGAAGAGGGAAAAATATATGGGCCAGATGAAATCACAGTACAGAAATTAGTGATACTGGGAGACCTTGGAATATAAATATCAACTTAACTGTTGGATGATAATGACTATAGTTAATACATATCTAGGTCTGACACCAGTCATGCACTTCATTAGAGAACAACCGAATAAATGGTTTGGCCACCTCACTAGAATGCTCTGGTACCATCTGCCACAAAGAGCCACCTGAAGAAATAAAAGATACAGAGCAAGGGGAACATGATATAAAAAATGGAGTGAATGTATCATGGGCAACCTTAGCGAAATAAATACCAACTTACAATCAGCATAAAAGATCTTTACATCTCCCCCAACACTTCACTGACATAAATGGAGGAAAAGAAAAAGAAGAATACATACCTAATGAAATGCTGACATCTGTATTTTAAAGCTTCACCCAAGCGACCAAGAATAATTGAATGTGAAGAATTTCATATAATCAACCTGGTAAACCATGTCACCAAACTTCTACTCAAAATTATCATGATGAAAAAAAGAAGGAAAATAAGGATGGGAATTAGTGAATTACAGTATGAATTTGTGGAAAGAATAGGAAAATGTACTACTCACTCCACGCATGCCAAGCATTCCTGTCTCTTGCTGCCTCCCGCCTTCTCCTACCTCTATTATCCATCTTGGCCTCGAATTCTCTTTCCGTGAGTTTTTATGTCTTCCTCAATTTCCTTTGCCCTGGGGAACCAAAACAAAGGACTTTCTTGTTATACTATCAACAGAATGTGTCTCCTAGACAGCACCAGCATCTTTTCCTTACCTTTAGATTTGATGAAATTTGTTTAGCTCTGTTCATGAGCTCCACATTAGTGATTCTGCAAAGGATGACAAAAGATAGGACGGCTTGGAGGGAAGTTGAGGGTCTGTCCTTCAATGAGGCTAATACAGAAGGTATATCTGGTGAGTTATTGCATTCAAGTTTAGACATCAGTGATAAGTAGATCTGTTTTTGTTTCTGTATTTCAATAACTGAAGTTAAGTAAACAATTAATTCACACAAACATTAATATCTTTTCCTACATTGATTAGAGACTTGAATGAGATACTGTTGATTTCATTTGTTTCACTCATTCCTCTATCTAAGCAATGGCAAACTACTGAACTCTTAATCTTATTGCCTAGTAAATTACAACAGCCATTAGATGCTGGGGTTGAATGCTATGTCCCTAAAGAACATGCAACTAACAATCCTCTATCAAGTAAGTCTTTTTTTTTCTTTTCATGTTTTGAAAAATTAGAGATCTATCCTGGCCGAGTGGCTAAGAATGCAAGGTTCTCCTTCGGGAGACCGGGGTTCAAATCCTCGGTAAGGCAGTTTGCGGCGACTGCACTAGTAGACAGGCAGCTTTAATTCCCCAGGGTCGGGCCCCCCCCCCCCCCCACCCGCCCTACATAGAAAGGTACTATAGGCAGTAGATGACAGTTTGACAGATAAATATCATTAGTTATGGTATGAGCCGTTCAGAAAGCAATAACAAATTACTGAACGTAAAATAACAAAATCAGAAACAGTCAATCTGCCCTACATGCTGGGTCTGACTGACTGGCTGCAGTGTCCTATCCTATAGAGTTGGCTTAAAAAGTTATCTGACATTAAATCAGCAATTTGAAACAAGAATAGCAGTAGCGTGGACACAAAATGATGTGTTTAATTAATTAAAGTTAAAGCTTGAAAGTTCGAAAGGAAGACACGCATACACATCGTTACACGCACTAAGAAGAACATGACAGGTAACAACAGAGTGACCAGATCGCCGTGATCAAAAGAAGCCAAGTCACGAAATAAAAAATCCAAAATAAAGCCAAACATTGTCCAGTAAAAATGAAAAAGCCAAAAAAAGCCAAACATTGCCCAGTAAAAAGATATATTAAAAATATACTTACATCACATGAAGACCTCTTCTTCAAATAAGTATTCCTCTTCATTGTTGAGAAATTCAGTATATGATTCATTAGAATATACAATTCCAGCTTTGAAATCATTCAACATTTTGGATGAAGGAACAAATTCATTACAGCACTTGTTTGAAGATAATAGCTCCGCTCTAATTCTAATAATTGCTTCTAAGAGAGACAGCTGAAGTCTATTCCTTGCTTTGGCTTTTATGCATGTTAAAAGAGAGAACATCCTCTCCACTGCAGCATTGCTAATAGGTGGTATTAAGCAAGTAAGAGCAAAAGAAGCAAGCTATTTAAATTGAGGATGTTTCATGACTCCATGCCAGATCTGCTCTGCATTTTTAGGCAGTCCATTTTCTTTAAATTGTTCTTCTTCCTTCCAATCTATAAAAGGAAATTTTCTGCATTGCTCTTCAATAATAGTGTGGTGGTTTTCTTCAGCCAAATTCAAAAAGGGCAATTTCGAAAATAGTAGTCTAGAAGCCTGGTTTAAGATTATTCCAGGGCTAAAATTGGTTAAATCTTAAAATATATTTCTTACTGAAGGAAGCCACTTTCTAACTTGATCAAGTGCTTCTTCTAGCATTGATAAGCACCTTTCTTTGAGATCTAAGACCTCTTGTTGGCAATTAATTTTTGTATCAGAACTTTTCTGAATATAGTTATCACACTCTTACAGGAATTTGATGCCAAAATCAACATTATAAACATCTTTTTTCTTATTATTGGTATCATAAATCCTACTATTAAGACTCTTATAATGCAAAAATAGTTCTTCATGTAATTCGTAAGGATCTGCTTTACTTTTCTGAAAAAAAAAGGCTATTTAACCTTTCGAATTTCTGCACAATAGGGGTTGCAAAATGAAAATAAAGGTAGTTTCTTTGATCTAGAAGCATTTCCTTTATAAGTTGTGACTTAAATTTAGTGTCATAATTTGCTAATTCAGCAGAAATAAAATAAGCCTTGAGTTCTTCCCAATTCATTAGAATGTTGAACATTACTTTTCCCCGGACAAGCCAGAGAGTGGGAGATATTTTCTCAAAAGGAAGGGGTGCATTTCTAATTTGCTGAAATTCTGTCGACAAGTTCATAATTTTGAATAACTCTTTAAATGCTTCTCGTCTTAAATAGCTATGTCTAAACCAATTCGGTATTTCTGTCAGCAAAAATCCAATGTTTGAAGGTAGTTTTGACACTGCATATTTGATGCACAATGCTATTGAATGGCAAACACACTTATACTGAACACATGAAGGAGATACATCTGTCATTCTGGACCAAACTGAATTGTTCCATCCAACCATACTGGAAGCACCATCGGATGCAAAACCAATGCAATTTTTTAATGATTGATTATATTTTTCAATTTCAGTGTTAATCAAATTAAATATATTCTCTCCTGTTGCCTCCTGAACTGGAATCAAACCTAGAAAACTAATAGTAATTTCATTTCTTTTATCGCTGAGGTATCTAACTAAAATGCACAAATACTTTTGGGTCGAGACATCAGTGGACTCATCAATGATGAGTGTATACTTCTTGTTTTGCAGTTCTAGAATTAGATTAAATCTTAAAGATGGTGAAATAACATTTCTTATTAGTGATATGCACTTCGTTCGGTGCAATTTTATCTGACCAAGAGTGCTGCCACATCCATGGGCTACCATTATTTCACCTAAGTGATTGATGGTGCGTATGGCACTATGGCAGGCCATGCTAACAGCAATTTGTAACTCTGGTAATTTGACTTTATCATCAATTTTCTTGCTTATTGTCACCACTGAAAGTGCTTTTTTGTGAGAAGATGGCGCGCTCCACTTGTGTTTTTCTGTTGTTGCATGATTTGCGAAATTTGAAAATCTTGGAACAATTTTACAATGGCACAATTTGCAATATGCCTGTTCAGAACCGTCAGTGGATTTCTTGAGCCACAGAAATGTCTTTTCCCACTGATCATTATATTTCTGATTAGTATCATAAGATGGTTTCCACTTTGGCATGATAATAGGCTCAATAATCAGAAATACTTGCGACTTGCGATGAAGGTATAATGAATTTGACAACTGAACTAAATCAACTAAACAGTAATCTGTGCAGTGCGTCAGTGCGCATAAAACATGACTAGGTACAAGTATAATACGAAAACCACTTGCTAAGCTTATCGTTTTGCATTTGTTTTAGCTAAAAAATAGTAAAACAAGACAACAATTAACTTGAAAAATTCAAAAAGAGGCATATGCCATTACAAAAAGTAACAAAGCCCAAAAAAAAACGCAAAAAAGCCAAACTGATTTTCTGACGCCAAACCTATTTTTAAAAAGCCAAATTTGTCACAATCTGGCGTTTAAAAAGCCAATCTGGTCACCCTGGGTCATCATCATCATCATCAAGTGCCGTGCCGGCTGGCGTAGGCGTTCATGGCTCTCCACAGATCTCGGTCTTTGGTGTTCTGGATCAACTCTGCTGATGATATTCCTCCATGCCACCGTCTCAGTCCGTCCAGCATCATTTCTCTTGGTCTGCCTCTGCCTCTCTTCCCCTCGATCTTTCCAGTTGTCACGATGTTCTCCAATGCCTCTCTTCTCATCACATGACCAAAGAAAGATGTTTGTCTCTTTCTTATTGTTGTATATAGTTTTCTAGTTTCATTAGCCTCTTTCAGGCAATCGTTGTTAGTTACTCTGGCAGTCCAAGGAATTCGCAACATTCGTCTTAAAAACCACATCTCTGTTGCTTCTAAGTTCTTCCTTATTTGTTCAATTACATTCCAAGATTCGCTGCCATTTAGCAAAACCGGTTCTATATAGCATTTTAGTACTCTCTTTCTTACATTCATTGATAGCGACTTATTGCATAAGATACTCTTCATTTTCTGAAATGCTGTCTTTGCCTGCCCTATTCTGCTCTTAATCTCTTTTGTACATCTTCCATCTGATGTTATAAGTGCCCCTAGGTATTTAAAATTATCCACTTGGTTGAGAATTTCCCCTTCTATTTCTATGTCACATTTTGGCATCCCCATTTTCTTTGATATCACAATTGTTACTGTTTTCTTGATATTCAAGGACAGTCCTTTCTGTGCACTCTCTGTTACTACACTGTCCAACAATTGTTGTAGGTCTGTTGCATTATCCGCTACCAATACTGTATCATCTGCATAGCGTATATTGTTTATATTATATCCTCCGATTAGTATTCCTGGCTTCTCTTTGATCTCTCTCATTATTACTTCGCTATACAGGGAGAAGAGATCGGGTGACAAGACACACCCCTGTCATACTCCTAGCTTTATCTGTTCGTAACTACCCTCTTTATTTCCCATTTTAATTGCTGCTACTTGATTCCAGTATATATTCTTTATTATTCTTAAATCTTTCCCATCAATGTTGATATCTTCCAACATTTTAATAAGCTCATCATGTTTTACTTTATCAAATGCCTTAGTATAATCTATGAAGCATAAATATATGTCTCTTTGTTTCTCTATTGATCTTTCTATTAGTGTTCGTAATATATATATTGCATTGTTTGTACCCTTTCCTTCCATAAAACCATACTGTTCTTCACTAATTTCCATTTTTATTTTCTTTCTTGTTCTTCTCATTATAATTCTGAGTAGAAGCTTAGTGACATGGTTTATGAGGTTAACTGTACGAAAATCTTCACAATCAATTGCTCCTGGTCTCTTTGGTATAGCTATAAATACAGATTTCAGCATATCACTGGGTAAATATCCACTACTGTAAATATCATTCAACATTTTGGTTAATATATCTACTCCAAATTCTCCCAACACTTCTAATTCTTCTATTGTGATTTCATCTGGCCCAGCTGTTTTTCCTTTCTTCATATGTTTCATAGCATCAGAGACTTCTTCTTTTAGAATAGGTGGGCCTTCTAAGTTACTTTCTTCTGTTAATTCTTCCCTTTCTCCATTATATAATTCTCTTATAAACTCATTCCACCTCTTCATTATAGCACCTTCTTCCAATAAAGTCTGTCCTGTTTTTGATTTCAAACACCCTGTATTTATTCTTATTTTTCTTCCTGTGAGCTCGCTGATTTGTCTGTACATACTTTTTTTTATCTTTAATGGAATTTAATTCAATTTTTCTGCATTGCTCATTTAACCAACTTTCTTTTGCCTTCACACGTTTATCTCTTATTTCTTTATTTATCTTAGCATACTCTTGATTGTCATTTTTATTCTGTTTCCTTTTGTCCATCAACCTTAAGATTTCTTCATTCATCCATTTTTTCTTAGCTTTTTGGCTTCTCTCCGGTAATATTTCTTTGCTAGTTTGATGAATGGAGTCCCTTAACATTTCCCATTGTTCATCTATACTCTGTATTTTAGCTATTGCATTGTACCTATTTTTCACAGTCACTCTGTATTGTTCTTGAATTTCTTTATCTACTTTCAGAACCTCTTTATTAAGTCTCAAGTTTTTAACCATTTTTTCCCCTCTCTTTAATCTTACTTTTATTTGTCCACATAGTGGTACATGATTACTGTTACCGTCAGCACCAGGCATTGTCTTTACATTAATTAATGCATTTCTAAATCTTTTATTAATAAGTATGTAGTCAATTTGGTTGCGTATTTTCATACCAGGGCTTTTCCATGTGTATAGTCGTCTTTTATGGTGTTTAAACCATGTGTTTCCAATTATCATATCATTAATATTTGCCCATTCTATTAGTTTCTCTCCTCTTTCATTTCTTGTACCTAAACCGTAATTCCCCACTATATCCTCTATTTTTCCCTTTCCTACTTTTGCATTAAAATCCCCCAGTATTATTTTTATTTCTTGTGATCCAATTTGGGCTATTGCCATTTCAACTTCATCGTAAAAGTTTTGTATATCTTCATCACTACTGTTTGTTGTTGGTGCATATACTTGTATAATATTTATATCTATTGGTTTGCCTTTGATTTTGACCAATATAACTCTATCTGAAATGCACCAGTATCCAGTCATAGATTTGGCTGTATTTTCATCAAATATTATTCCTACACCTTTTTCATGTGTGTCCCCTCCAGAATAAATTATTGTGTGTTTGTCGGTTATAATTTTGCCAGATCCCTTCCATCTCATCTCACTTATGCCTAGTATATTCATTTTCATGTTTTCCATTTCTCTTAGAACATTGTTTAACTTTCCTAGCTCATTTAATGTCCTAACATTCCACGTTCCTACTCTAAATTTATTTAGTTTAGTTATTGTTTTAGTTTTGCCATCAGTAGCTGGATGACGGTCTGGTGTCACCTGTGGCTCATGACTGTCCCTACCAGACGAGGATGTCCTAAGACAGCCATTAACGTCGTTCACTATTTCTGAAATGTGTGTCGCCATGAAATCTTGGGAAGATAATGTGGTGGTTTCCCCTTGCCTTCCACATTCACACGGTGGTCTTTTAACTCTGCCTTTGACAGCCATTTCCGACTGTCAGGACAAGTGAGTGCCCTGCTCTGCTCAACTGCAGAGTTGTCCACTTATTCCGGTGGATACTCGGTCCCCAGAGCTGTGTTAGCCACACCGTGGTGTGTTTCCATCCTCTACCGCTGGGAGGTGCAGTTGGGATTTTCCCTTCATAAAGTTATGGTCTATGACCAAAAACTCTGCAGTACTTGGTAACAATTTGAAATTGAAGTGGTTATAAGCAGTCATTTGCTAATAATGTACGGGACATTATTCGCAAACGGCTGGTCACGTGATACGAAAGCATTTGCTAATAAAGTCTCCCAACTGAAATTAATGAACAAATCCTTGTAATAAAAAGTGGCTCCGGTTACAATTTGTGTAACAGGGAGAACTGGGTACAGATTGTTTGTTGACATATCTAGATCAGTCAGTATTCTGGAGTCAGGTCGAAGCATTAATAACAAAACCTGAAATTGGGTAACTTAGTCGACAGATTATCCTCTTTGCACATCGAACCATTCACAGTCCATAAGCACTCGGATCCCCATTAATACCAAAACAGTAAATTGGGGAAGAGTACAGGAATGTTGACCTCGCTCTTGGCCAGTAACAATACATAAATATCACTTTTATCAGCGCGTGGGAAACGTAGCCAGAAGTGTATTCGGTTATTCCTAGTCACTCTCCTGTCAACATTGTCTGAAAATGGGCAGGTTCCAGAGCATAACGACAACAAAACTTTTCAAGACAACTTCACAAGAAGACACCACAAATCTTAACAAATAGACTCACTACTGCTCGGGTCTACTTGATCCTACAACACCAGGCGTTGATAAGAAGACAGTGCTGTGCGTTAATTTTCTGTTTGATGTAGCCTAAGTCTTCATGCCAAGCCCCTCCTTCGCTGCTAATGCCAATCCCTTATTGTGCCGCATGATGCGCCAGCCTCTCTGTATTATAGAACGCACTGACATGCGAAGCCTGACCCACTTACCCTCCGAAGTTGAAGTTGAGTGAGAAGGAGACGAAACTTTCTCACTTGCGACGTGCAGCTAGTGACACACAATACAACGAGCCAAACGCATACAGCGATCTAGAGAGAGACACCAGTTGGAGCAGGGGTTGCAAGCAACTCATTCATTCATTCAGTAGAACAGTGGTTCTCAACTGGTGGGGAATTTTAGGGTTTCCAGGGGCGGGGGGGGGGGGGAAATTAAGATTATTTCTAGATTGCGTTAATACAAGAACCGATTACTTGATATTGTTTTTCCCTTCATACTTTACGGTTCTGTACGTATCACCCTTCTGAAATTCATTTTATAACGTAAGTAGATATTTAAATATTGAGCACAACCCACTACTGGCAACGCTGATCGTATTCTGGTATGAACCTAAGGCCTATCCAGGGGCGTCACTAGGGGGGTGCGGGGGGGGGGGGGGTGCGGGCCGCACCGGGTGACACCATCAAAGGGTGACACCAAAATAAAAAAAATTGCAAATTTGACAAAGCAGACATAGCAAAATAACAAAAATTTAACTTTGTCCGAGTTTGTCGAAGTTCTTTATTTATGTTTTACCTGAAGTATTGAAGTTATATTGTTACATTTGTTTTCTTTCTTATGTCCTTATTAACTTTTTGACTTATTTTACAAACATTACTATATGCGATTGTATATGGTACAGGAACACTCGGAAGAAGACCATGGTGAAAGTCTAGAGGGGTGACACCAAGAGTTTACCGCACTGGGTGACACCAACCCCAGTGACGCCACTGGGCCTATCCACGTCAATATGGAAGCACTATACTCGAGTTTCGCCCTCGTTTGAGCTCGTCAGTAGTGCATATCCCTGACCGGATCCGGAAACAAGCCCCGGATCACTGGCGTGTGAAGCGGGTGTGTAACCACGCGGCACACGTTTGACACACGGCCAAATTATCATAACAGAATATCACAACGTCACCCATCGTAGGTTATGCAAATGACGTTTTATGTAGATGTCTAGACTTGTTTTAGTATGTGCTGTTAAATTTAGCTTCAATTATTACATATACTGTGTAGGGGCAGGGGGGAATTTTTAGGGAGGAAATACGAAAGAGGGGAATGACATTCTAAAAATATGGTATTATATGGTGAGGGGGGGATGACGTCCTAAAAATATGGTGAAGGGAGGCACGGGCCGAAAAAGGTTGAGAACCACTGCAGTAGAATGTCCTTTGCACAACCTCGACCCCCATAACAACCTTCCGGAAAACCTCTCGACCACAAGCAAGATGTCCCGCGTCCTATACATCCATCTGGAGATCATCCGCCACATCCTGCACCCATCTTCTCTTTGGCCTTCCTCTTCCTCTCTTCTCAGGCATATACCCCTCCATTCTTGTTCTCTCCAAACTTTCGTGACGTTTCAAGTGACCAAAATATGACAATTTTGTTTTAACGTATTTAATAGCCAACCCTCTTCAATATTCAGCTTTTGAAGTATGGATGCATTTGTTGTTTTCTTTATCCAAGATATTCTTTGAACCCGTCTTTTTTTGTTGTTGCATATCCTTTACAGGACGTTGCAGTCAACACCAGCATTGTTCAGCTGCTGTTGATAATATACTACGCAAGATTACGATCAGTAGTTGCTTTCTGAGCGACCGGCTCACATACCCTGTAAGTTACCAATGCGGCGAGACACGCTACCGATTCTCGCGCAGGTTACGTTTTTTTTTTTTTGGTTGCGTATCCTTTACGGGACGTTGCAGTCACTACCAGCATTGTTCAGTTGCTGTTGATGTACTAGGCAAGATTACGCTCAGTAGTTCTTTCTGAGCGACCGGCTCACATACCCCGTAAGTTACCAACTCAGCGAGAACCGCTACCGATTCTCGCGCAGGTTACGTTACTCACGAGAATATACGGGATTACGGAGAAAGACGCGAAACCCTAGGCCAAGGAATAACATTTGTATTCAAAGGCATTCATGCGCTGTTCAGCTTGTTTAGTAAGTGTCCATGTCTCACAGGCGTATGTTGCAATGGGAAAGATGCATGCTCTTATAAATCTAATTTGTGTAGTTCTATCTGTCCCATCCTATAATTTATTCAGTTGTTTTAGTCTTTGAAGAGCAATTGATAGTCGTCGTTTAATTTCTTTCATTGTGTCACCATTGTTGGTAATCAATGACCTAAGATATTCGAAATGTTCCAGCACCTCCAATTTTTCCTCATTAACATATATTTCTTTCTCCTTAGTATGCATTATCTTTGGTTTTCCTATGTTAAGATACAAGTTGTGATTTTCACTATTCCTTTGGGTTGAAGTTATTAGGTTTTCTATACCATTCTGTGATGTGGATAGTAATACTGTATCATCAGCATATCGAATCTCCGGTATGTCATGACCACCAATATTTAGAGCATCATATAAAATATAGCTCCCTGTTTATATCATCTCTTACATTACTCATTATATTTTCGGCGTACGGGTTAAACAAATATGAGGACAGCACACAGCCCTGTCGGACTCCTTGCTTGATGTCAAACCAATATGATGTCTTGCCATATATTCTAACCGCTGCTTGTTGATCTAGATAGAGTATTTTTATGAGTTGTACTACATGTGACTGAAAGCCGATATTCCTCATGATTTCCCAAAGTTTCTAATGTTGCACACTGTCAAATAGGCCTACCTGTGGATATTCCACAAAACATGCGAATATGTTTACATTAAATTCTCCGTACTTCTCTATTATTAAACGGGTGATGAGTATGTTATCTCTTGTTCCGTTTCCTTGTCTAAATCCAGTTTGAACCACTTTAATCTCTTCTTCCATTTTCTTACGAAGTCTTCTTGTAGATTCAGCGGAGGTGCCAACTAACAATTAATATTCCCCATATTCTTCATCGGGTGATAGAGAAACCAATGAAAGGACAATAAAAGTAGGATCAGTCACATCGTCTGGTAACAACAAAAACAAAAATCAGATTCAGACATCTGATCCTACAACGCCATGTAGTTTACTGTCCCTTCATTTGGTTTCTCTATTGCCCCATGAAGTATATGGCCCATTATGGGGAATACTGCTAAATGACTGTGAGCTGTCACTTCTATTGAAGCAACAATTGTAGTTGCTTGCAACACCTGCTCCAATGTGACTGATGTCTCTTTCTAGATTGCTGTATGTGTTCGGCTCATTGTACGTGATACAGTTTGTGACTAACGGCAATTTGCATCTACTCGGATGGCTGTGTGCTAAGAGGTAAAAGAAGTACGTAAGGGTTTATGGCGAGGTTGGTGGACGGTGTTTCTTGCAGGAGAGCCTGGCATATGATACCACGATACTTAGTCTGAGAATCGAGGTGGGGGAAGTCACTGCGGAGTTCCGCGAGCTGGAGGACAAATATCACACTCTTGCCGTTTTGTAACGGACTCACAAATGATGAGAACGGTGCAGACAGATATGCTTCGGGCAAAGTGGCAGGTGGGACAGTACAAGTACAACGTGATTTGACTCAAGACTCAATGACACAACGTTCAACGGATTTAATTACAGATCATATACAGTACGATGATCACAACAATATATACTGGATACTTCAATACACTTACATCCACCATACAGCACACAGTCTGACTCTCAAGATGTCCAGGCACTCGACATTCGGCCACAGAAACCTTTCTCGCAACATGCGTCCTGTTCAGTCCACGTCCCAGAGCTGTCTGCCTATGGTTTGGAACTCGCCTCCTCACCTGAGGTGGCTTCACGAGACATGCGTGCGTCCTTGGTGTGACCGCTGGCCGTCTCGCCAGCCGGCAACTTCGCAGGAAGGTGACTACCATTCGCCTGGCGGCGTAACGAAGTTCCTTCATCCCTGCTAGGGACTGAGTCACCTGGCGGCGTAACGATGTCACTGCATCACTGCCGTACTGTGGACTCTGACACGCTCCCCCGGCAACTCCATGAAAGACGTCATCTTTCATGTCTAATATATATACATACTGGGTTAGTACCTTAACCCTTGTCAGAGTCAACCCTTATGTTGCTTATATACATTGGTATCATAATACATAGAAAATACACATCTGCCATAGAAAACATATAATCAATAGAAGTTATATTCAACGACATGTGGTGTTCAACTTTTAACACCTGTCAGGTTTCATCATCTCGATGGCTGATTACCTTAATTGCATTAATGACCCAGTGAGATCGGTAGTTCCAGCTTCACGCATCTACCTCGCAGCATTTGAAAAAAAAATAATAATATGGTTCTTGAGACAAAAACCATCTAGCTAGACCGAAATGTGGCTTTTACATAAGTCACATAAAACACTCAAACCCCGACCTCATTTGGCCAGGACTCTTGTGTTGGTCTGCAATGTCTGCAACCCTTTGCCATGCCCAGTAAATGCCTACCTGATGAGTTCAAAATCTGGCAAACACATGGCTATTTTTATATAACACATTACATTATACATTTCAAATTATGGCCCTTTGTGTAAGGATGTACTAGCAACTAAAAGAAAGGGGAATAATTTCAAACATTTATGGCATATAATAATTTACAATAATTATTTTATTTCTTAGTGTCATCGCTTGACGTTTCTTCATCCTAACGAGAAAAAGTCGCTAGTATGAATACACTAATCAAGATATGATTCTAAGATTACACTACATAAATATATAAACACACAATTCGTGTATTCAATTTTATTGATTCCTAAAGATTTTAGAATCGTCATAGCTTTTTAAACTTTCATGTGTCGTCTGCTAGTTTTACTCTAAATTACAACATAATCCGGAAGTACACACGAACACTAAGTAATCGATGTTACAACTTGTAGAACACACCTGTTCCGGTTTGATGTAGATACGGACGGTATACTGTTCTTACAGTTCATGCGTTGGATGTTTTCTTATAAACCTTCTGGATTAAGATTAAACTGCAATGGTGTAGCTGTCAACTGTTCATGTCACACTTTCACACATGGATGTTAAAATATCTCTGGAAGATTCCACACGGATATGCCACTGTCACAATGGATAGTTCGCTTACGGTAAGTCTTGAGCGAATGTGGCAATGTTCTTGTTACAGAATATGTACAATTAAAATTCGCTTTCTACCACACACTACACAATTATACACGACAATCACTACATTTAGTAATAAAATAAGAACATTATATACTGTGGGAGTAACCCCTATCACAATGTAGACATTACACAGCTTTTGTGAATGCACAACTTATTCACTGATAGATGGCTGTGTTGATCTGAGTATTTTACACTGCACTCAGACTTTGTTGCTCAATGGGTCGGTCGGACAACGGGACAACAAATCGGCGATCGTATTGGTTCGGCCTGGAATATGTCGGACCTCGAAGCTGTAGTCTTGGAGTTTCAAAGACCAACGGGCTATCATATGGTTTGATGGTACCCCAGAATTTATGAAACGCAACGGACTGCTGTCAGATTCCACGATAAAATGGCGTCCTAGAAGAAATTTAGACAATTTTGTAATACCCACCACTAAAGCTAGGGCTTCCAACTGAGGTATTGACCACGCCCGTTCTCTCGGTTTCAGCTATCTGGATACGAAATACACAGGATGGAGGATGTTGTTGTGCTCTTGCAGCAAGACTGCTCCAATCGCGACGGAGCTCGCATCTGTTTTTAATCTGAAAGGTAAATGGAGATTGGGCAATTTCAGGATGGGATTGTGTAAGCTATCATCAGAAAAACAAGCTAATACTTTAGAGAATGCTAATTTTAGGCATTCATTGCTTACAATTTTCTCCGGCTTATCTTTAGTTAGTAAGTTAGTAAATACTTCGGTTAGGTCGGAAAAATCCGGAATAAACTGGCGGTAATAATTTATCAGTCCTAACAAACTTCTGACTTGTTTCTTTGTAGTCGGAAGTGATAGTTTTAGAATCTTGGACACAATGTTATCGTCTGTCGTGACAAAGCCATTGGATATTTTGTATCCCAAAAAGGATATTTCAGGGTAGGCCATGTCTACTTTTGAAGGCTTTACTGTCAGTCCGTGCTGTCTGATGCGTTCAAATGTCAGTTCTAATGTCTTTATGTGCTCTGTCATTGTCTCTGTGTGAACACAGATGTCGTCGATATAGCAGATTATGTTAGGAATGTCTACTAGAAGAAGTCGTGTCATACGTACGAATGTGGCTGGGGCGTTGACTAGCCCAAATGGAAGTTTGCACCATTTGTACAGTCCCCAAGGTGTGGCAAAAGCTGTCAGATGTCTGCTCTGTTCGTCTACTTCTATCTGATAATATCCTTTAGTCATATCTATCTTCGTGAAGAATCTAGCGTCTGTGAGTTCTGTCAGAAGATCGTCAGCGTTTGCCATTGGCTCCAAATCTAGAACAGTTATTTTATTTAGCTTTCGATAGTCGATACACAGTCTTATTGTATTGTCCTTTTTGCGTACAATGACCATGGGAGATGAGAAGTCTGATTGGGATCGTCTTATGATGTTATTCTTTTCTAGGTTGATGATCTCCTGATGTAAATGTTCTTTGTAATGTAATGGGATGGTGTATGGTCTGCATCGTATGGGTGTGTTTGATGTGAGTGTGATGTGATGCTGTACTAATTTTGTTTGTCCTGGGTTGTTGGAGAAAATGGTGTTGTACTGTTGTATTAGGTGTTTTAAACTATCTGTTTCTGCTTGAGTTAGCGTTGGATTGATCTTGATATCCTTCAAGCAGTCTGTCGTGTCTAATGTAGGTGTTGGAATTTCGTCACTAACCTCGTCATCTTCGTGATCTATTATCACTGTACAAGCTGTCGTATCGTCTTGTTCGTCGTCTCTGTTATGGTATGGTCTTAGCATATTTATGTGAAATATTTTGTGTTTGTCTTTTATTAGGATCTCATAGTCTACAGGTGAAATCTGTCTTGTCACTTTAAAAGGTCCCTGCCAAGAATCAGTCAATAAGTGTCGGTCACTAGGTAACAGAAGAAGAACGTCCTGTCCAGGTGTCAAAGTTATTGTTCTGTTTCCTTTGTCAGCATACTGTCTATAAGTAGCACCAGATAATTTTAGTGCATTCTTTGCAATCGTACATGATTTGATGATTCTTTCACGCAATGATGTAACATATACGTATGATGATATGGGTTTAAGTACTGGAGTAGATTCAGTTAACATTTGGTGATAAATAGTCAATGGGCCACGTGGTTTGGCACCATAAATAAGTTCAAAAGGAGAGAAACCGGTACTAGAATGTGGTACCTCGCGATAAGCAAAAAGAATAGCTGGTAGATATACATCCCAGTTATTAGGGTGTTCTTGCGTGACTTTTGCAAGCATGTGCTTCAGATCGCCGTTAAACTTTTCCACGATTCCACTTGAGTGAGGATGGTATGGTGAATTGAAACATTGCTTCACTCCCAACATTCTGGTGAAAGCTTGGGTAGATGCGGCGATAAACTGAGTACCCCTATCAGATTGGATAGTGTCTGGAAATCCTATCCGAGAAAAAATATGGAAGAATACTTCCATTATATCATTGGCAGTTATGTTCTTTAGCGGAATAGCTTCCGGCCAGCGACTACATTGATCAACACCAGTTAGAATATATTTATTCCCTTTAGTTGTTGTATGATTGAGAGGGCCCACTATGTCAACAGATAGTTTTTCAAAAGGTCGACTGGCTAAGTCAGTGACTTGCAACTTTGCCTGTGGGTGTTTACCTTTTTTTATCAGTTTCTGGCAGGTATCACAACTTCTGCAATATTCTTTAATGTCATTGCAAAATTTGGGCCAATGAAACTGTGTTAATAATCTAGATCTGGTCTTAACATATGCCATATGCCCTGCAAGAGGTATATCGTGGGCAAGATGTAAGGCTTGCTTACGATAACTAGTTGGCAAAACAGTTTGCTCTGTGGTGTTGTCACCTCTGGTATAATACCTGGTGAGGATATCATTTTTCAAAGCAAAATGCCATTTTGTATTCTTGGTTACCTTTGGCTTTTGGCCGATCAGATTAAAATATTTTACCAATGAAGGGTCAGCCTTTTGAGCTGTTACAAAAGTTTCCTTCATGGTGTTAGTAGGTAGTGATACTGGGCTAAGTGACTGAATAGCCTCAGTTTGATTACTTTCATCTTGCACTCTAGCAGTAGATCTGGTTACTGCGTTCCCACAATCAATGATGTCAGATGGTGATGAAACAATGTTGTCAATGATATGATGAGAACTTAGTGCTACATTAGCTACCATACATTCAATAGGTGGTGTGACATTATCAATGATGACATTGGATGGTGATGTTATGTTATCATCACTACACACAGATGTTATGTCATGAGGTTTATCATTCACCTCTGGCAAATTTCCAATTATTACATCACACACTGGGCTTGTTAACGCAGCGCACTTTACTTTCCCAGTGAGGAAAGGTGTTTGAATATATGCCCATGCTAACGGGTATCTCTCAATATTGCCTGAGAATGTTCTGCATGTTACGTGACTGCCTGTATAGTCTGTAGGCATTATGAACGTTCTCTTAAGGCCAATAAGTGAACTGCCGGTATCTCGAAGAACTGTAGCAGACTTGCCGTTCACATATCCGTGATGGACGATTATCTTGCCTTTTGAATCTACTACCAAATTAGCTTCTTCATTGGCAATAGGGATGGCGTGACCACACGTTAAAATACCATCTTCATAGAAGGTGTTACAAACAGTACATAAAGTGTTATACATGTCAAAAGTCTGTGCTGAGTTCACAGGATGTTTCTCTGATTCTTCTTCTTCTGACTCTGAACTGTTTGACAAGGCGGCATTTGCCTCGTTGATCATTTGTCTACCTTTACAATCCTTGCTATGGTGTCCATGCGCTTTACAAAGATAACATTTACGCACAGACCTGAACGATCTACGCTCATGATCTCGTCTGTTTATCATATCTCGTAGATAAATATCATATTTTGGGTTTTTATCGCACATTTCATTCTGCTGATGTGAAACTTTACAATGAATACAGTGCTTAAATTTCTCAGAGGTAGGCCTATGAGGTTTCTGCCTACTATAGGGTTTGTCAAAATTAGCCGCAGCTACAAAATCAATGTCCGTAGATTCAGTCACAAAACAGTGTTTGTTGGTGGTGTAATACGCCGTACCTCGTCTATCAATCTCATCTATACTAGTACATTCATTCACCTGCAAAAATTTTGAAAATTTTGGTGGAATGGATGAAATGATTTTGTCTCTGATGATTAGATCTTCTAATCTATCATAATTTCTGTCAATTTTGGCTGCTGAAGTCCATTTGGTGAATATATCTCGGACTAAGCAGAGGTAGTCAGAGAACGTTTGAGTCGGTTTTGGGCTCAACTTGCTGAACTGTTCTCTGTAACCTGCTTCATCTAACATAAAATGTGCCATTATCTTTGATTTAAGATAATGGTAGTCTTTCCTGAGGTCTTTGGGAATAGTCTCAATGACTTTAAGAGGTTCCCCTGATAAACTCCTCATATACACAATATTCCATTCAGACAGTGGAACTTGGTAATGTTCCATTAAAGTTTCAAAATTTTGGGTAAAGGCTGCAATGCAGTCACCCGAGGTATAATTACGTACAATACCCTGATATTTCTTGTACTGGTTTTCTTTCTCCAGTCTCTCAGATTTCTTATACTCTTTATTGATAGCAGTCTCAGTATCGAGTTGTTTTATTTTTAATTGCAACTCCAGTTCTTCTCTCTTACTCTGAGCTGCTATTTCTGCTTTCTTGAGTTCACTATCTATCTCAGCTTGCTTTGTCTTTGCAGCCAGTTCTAATTCGGCTTGCTTTGTCTTTGCAGCCAGTTCTAATTCGGCTTGCTTTAAGGCTGTATCTGCCTCTACTTGCTTGGCAGCCCTTTCAGTCTCTGCCTGTTTTAAGGCTGTTTCTGCCTCTAATTGCTTGGCCGCCCTTTCAGCTGCTCTTTCATCGCGTTCATTAGCTTTCTCCTGTACTAGTAGGTATTCAGCGTATTTGTTCTCACTCCATTTTGTTAACTCATCACCTGTTAACTTCAACTTTAACCCCATATCAATGAAATCAAATAATGAAGACATGATGAAAAATGTCAATGTAATACTAGTTATAAGTGGTTAGTACAATAAACAATTTACAATTTTCCTTTATGCAATCTGTGCCTAAAATTGCATCCTTAAAGTAAATGGAAAGAAAAATATACTCAAGTGCCTTGGATGCGGTGAAGAATGGTTGGAAATCGGGCTAGGAAACTGTAGGGTCGTCACTTCGAATCACAAATGACCTCTACGCGCACGGTTTCGGATGGTACGGAAAAAACCTGCTTTGTTTTGGAGGAAATAAATTAGCGTCTATTTGTTGGTGTGTGCCTGCTTGTCACTAAGTATTGAGTAGGTTTGTATGGCGTTGCGTGTAATGGTATGTCGTAAGTTTGTCTGTCAACAATTTTTTGTTTTTTCAACACAAGTCACTTTCTTTCAAAACATTTCTGCTTTCCACAAACTCAACTCACAAAGACAATCTAAATCTATCTCAACACGCTCTAACATTGATGACACATCACTTACATCAAGATGACATTCAGTAAGGACATAGACATCAAGTTTACAAGATGGCGACAAGGTCACAATGGCGACAAGATCACAATGTCGACAAGGTCAAAACGGTGACAAAAATTTGACAATCACGAATGTTTTACACGTTTACACGATCAAACAATATGAATGCACTGTACGTTTACAACTAGTCTCCATGTTTAAACAATGTAGCAATAATTCAAAATGAGCCTTCCATGATCACTTTTACATGTACAAACAATTTTAACAAAAATTCTAAGTTCACAACCTCTAGTTCTAACCATTTATTACATAAATACGTTCATTTCAAAGCTGGACGAACGCCCACACGTCCACACATGTCAGGGTCTTACACCTGGCTCGCTACCTAACACATGTGGGACAGTACAAGTACAACGTGATTTGACTCAAGACTCAATGACACAACGTTCAACGGATTTAATTACAGATCATATACAGTACGATGATCACAACAATATATACTGGATACTTCAATACACTTACATCCACCATACAGCACACAGTCTGACTCTCAAGATGTCCAGGCACTCGACATTCGGCCACAGAAACCTTTCTCGCAACATGCGTCCTGTTCAGTCCACGTCCCAGAGCTGTCTGCCTATGGTTTGGAACTCGCCTCCTCACCTGAGGTGGCTTCACGAGACATGCGTGCGTCCTTGGTGTGACCGCTGGCCGTCTCGCCAGCCGGCAACTTCGCAGGCAGGTGACTACCATTCGCCTGGCGGCGTAACGAAGTTCCTTCATCCCTGCTAGGGACTGAGTCACCTGGCGGCGTAACGATGTCACTGCATCACTGCCGTACTGTGGACTCTGACACTTCCATTTAACAATAAAAAATAGAGAGCATCTGTTGGATTTATCTCTCCAGGACATGCTGGTGTGGTGGGAAACGAGTGGGCAGACAGATAGACTGGGTCTGCACTTCTTGGTGGTGGTATTGATGCATGATAAGGCAGATGTGGTCGGGGCCCTTTAGAATCGTGTATAGTGCAGAAGAATAGGTATACCATCATGGCCTGGAGAGAATGGGTCGGCTTGGATTGACCAGAGGATCTAGCCGAGACTCAAAACTCCGAGGAAATGCCGGCCGGACACATAATCAGACATCTACTAGTACCATTAGTATTGGGACTCTTCGCTCGCTGTTGCACATGAGGACGGAGCACAAATGGGGATGTCCTTGACTCAGCTAAACGCCGAAGTGTTATGGGTATTGTTAAGGCATTACCAAATGTAAATTATAGCAAGAACATATGTTACAATGAGTAAGGTACAAAGAGACATAAAGTATACGACAAGGTTGCTAGATAACTTAACAGTAATACAGTTTCATATCTACTTGGCAAGCTGAAGAAACAAATGTTCGATAGTGAAACCCGACTTATGAGACAGAGATACCTTGAACATACTCAAGACAATTTAAAGTATGTAGGCCATCATCAGCAGCATCTGGCAATAGGATGATGCGGTAGCGTCATGGCTACACACTAGCTTTTAAACCTGGTAGTTATGGGTTCGGTTCCAAGTTGAGCCGACTGAGGCTAAAGTATGTACCAGAAAATTGTTATGGGAAGTAACAACAGTCATCGGGGCATCGACCCCAACAACCACCAAGAGACAGTTGTCTGAGAAGTGAAGGTGAATTCGACACGTTGTGTCCATTGCATCTTAAAGCATGTTAAAGTGTCCGGTACGTTACCCTTCACACATCACATAACCGACCATGTGATGTACAAGGATTTGGGAGGATTGTGGTGACACATGAAGAAATAATCCTCCAGTGGTTTCATGATAACTCACAACAAGCGTATTTGCTGATATTTGTTGACAATGAATTAACTTCTGTTCCAAAGGGACGCAAGTTGGACACGCAGGCCCATTTTTCACTTACACACATACCTACACCCAAACTTGACACACCCGCCTCCCACCTACACATACCAACCCAGACATACTTACACATATGACAGACACCGACAGACAGCCGCACAAACGCACACACACACACACAGACATATACACCCACACAGATACCAAACCACACGCACAAATATATACGCGCGCACACACAAACATGCACGCACACAAGTAGTTGATGACAACGACCCAGTTGTTACATTAAAACATTCAAAATTTCCCCTGACAGGGGGAAGTAAGCTAACTAGCAAGTCGAAGTTATGCTTTGATGTACACTGAAAGAAATTACACTTTGGCTGTGTCCGTTATAAGGAAACCTACGTCGCTGCTTCAGAGCTGAAAAAGCACAATGTGCGCACACTATCTCAAGTTATGGCTCATAATAAAGAAACAAATGAAGTTATAATAAGAGCGTGTGTTCACTAATAACACGTGATTAACGGCTTTATTTGAATATAAAGGAGGAGGATGAGTAACTAATGAACATGAATAATATAATATTATATTATTTCACACATATATATTTATATGACTGCCCCGACAGCCTGCTATCCATCCTCGGGGGCGCTGAAGACTGAGAGCCGACAGTAGACCTGCAGTGCCGTGGCAAATAGCCAGCGGAAATCCGGAAGTTTCAGCTCGACCAGACATTGTAGTGTACTCTCTGTGACTCAATAGTTAGTATTAATAGTGCTAACTTTTCCTTTCGAATCAAGAGTCGAGGAGGAGCACACCCATAAGATGGAGACATACAGTGACATGATCGCAAGCCTGAAAGAAGAAGGATATACCGTCAGGCTTTTCGCCGCAGAGATAGGCGCAAGAGGCCTTGTTTCCAAATCCGCGTAGAACGTGCTGAAACAAATAAGCAAATAGGCGTAAAAGGACAAGCAAGAATACGGCACTTAAAAGACTGGGCGAGGCAGCGGGGGAGGGCATTTTGCTGTATATGTAGCAAGCGTAATGATGGATGGGACGCAGAAAATGGTTCAAACTTTTCCTGCAATGTGAGCCAACGTCTCTAAAAAAGAAAGTCTTAAAAGTCGAGAGGATCGACTTCATAGCCCGGGTTTTATCCCATATGACTCGGCCTATTTTCGCAGGGTGGCCTGCCGAAAGCGTCGCACAAAGCACGAACTCCTAGCTCCAGCGATGACACCCAGGAGTCTCCGAGAATAATGCACTCGTGATCCAAAAGACGCAATCCGGAATCGAACCCACAACCTCCAGAGCGCGAGGCAGACGGCTTGACTACTTCACCACGGAGACTCCTAACGTATCTCAAGAAAGGACAAACAAACCTCAGACTGAAGCCTCTCAATAAGACCAACATAGCAACCTCACAATCAGACAGAAACAACGGCTACAGTTTCGTGCCCATCAGGGAGCTACACTACCAGGTACAAACACGGCATCCCAGCCGAGGCGATACAGAGGGGTGGATACACCGCAATGTAGCGATCACTCGGGCTGAAAATGTCAGAAGTCGAACCTCTACAGCCAAGCGCTGACAACGACCACTTGTGATGGAGTAGTACTCTGGCAAGGACCACGCCCTGCAGCGATAGCGAGGACCGGGGAGGAGGGAAAGCTTTAATAGAATTTTTGAAAAGTTAGTTACATATCCCTTATAGGACGTAGTAGGTAACCAGAGCACTTTTTGACTGTTCGTGATTCCTGGGTAAGTTTACGTTCAGTAGTTTGCCATTGATTTCTGAACGACCGGCACCATACCATTTCATAAAAAATGAACACAAGGCGGTCTGCTGCCAAATCGCCCGCAGCCTTGTTTCGAATGCGGGTATGTGGGATTAAAACTTCGCCCTTAACCCCTTCGCCGCAACAGAATTAGCCCAGGTAAATAGCTGGCTTCCGCTGGGGGAGTGCAGGAGGGTGCGTCCGTAAGAATGCCATATCAATAATAATATAAATACAATATAATACGAGTAACTGAACATACGAGTCTATATTTCAACTGCGTTGCAATAATCTGGAAACGTCTATTATTATTATTTGTTAAATAGTTAGTCAGTTTTAATTAATTAAAAACGTAAAAAAGGTGGTTCAGCAGCTTTTACAACACAAATTCCAACCGTCGTAAAGTCTCCAAGATACCCGGTGGAAAGTCGGTAATTGATTGATTGATTTAGGAACCGACATCACAGCATTCGGGGCATTCCCATAAGCGCTCCGTCCCCATCCTCAGCAGCCAGCGAAGAGTTCCAATACTAATTGTTCCAGTAGCAATCTGATTATATGTCCGTCTCGCCTTTCCGTCGAGCGTCGGCCAGATCCCCTCGTCACTCCTCGCTGCCTCATTCTTACCAGACTATGGTGATCCATTTGCTCCTCCGAGGTGTACACGTGCTCCCACAAGGCCGCAACCACGTCTGCCTTGTCATGCATCAATACTCCACCAAGTTTTGCCGAGCTAGCCCATCTGTCTGCGTAGTCATTCCCCAGCACACCGGCATGCCCCTGAGAAAAAAATCCAGGTGATGCTTGCTACCTCTGACCTCCGAAGCGAAGCAAGCCACTCTGTACGAAGCCTGCCTGTCCTCACCCTCCTCAGCATGCTTTCTGAGTCAGTTACAATCACAATATCACAATTACGGTAATTATACTATATTTGTATCAGAAAAGGCTTGCAAAGACGCCAATGTGCGGGTACTACAAGACCAAGCTTAGAGGGCTGAGATTTGTGCTTCCCCACAAGCCCAGTGCTTTGAGCAAGCGACAGAAGACAGTTACTCGTGCTGATGGAGGATATCTGTGCCACAAGACTGTCAGGGAAAGAATCATTCGTGCTTTCCTCATTGAGGAGCAGAAGATTGTAGCAAGAGTTATCAAGGCACAAGAGGCTAATAAGAAACATCAAAACTTCTATTGTTTCAAAATAAAAATTGTTTAATGTAATATTGTTTAAAAATAATTAATAATTAGTATATTAATATTTGAGCCGGCTCCCTGGCCGAGGGGTTAGCAGCTTTCTCCGTTAACCCCGAATACTCTCGTGGTTGACATGAGCGCACGAGAATTATAAGTGGTTCGAGTCGCGCCAGTGACTTATGAGAGTATGGAGCCGGTCGCTCAGAAAGTCGTGACGTGCTGATGAGCGTAATCTAGCCTAGGAATCAACATACAGCTGAAAGATGCTGGTGTTGACCGCAATATCCTGAAACAGGATGGAAACGCGGGAAAAAAATATTAATATTTGAATAATGAAGACACAATAGATTGCACGATTTATTGCCTGGCATATTTCGCTGCATCTCGTCAGGTACATACTGCAGAATTCACACAACTTAACGTGAATTAACTAGATAAATCCTTCAAGCTGAAATATACACATATTCGCACAGTAAATTCAATTGTCTGCCACAGTGATCGTGCAATCTATTGTTCGTGTCTTCGTTAATCTATCATGCATTATGTAAAAAGATGTGCAAATATTGTACATGGCCAAAAGATTGGAAGAGAACTATCTTCATTCCAATACCAAAAAAAAGGCAACCTGAAATTATACACCAACTATAGAACTGTTGCTCTGATCAGTCATGCAAGTAAAATTCTACTAAAACTTCATAACAAAATGGAAGAAGAGATTAACGTAATTCAAGCTGGATTTAGACAAGGAAGAAGAACAAGAGATCACATACTCAACATGCGTTTAATAATAGAGAAGTGCAGAGAATTTAATGTAAACCTGTTCTCATGTTTTGTGGATTATTCAAAGGCATTTGACTGTGTACAACACGAGAAGCTTTGGGAAATCATGAGGAATATGGGCTTTCCATCACATGTAGTACAACTCATAAAAATGCTCTGACCAACAAGCAGCGGTTAGAATAGATGGCGAGACATCAAATTGGTTTGACATCAAGCAAGGAGTCCATCAGGGCTGTGTGCTGTCCCCCTATTTGTTTAACCTGTACTCCAAAAATATAATGAAAAATGTCAGACATGATATAACCAGGGAGCAATACGATGCCCTAAATATCGGTGGTCATAAAATACCAGAGATTCGATATTATAATGATACAGTAGGCCTATTACTGTGCACATTATAAAATGGTATAGAAAACCTAATAGCCTCAACCCAAAGAAATAGTGAAAAATCACAACTTACATCTTAACATAGCAAAATCAAAGATAATGCATACAGATGCATTCTACTATGGAGAAAGAAATATATGTAAATAAGGAAAGATTGGAGGTAGTGGAACATTTTGAATATCTTGGGTCATTGATTACCAACAATGGTGATACAATGAAAGAAATTAAACGACGACTGTGAATTGCTCTTCAAAAACTAAAACAACTGAATAAATTATGGAGTGGGACAGATAAAACTACAAAAATTGATTTTTAAGAGCATGCATCTTTCCCATTGCAACATACGCCTGTGAGACTTGGACACTTACTAAACAAGCTGAACAGCGCATAAATGCCTTTGAATATAAATGTTATAGACAGGTTCTAAGAATATCTTGGGTAACGAAAAGAACAAATGCACCCATACTTCAAAAGCTGAATATTGAAGAGGGTTGGCTATTAAAGACGATAAAACAAAGAAAATTGAAATATTTTGGTGACTTAAAACGTCATGAAAGTTTGGAAAGAACAATAATGGAAAGGCACATGCCTGGGAAGAGACGAGGCCAAAGAGAAGATGGGTGCAGGATGTGGCAGATGATCTCCAGATGGGTGTATCGGACGCGGGACATCTTGCTTGTGATCGAGAAGTTTTCCGGAAAGTTGTTATGGGAGTAATGTTCTGCAAAGGACATGCTACTGAATGAATGAATGAATGGATGAATGAATGAATGAACTAGGGTTGGGAGACGTTATCTCGCCCGGGGACATGCAATGAGAAATAGTATAGGGCAGTGTTTCCCAACCTTTTTTGTACCATGCCCCACTTAAGCCTTTCTAAAATTCATATTGCCCCCCCCCCTCCCCCCCTCCCCCCCTCAACATATACATTATTTTTAATATTCAAAAATTGAAATGTTCACTAAAGAAACTTGAATGATAGGTTTTAGGAAGAAATCACTAGGTAATTATTGAGCAAACACAGTAAGTAAATTTTCAAAACATATAATGGAGAACTGAAATTCAAGTACAAAATAATTTTAATGAAAGATTTTTCTATATTATTTTAATTATTAGTAATTATTTATTATTTAAATTTAGTGAGATCCTTGCGCTTGATGCTTGCTGCAAAGAGATCTTATGTCAGGTTCCAATTTAGTTAACTTCAGTCTCAAGTCTTCCCGTTTTGTTATATTCAGCCGATTTCTTCCCTTTTCGAATTGCCCCCCTTAACAGTCAAATTGCCCCCCTGTGAGGCGTGGGCCCCACGTTGGGAAACACTGGTATAGGGTGTATTTTAACCACTGTGGGGTTTTGAAAATATTGCCATTCCAAGGTTTGCATTTACCTTTTATGTTGCATGAATTCCACGGAGGGTGAATACAAAACATGGAACGGCAATATTTTCTAAAACCCCACAGTCATTAAGTTACTTGTTGTTGCTCTCTTCCATTTTTGCCGTTCAGCGTCGTGGGGAGGAGTTATTGGAGTTCCTTCCAGCGTCTTTCCTCCAATGTCCTATAGATTTTTCATGAGCAGTATTTTTCTAAGATCAAGTAAATTCACTACCGGTTTGCTAGACCTGTCATAGGTTCTTTACCTAAGTTAAGTATTATTATTATTACTATTTAAACTGCGATAGAAAGGCAAAACAAAGGAATTAGTCTGATTTAACAGAAAGAATGGTTATTACAAAAGGGAAAAAAAATTATATCCAAATTATCCAAATGCAGTATCAAAGAGCAATCTGAAACAAGTCAATGTATTTAAGTACATGGACCTGCTCCGTGGCGAAGGAGTTACGGACACAATTCATAATCCTGCATACCCATGTTCGAAACACATCCGTGTTGGTTTTTTTTTAATGAAATGCTATGGGTGCTGGTAATTCAGAAAGCTATGGCAAACTACTGAACGTATGCTTGCCCAGGAATCACGAACAGCCAAAGAATGCTGGGGTTGACTGCTACGTCTTGAAAAGGACATGCAACTAACTTTTTTTTTTAGATGGAAGATGAATTGCGGGGGGAAAACGAATTACAGGAGAAAAACATCAGGGAGTGATGATTTATTTCAGGGGTGGGGATCCATAAAGAGTAAATGAGATAACAGGGCCGAACTTTTGTCGTAGGGGACAACTTCTGATTATCAGAAGCTTCCTGCCACGCTTGCTCCATGGTGGAGTTTGTATCACCATTAAGGAAGTTACATGCAAAAGCAGCATGTCACAAGATGAAAATCATTCTCTGCATTTTGATTTTGTCAATCAAGATGAGGAAGAGTTCTTTAAAGATATATAGAGCCAATCCTGATGTACATAAGCGAATCATGGAAAAATGTAGACAAGCAAGGGATTATGTATATGTGGTGGAAAACCCATTCATGTCTCCTGTCATATGTCTTTGTCATAAATCACAGATGAATGGCCATCATTGGCCTAGATGGAAGTAGCAGAGGAACTCGGAGTTGATGGCCCCTAGATGTGTAGTTATCAGAAACCGTTCTGACACACATCAGTCCACCCCCAAATTATGGGACAATGGTGTCCATAGAAGGTATGCTCTATTAGCTTGACAAAATGGTGTCTACAGAAGGTATGCTCTACTAACTGGACAAAATGGTGTTTATAGAAGGTATGCTCTACTAACTAGACAAAATGGTGTCCATAGAAGGTATGCTCTACTAACTAGACAAAATGGTGTCCATAGAAGGTATGCTTTATTAACTTGACACAATGGTGTCAATAGAAGGTATGCTCTATTAGCTTGACAAAATAGTGTCCATAAAAGGTATGCTCTACTAACTTGACAAAATGGTGCGGATTTTCACTGAATGTAATGCCCACTAAACGACAAGTTCACGTGTCTACTAAATGAGAACCCTACTGAATGACAACTCGGTTCATACCTCCACCACATGGTGACTGTCAAACATCCCAAGAAACACCCTGGATGGCTAACTCAGTCAAAAAACATGTGAAGATGTTGGGTATGTTGACCGAAAGGTTCTAATATCGCAGCTGTGCTGTAAACAGACACAACCCAATTATTTTGAATAACAAAGACACGAATAATAGATTGCAAGGTTTATTGCCTGACATATTTCACTGCATTTCATCAAGAATATACTGCAGAAATCACACAACATAAACAATAGATACATCCCCCAAACTGAAACATACAATACACATATTAACACATTAATATGAATTGTCTACCAAGGTCATTTTAAACTGACTAATGTCTTTTTTGTTTGCACAAAGTTGGATTACGTAAATGAATTGCCTCTGCCAGATTTAACATGCAACCATTTTTTGTGTCAGCACAAACAGTATGAGCTGGTATGAAGTGTAACTTAATCTTGGATATCAAACAATGTTATAATAACTTTTTATGTGTAGCTAAAAAGAAACATTGTTAATAATGTATGCAAATAAAATAAAGGATCCTTTAAACAGATGCCATAAATAAAATATTCCATGATTTTTTGCCTGGCATATTTCGCTGCATCTGGCCAGGTGCATACTGCAGAGTTATGTCATGCAATATTTTATCCATCTGTGGTTAAATTGACTAAGGGCATTCACTGTTCTAAATTTTTAAAAGATTTTGTCCACGCCATGAGATGTATTGGGTATATGGTGCTAGACCTGTACTGTTATAGACCAATCAACACTCAGTGGGTGATGTGGTCAGTATCACACCAGCTGCCTTGACTTCCCTAGACATTTCCTGGTAGCCATTTTATTCTGGTTCGATCTGGCAGCCATTTTATTCTGTTCGACCTGGCAGCCCTTGTAAATTTTACAAATCTGCCTTGATGTGGATTCAGAAATGTATATAAGGAATACAAATAGGGTTTTGGATAACTCTTGATCGTAATAACGAAACATCAACAGTTTTGTGTCGCATAAGTCCCAAAAAAGCATTCCTCTTAATTTCACTGAATAAAACAGTAACTCAAATTGTTTTTAAAATGCAAGAAATATCACAATCATGACACATCAACAGTTTTGCATAACATAAATACAAAAAATATTCCTCTTAATTAACGAGCGGCAGTTACACACCAGGGTGGGTGGACACATACCTAAATGGATTGACAAGATACTACACACAGGCGATGGGAGCCTAGGGAGGTGACACACTGGAAATTTCCCACTTCATCAATTGCTAGGCATGTGTTGGAAAGTGGCCATGTGATTGATAGAGACAGTGTCTTTCATGTGTTGTTTAACACACAAAATTGTCGCTTGTTAAAGTTTGCAGAAGCCATAATGATTAATCTACATAGGCCAGTTTTTTGCAAACAGAAAGACATGTTAGTCAGTTTAAAATTACCTTGGTAAACAATCGAGATTACTGTACGAACATGTGTATATTTCAGCTTGAAGGATTTATCTAGTTATTTTACTTTATGTTGTGTGAATTCTGCAGTATGAACCTGACGAGATGCAGCGAAATATGCCAGGCAATAAATCATGCAATCTATTGTTTGTGTCTTCGTTATTCAAATTCACTACGGGAAAACATTATTTTGAACTCAAATTGTGTTTAAAATGCGAGAAATATCACAATCAAATAACTAATACACCATGTCAATTAGAATTATACAAAATAAACAATTTCAACATGGTGAAATGGCAGTCAAATTATAATACATATATGTTATGTCAGCTATGACCACATGGCCAGTCTCTCTGGCCGAGGGGTTACAACACTTTCTCCGTAATCCTGTTTATCACGCATAGTCTCGTAGCAGGCGAGAGCTGGAAGCGGTTCGACCCCCGCTGGTGACTTGCGGGATAACTGAGCCGGCCGCTCAGAAAGCAATGGCAAACTACTGAGCGTAATCTTGCCAAGAAATCAACAGACAGCTGAAAGATTCTGCTGTTGACAGCGATGTCCTGTAAAGGATATGCAAATTTAAAAAAAAAAATGACCACATGACGACAAATTAGAGAACATAAAACAAGAACTGGAAAGAGAAAAAAATTAATATTTTAGGGATGTGAAACAAGATAGATAGGAGCAGGCATCAAGATAGATGAACATTTTAAGATTATTTATTCTGGAAGTGAAGATTGACAAAGGGGAGTGGCAATTATTTTGGACCGGAAAACATCAAAATCTGTTCAAGGATATTGGGCAGTGTCGGACAGAGTTCTACTAGTTAAATTAAGTGGCAGACCTTTTAACATAAATGTTATTCAATTATATGCCCCAACAGGAGAATCCAGTGAAGATGTAGATGAATTTCATAATGACATAGAGACTGCCTTAAAGAAATGTAAAAATTCAGAAATAAACATCATAATAGGAACCTCAATGCAAAAGTAGGAAATCAAGGGGATAGATACACAGTAGGAAACTATGGTTTAGGAGAGAGAAATGAAAGAGTATACAGACTCCTAGAGTGGACAAAAGAACAGGAAATGATGGTAGGAAACACCTGGTTTAAGCAACACCCTAGAAGATTATGGACATGGAGGAGTCCTGATAACAGGATTAGAAACCAGATTTACTATATTCTGATTAGCAGAAGATTTAGAAACGCGTTAACAATAGCAAAATTAGTTCCCAGTGCTGATTGTTATAGTGACCACAGATTACTTACAGGAACATTGAGGATAAAGTTGAAGAAAGTCAAGTATATAACAGGAAACACTAAATATGATTTGTGTACATTGAGTAATGACAAGGAAATACAAAACAAATTCAACATAGAAGTACAGAACAGATTTGATATATTGTCTGACCTAGAGATCCTATTCCAGGATGTGGATGATCAATGGGAAATGTTGAAGAATTCAATCAGTTTGGTTGCAGAATCAACTATTCCAAAATTAAAGAAGGTGGGTCGTAAGAAATGGATGACTGAAGAAATGTTACACCCGAGTTGAGTTGAGTTAAGAACCGATATCACTGCACTCAGGACATTCCCATACATGCTCCATCCCCTCGTTCAACAGCCAGCGAAGAGTCATAGCACTAATCGTTCCCACCGCTATCTGATTAAAAGTTCTCCTGGTCTTCCCTCTCAGTTTTGATATTCTTCCAGAACCCCTGCCGATCACTTGCAATCTCATTCTTTCCACATATGGGTTCTCAATCTGTTCCTCCGCCTTCTCCACCTGGTCCCACAAGCGCACGACCACCTCCCCCTTGTCCATAGGCAAAATATCACCAAGAGGTGCTCTCTCTGCTAGCCTATCAGCCTGTTCATTCCCTCGTACACCCGCATGGCCAGGGCAAAATATCCATACAATTCTCATGATCTGTGACCTATTACACCTAATGGAAAGAAGAAGACTCAACAAAAATAATTCTGCCAAATATGAAGAAATCCACAGACAAGTCAGAATATTATGTAAGGAGGCAAAAGAAGCATGGCTTGAGGAAAAGTGCTTAGAAATTGAAAAACAACACAACAGTCAAAATACCAAATTAGTGCACAAAAGAATTCAGGAACTTACTAATAAAAGAACAAGTACATCAACAGGCTGTCTAAAAACTAAAGATGGCAAAATAATAATAGAAAAAGATCAGATTATACATGTATGGACAGATTATGTGAAAAATCTTTATGAGGATAACAGAGAAAAACAGAATGATATTAGATTTAATAATGAAGGACCACCAATTTTGAAGATGGAGGTTCAAAATATTCTTAAACATATGAAAGCTGGCACGGCCCCCGGTGCAGATAACATCACAACAGAAATTATTAAAGCTTTAGAAGAATTTGGACTAGATCAAGTCACCAGACTGCTAAACACATTATATCATACTGGAGATATACCTTCTGAATTATGTAACTCTGTATTTATTGCAATCCCAAAGAAATCAGGAGCCTTGGAATGTGATCAACATAGAACAATTAGTATAATGAGCAACATCACAAAGATTTTGTTACGATTTTTATCAAGCAAAGAGTGAGAAAGAAATTACAACCTGAAATAGGGGAAGAACAATGTGGGTTTGTAGAAGGAAAGGGTACAGTAAATGCTGTGTATATGCTGCGAACAGTTATTTAATGTGCTATAGAAGTAAACAAGGATATACATCTTTGCTTTATTGTCTACACAAAGGCTTTTGATAGAGTTAGACATGTCAACATGGTGGATATGCTTGCAGATCTACAAATTGATGGGAAAGACATTAGACTTATAAAAAACATATATTGGAAACAACAAGCTGCCATAAGGATTGATAATGAAGTGGGACTATATCAGCCTATTAAGAGAGGTGTTAGACAGGGATGTGTAATGTCTCCAGATCTTTTTTCCCTGTACAGTGAAAATATTTTCAGAAATGTAAAAGATATAAATGGAATCAGCATTGGAGGACGAAACATCAATAACATTAGATATGCAGATGATACAGTATTGATTGCAGACAATGTGCAGGATCTGCAACAATTAGTAGATGCAGTTGTTGTACACAGTGAGCAGCTGGGGTTAGAATTAAATTGTAAAAAGACACAGGTTATGGTAGTCACTAGGAAGAACGAAATACCACAATGTAATATACAAGTAAATGGGACTATTCTTCAACAAGTGAATCGGTACAATTATCTCGGAACAGTCATAACATCTGATGGGATTTGCCTTGAAGAGATTAGAACAAGAATCGCCATGGTGAAAGTAGCTTTTAGCAAGATGAAAAACATTCTGACCAATAAATAGATGTCAATTGAAACAAGAAAAAGAGTGTTGAGGGGATACATAGAGCCTGTTCCTTTGTATGGATGTGAAACTTGAACAATGTGCAGTCAAGCTGAAAAACATCTGATGGCTGCAGAAATGTGGTTTCTCAGGAAAATGCAAAGAATACCATGGACAGATAGAAAAACCAATGACCAAGTACTACAGGAGACAAATGAAACTCGTAAATTGATTAGAGAAATTAGATGTAGACAGTCAAAATTTGTTAGACATGTTATGAGAAGAAATGGATTGGAGAACTTAGTGACAACTGGCAAGATTGAAGGGAACAGACCAAGAGGAAGACGGAGAGGAAAATACCTGGATGGCTTGGCCACATGGCATGGACAAGACAGGAACACTGAGCTGATCCATGACTCTGGTGATTGAGTGAAATGGTGAGTCATGTCTGCCCACGCTTTCCGGCATGGCACATGATTGATTGATTAATGACCACATGAATAGCACACTTGCCTCCCAGTGGCCATGTTTTTGAGTCCCCTTTTAGATGGGGATGTTCTTCAATGACCTGAGCACCCAGGCCGACATATCCTTAAATTAGAACTTGAGGTTGTCGATATCTCCGTAGTCTGTCCTCAAATGGAGCGGGTGTAGGCTAAAATTAATTTTGTTGTTCGGCATATGTTGGACATTTTTGCAGCAAATGTCTAGGCATCTTTAAAATTAATTCCACAGTTACATTCAACAGTATCTCCTATCTTTATTCTAGTCATCATTTAATCGATTCCAGTTACAATCATCAGTATCTCTTATCTTTATTCTAGTCATCATTTAATGAATTCCACAGTTACAATCATCAGTATCTCCTATCTTTATTCTAGTCATCATTTAATCAATTCCACATTTAATTCATCAGTATCTCCTATCTTTATTCAAGTCATCATTTAATCAATTCCACAGTTACATTCAGTGAGGAGCATTTCTTGTGATATTTACTGGCACAGGAATGAAGCATAATGGGGACGACCCGTTGGAACCGCGACTAACTAACTAACTATATTTAACCTTATAGTTTGTTAGTCATCAGACCATCCTTACGGCACATTGAACAATTAGTCCATAAGTGATCAGATGCTCTCTTCACTATCTCCCTCAGCGTGTCGTGTTGCTGACACCAGTTGACTGACTATTCTTCTTTGGCTTCCCGTATGGCAATACGTCTATCTTAACCCTATTTGATGTTATATTGTCCCTGCGTGGTTTAATAACAAAATGTTATTTATTTCAGAATCCTGCTTTTTGCTCTTGCTTTTCCAAAATAGTAGCTTTGCTATTGTCTTCATCTTTTAAAATTAAACTCTGGTTGCCTGCAAAATGCAGTTCATCCTGTTTCAAGCCATTCTTCACTGTAATATTGACTTCTGTCAGTTCATTGGGAAATTGTCTTTCTGTTCAGATTGCTGAGAATATTCTTCACTGTAATACTGACTTGTGTCAGTAATTGGGAACTTTGTTTTTCCGTTCAGAATGCTGAGAATATTCTCTTCTGCCAGTTCACCACTTTTCTCTGCGTGGTTTAATAGCATCAGGGAAGTCCTACACATGCAAAAGTTATTGAATTATTTTTAGAAAAGATAGGAACCTACATCTGCTGGCATAACTCATACAATTTTATGAAAATTTAATCCATCTTAGCGTGAGATTGGCAATGGCGTCAGATCCTTCTATAAAGAAATTATCACAGTTAATATCATACAGGTAAGATATATGACTTTTTAGACTAGGTTCTGTGACTTTTTCACCTCCATTACCTCCGAAAGGTCCAAAGACTCTTCCTCGGTTTGTTTCAAACCCAAGCCTGTCAATTAACCCGCCACTTCTAACTGTCACTTGGACAATATATTCATCTGGCTCCAGTTCTACAGTGTGGTGGCAGGATCCTGGACAATTTCCTCTACGATACAACAGTGTCTCTTCAGCATTACAAGGATTCTGATGTGACAAGACCAGTCCTCCAATCACAATTATACCTTCCCATGTCCTCAGCCAAATCTCTATTTTCTTAATCTCTAGATCACCATCAGTGTATTCATGATGAGGTGAGCGTTGTGATTGTCTTTGTGGTGCATACAAATCACTACTTTTGACAAATGAAAACACTGCAGGCTTTCTTAACTGAAACCAAGTTTCTGGAATCTCCTTTGTCTCGGGATTGCTTGTTTTAGATGTATTATCCTGTTTTCTTTTCTGTATGACCTTCAACGCAGTCTCTCTGAGTTGCAGATACTTCTGGATGATTGGATTGCTTTTATAAGAAGTGTAATTACTGAGACACTTTTTTAAGTCATCTCTTGGTACAAGTGGCAATCTGACTGTTCGAATCAGCATTTCAATATTTGCTGGATCACTGTCAGGTCTTGTGGATAAGTATTTTAACACTGCATTCAGTATCAGAGTCTCTCTAGCTGCAGATTTCAAACTTGCTTTATGAGAATAAAGAACCAAGTCACTATCATTGAAAAAGTTTTCTAAAAACTTCGGTTCTAGTTTAGTTAAAGTTTCTGACTGAACAAAATCACCAAAATTTTTCTTCAAAAATTGCCTGGCATTTGCCATCAGCTCTGGTAACGTATCCTCAAGACCCAAATTCAAAACATCACAAATATTTTCCAAGTCAAAATTAGCAATCATAAACTTTACACACATTTTCTTGACATGAACTACACTGAAGTAATCGGCTGACATTAGAAGACTCTGCACATTATCTTTATTAATGTTGACTTTGCCAGTGTAGGCATACTGGAGAAGAATATCGAAGTCATCTGGTTCAATGTTGTGTAGAGTGACTTCCCCTGAGTTGTTTTCATCAAACTGAAACACAAAGGAGAAACTAAATTAGAAATACTCTGATACAAAGTACATTATCCATCATTCTTTCACAACAAGCAGACAAGCTGAGAAATGACTGTTGGCAGTAGGATTGTAGTTTCTGAGAATGCAAAGAATAACATGGATGGACATAAAAACAAATGAGACAGTTCTTCATGAAACAACAAATTAGACATAGGCAGACATAAATTTTGTGGATATGTTTTCATGAAAAAGTATAGTGACATCTGTTAAAGAAAAACAAAATTGTGTCATTTCCATGATACAAAACATATTGAAACCCTGTTGGTTTGAGTTATTCACTCTTATATAAATTTTTATGAACTAAAAAAAAACAATAATACTGCCCATGGACAACAACGCGCTACCCAACAATTATAATCAGCAATAAAGAAATTGAAAATGTCGCAAACTTTGAACGTCCTGGCATTGTAATTAACAACAATTGGGACAGGTGCAAGGCCCAATCCCAGAACACTTCGGATGAAGACAGTGACAGTGAAAGAAATCAAGGCTGTGCTTCGACGATCAAAAAACAGCGCTCCAGGGCCTGATGGCATAAGATACAATGACATCAATAGGTGTACCGACAATGAGCTAGAGAAACTAGCAGACATGTACAACAACAGTATAGGGAGTGCTAGCATCAAGGAGGAATGGTTACACAGCTATCTGATTCCCTTGCCGAAGCCTGACAAAGACCACACAAAAATTCAGGGATATTGAATTATAACCATGCAGAATACAATAAGCAAGCTGCTGGAGAAGGTAATTGCCAGGAAAATATCAAGCCAGCTAGAGAGGCAAGGTGTTTTCCCACCTACTCTGGGTGGGTACCGTCCAAAAAGAGAAACCTGGACCAATGCAGCAGTTTTTGCCCATGATGTCTATGAAGGTTTCCACTCAGGCATTGAAACCTTTGCTGTAGCGATTGATCTTGAGGATGCGTACAACAGAGTATCATTGGATTTTTTAATGCTTCAGCTTCTTGAACTAAAAGTAAGTCCATTCCTCCTTAGTTGGATCGCTGCAGCCCTCTTCCAACGGAAAGTAGTTTTTAGATGTGGCAGTTGGACTTCAGAACCAACAACAATATATCCTGGCCTACCACAAGGATCACCATTATCTCCGGTAATGTTCAACGCCTACACAGTGAGAATCACCAGTGAGCAGATCACTGGACCTGGCAGGACATTGTCATATGCCGATGATGTTTTAGTATATCGTCAGGGTAAGGATAGAGAGCAGGTTGCTGTGGAACTACAAACCGAACTCAATTGCATAAGTACTTGGTGTGATGAAGCTGAGGCAATGGTCAACCCAAAAAAGGCAACAGTGACTTGGTTCTCCTTGAATAATCATATTGTCAACACTCCAACACCAACTGTAAAGCTGTGTTCAGAGACGGTGGAAAGAACGCAGGCAATGAATTACCTGGGGATACGGTTTGATCGAAGCCTTGCTTATAATGAGCACATAGACCAGGTGATAACAAAGGCCAAGCGGGGTTTGGCTGCGATGCGGGTGATGGCGGCAGCAAACTGTGAGCAGTGCCATCTATGTCTTCTGTACGAGGGGCTGGTCATGTCTGATTTGGAGTATGCAATGGCAATCCTGACTCTCAGCCGTAAGCAGATAGAAAGGATGGAAAGGATACAGAATGAAGCTATACGCATTATTCTTGGATGTACAAGAGATACAGCATGCAGGGCAATGCGCTACCTTCTTGATTTTCCAACCATTGAAGAGAGAATACAAGTTTGCAGGGCACGCGCCTACCTCAGAGTTAACGCAAACACACAACATCCACTGCATAGTGACATTATGAAGGTGAAGGGCAGCAGGTTAAAAAGAGGACGGTCGTGGATGGGTCAAGCCGAAGACATTCTTCAACAGGTGTGTTCACTTGAGGACTTAGAACCTGGCGAGGAGTGGGTACAAGTGCCAACAGATTTCTGCACATCCTTTTCAGTTTGCATCCAACTAGATAGAAAATGCAGACAAGAAAATCCGGCTGCTGTGGAGGCTGAAGTACAAGCGTTGATTTTCGAGAATTCGCTAGACGGTGATGCTGTCATCTACACAGATGGGTCGGTTGTCCAACATTTGAGAAGCTCATGGGCCTTTACGGATCAGGCTGGAGGGAGAATTGTGAAGGAGGACTCTGGTACTTTCACTGAAACCACAAGCAGCCTGACTATGGAAGTCATAGCATTAAGTAAAGCAATAACATGGCTCGAGACACAGACATTCACTAGGGCATGTTTCCTTAGCGACTCAATGAACATGATCAAGAGGATAGAGGAGGGGTCGATCCGAAGAGAATGGTTGCTGCCTCTGGAGCGGTCTCGGCTGGCAAAGATTAGTTTCATTTTCGTACCAGGCCATGCTAGAGTACAAGGAAATGAGCGGGCTGACAAGCTCGCAGGTGAGGCTACTGTGGAAGGCGGACGCGCCATGGACCAGGCAGACATTCTGAATGCTCTACGAGAAGTAAGACTTTTGCGTGAACCAAGTGATGACTGCGAATCTACAACCATGGCCAGACTTCGAAAACAGCAAATTAAAAGAGGGGTGGCCAAACAAGAACACTACGCAGGAAGCCAAAGAAGACTGATAAACCAAAACAGAACTGGCGTCGTTAGCCGCTACACACTGCGGGATTTGCTGAGGAGGGGATCCGAGCACTTATGGACTGAATGGTTTGATGTGCAATGAGGATGATCTGTCGACTAACTAACTAATTAACTAACTAACTAACAACAATTGGGACTTCAAAATAAGTTAGATGGAGACTGGCCTTAGCAATTCAGAGACTAAACAATATTAAGAACATGCATCTGTATGGCTGCGAATCTTGGAATGTAACTGAACAAATTAGGAAGAGATTGGAAGCAACAGAGATGTGGTTCCTGGAATGAATGTTGTGAGTTCCTTGGACTGCCAAAGTAACTAATAATGACTGCCTGAAACAGGCTAATGAAATTAGAACATTATAATAAGAAAAAGGCAAACAGCTTTTTTTGGTCATGTGATGAGAAGAGAGGCATTGGAGAAAATTGTAACAACTGGAAAGATCGAGGAGAAGACAGGCAGAGGCAGACCAGAGCTTGCTGTTAAATGAGGTGACACAGTGCCTATGGGAATTTCTCGAGTGCAGTGATGTAAGTTCTTTGCTCAACTCAGCTCAACCCAACTATTCTTTGCCTTTTTTTAGGACCCCGGTGATACGTGGGTGCAGACTGTGTTAGACTTATATTTTTATGAATCATTCAGCACTACACGAGTGATGAGATCAATATCATTATTATCATTTCAGCCAACATAATATAAAGCAAAACAGTGAATCCGTAAATATGAAATATACAACACGCATATTCTCACGGTAATTTTAGTTGTCTACAACGATAATTTTAAACTGACTGTCATGTCTTTTTGTTTAAACAAAGTTTAAATTACTGTGGGAATATGTGTGTTGTGTATTTCAGTTTGAAGGATTAATCCTTTAGCTTTGTTTTATGTTGTGTGACTTCAATATACACCTGATGGTATTCTGTGAAATATACCAGGCAAAAAATTGTACAACCTATTATTTATGCCTTTATTATTTACATTTCAAATCATGAAAATGTTGTTTTATATATATATATATAAAACTAACAACAACAATTCACCTAAATGAACATCTCTTGAAACAAGTAAAGAGTTTCAAGTACCTAGGAAGTATAATATCATCAAATGGCAGATCAGAAGACGAGATTGAAAATAGGTGCAATAAAGCAAATCAACTCATTGGACAAATGGCACCAATACTAAAGAACAAACATGTATCAATAACTACTAAGAAAGCACTTTACAACACAATCTTCCTACCAACTCTATGCTACCAATGCCAAACCTGGACAATGACAGAAAAAGAGAAAAGAAAAATCACAACAACAGAAATGAGGTTCCTGAGAAGAATACTCAACGTATCAAGAAGAAATCAGATCAGAAATGAAGAAATCAGGACTAAAGTGGGGGTTAAAGCAGCACTAGATTTTATTAGAAAGCAGCAAGTCAAATGGTTTGGCCATGCAAGTAGGTTACCAGTCAACAGCATACCACAACAAGCAATGATGTGCAGACAAGATGGAAACAGAGGAAGAGACCGACCACGTAAACGTTGGACGGAGGGAATAGCAGAGTCCATGGGAATATCAATACCTGAAGCCCATAATCGGGCACTCCACGATGTTTATACTTCACCTCGACACCGCAAGGTACAAGAGGAACATGATGAGATGAGATGAGATAATTATATATGAAGTCAAGGGGAAAAATGGATGAATATAAATGATAAGTGTGGAGTGTTAACTACTATCATATATTCTCTATGGTAATGCGAGGTAGAGAGCACAACTCTGACTGCGTTCGGGCCAAAGAAGAAAAACAGTTATAAAAGGGAGAAAACCTCTTAGCGACCCCAACGTACAAGAATAGGGAAAGGAAAAAGAAAGACGATTTTTCAGGGCTCCAAAGACATGAGCAGGAACCATTATTTACGTTCAAACCCAGACAATGGATTAAACTATTAGGTTGTAACAGCAACAGTGAATGTACAAATTAAAATTACACGGATTAAACTAACAAAACGAGAATAACACAAAAAGCTATTTATTTATCAAATTCTACAACTTCAGGGACAACTAATGTTCATACAAACATTCAAGCATAAAACCCAACTCTACAGTCTAAAATCAAACATTAACAATGGGTGGTCACTAGCTAATAATCAGACATCTGCCCTCCAGACCAAGTCTATAGGGTTCACCAAGTACCACAACTGAATTCTTAAACACCTCCATTGGGTAGAATGTGACACTTAACAAAAGCGAGCCATGTTAACAAAAGATGTGACTCTCACATAAAGAACTTTGACACTGATAGCAATAAAACACCTTAACATGGGAGACAGACACTAACAATTACAACACCACCAGAAACAAGTCATCTTACAAAGGAGACTGCAACACCGACTGAAATAAGCGGCCTTACAAAAGAGATTTTGCAACAGTTTTGACACCCACAAAAATCCAGGAGAGTTCTGAAAATATAGTCATTAGTCACTTGGTTTACTGCATCGAAGGCCACCCACAAATCAACTAATAACACAGGGCAGCATTTCAGCAACACTTGTAGCCGCAATCCAGATGGGCCGACAACAACACTCGAACAGGACTGAAGAATTGCTTTGTTTAGCTTTCCTGTGTGGTGGCCACATACATACATAAACTCTCTCTCTCTCTCTCTCTCTCTTTCTCTCTCTCTCTCTCTCTTAAAATACAACATGTGTAAAAACTAATAAACAGTACATCTTGACCCTGACCTTCAAAAGTGGTGGAAAGTAGTCAGAGAGTGAGGCTAAAACAAGTCGATGAGCCACAAATCGTTTTTCTCCGATAATAACTGTCACATCGGTGTAAAGACCAGATTTCCAACTTTGGAATGCAGACTCTAGAAGTTGTTTAGGTCTCTGCAATGAAACAATGCATTGTATACAAAATGTTCAGGAATCCAGTTGCAATAACCTGTAAGAACATGTACTGTTATTATATCATTTGTATCACAGGTGTCTGTAGTGTAATGGGTATGTTCATTATCTGTTTAGTTGTGAACTGTGGTGTGGTAAACATATACTTGATGAACTATGGTAAACTAATTGTGAACTGTGTTGTGGTAAACTTATAATGCATGAACTATGGTATGCTAACTGTGAACTGTGGTGTGGAAAACGTATACTTTATGAACTACTGGTATACTAGTTGTGAACTGTGGTGTGGTAAACTTATACTTCATGAACTACTGGTATATTAGTTGTGAACTGTGTTGCGGTAAACTTATAATGCATGAACTATGGTATGCTAACTGTGAGCTGTAGTTTGGAAAACTTATACTTTATGAACGACTAGTATACTAATTATGAACTACACTGTAAGTCAGTCAGTAAGGACCCTTTTAAACATCTGAAGGCACCATGGGAAAATGGTGCTAGACCCATATTTGTATCGACCAATGGGAACATTGTGGGTGAAGTTGTCAGTAACACGCTGACCAATTTTACTTCCCAAGATATTTCCGGGAATGTGACAAAGTCACCAGAGTCCCACATCATTTTGCTTAGATTGGGATAGACCTCTTTAAAACTGGCTACTGGGCAAGCAGGTGAGCATCTGTTTAAGTGGTGTGCAGTAGACTAAACATTCACAGAAGTCAAGATTATAATCTATTAGTGTTATCAGACATTTAACATCAGAAATTGTTTCAACCTCTTCCTCTTCTGACACATCTGACTGATCTGAATCTAGGCCATTAAAATCGTCATCACTCCCATTGGTGGATGAACCAGCATTCATTAACGTCATTCCTAAATCATCTCCTGAAAAATGAAATAAGTTGAACTGCAGTCATGTTGTAAAAAAAAACATTGAATAAATCAACAAAGATGGAAAGTGTCATATTTACAAGGACACAATCACAAGTGACAGAATGGGTGTTGTGGCTAGAAAGCCTTCATCTGCAATCAAAATAAAAAATTCAAATTACTATTTGAACCACATTAAAAAGCTTTAAAAAAAATATAAACATCGGAATTGACTGGAAAATGTGGGTACTCAACAGAAATCATGTGTCCTGTCTTTGTCCTCGGAAGTACTAAGTAGTTTGATATTCTCTATAACAATATCTGCAGCAGAAGTAGTTTATATTCTCTATATCAATAACAGCAGCAGATGTACAGTTTGATACTCTCTATAACAATGGCAATCTGTCAAACCAAATCACAAAAAGTTAAAGTAATACTTGAAGAAGATTTACATGCAAAAGAAGGAAAGGAAAGAATGCTAGATGTAGTGGGTGACTCTGGTTTCGGAATATGAAACGAAAGAGGAAAAGAATAACAGAGAATGGACACAAATAAATGATAGTTTGATTGGAAACACCTGGTTTAAACATCATAACAGACAACCGTACACATAGAAAAGCCCTAACATGAAAACATTCAATCAAATCGACTATATACTAATTAATAAAAGACATATAAATGCATTGCCGGTCTCCCTGGTCGAGGGGTTAGCAGCTTTCTCCGTAACCCTGAATACTCTCGTAGTTGACGTGAGCGCACGAGAATTGGAAGTGGTTCGAGTCGCGCCAGTGACTTATGAGAGTATGGAGCCGGTTGCTCAGAAAGTCGTAGCGTGCTGATGAGCGTAATCTAGCCTAGGAATCAACATGCAGCTGAAAGATGCTGATGTTGACCGCAATATCCTGAAACAGGATGGAAACGCGGGGAAAAAAAATATAAATGCATTGATAAGTGTAAAGATATATCATATTGCATTACAGTAACTGTAACAGTGATCGCATCTCACTAAACAGACAATTAAAGTAACATTAAATGGAGAAGAAAAGGAAGTTTTGAACATTAGACTTAACAAAGATACTCTAAGAGCAATTAAATGAATTCAACAATGAAACAGAGTGACAAACAGGTACATTGCAATACCTGAAATGCAAAGTGTTAATAAACAATGGGAAATACTGAAAAACTCAACCAATCAAACAAGCAGAGATATATGTTATCAAAAAGAAGACAAAGAATAAATGGGTGACTAAGGAAATCTTAAAATTGATGGACAGAGTGAAAATGACAATGAAGAATACGTTAAAAGAAAGAAAGAAATAACAAATGAGGCATCAAAAAATTGATTAAATGACCAGTGGAGATATTGGAATTACATTGACTTAAAGATACAAAATGTATGCGCAGACAAATAAGTGATTTGACAGACAGAAAAATAAAATTAAAGAGATGTTTAAGATGTTTAAAATCAAAACAGGAAAGGTATTAATGGAAAAAGATGCTAAGATAAAGAGATGGACATAGTAAAAAAAAAAAAAGAGCAGAATTAACAGTAGAAATTAACTTTCAAGGTCCCCTATACTAAATGAAGAAGCTATTGATGCTAAAAAAAAAAAACAAGACATGAAGAGGGAAAAATATCTGGGCCAGATGAAATTACAGTACAGAAATTAGGGATACTGGGAGACCTTGGAATATAAATATTAACTAAACTGTTTGATGATATTGACAACAGTTAATACATATCTAGTTCTGAAACCAGTCGTGCACTTCATTTGCTGCAGCAATTGATCTTGAGGACGCGTACAACAGAGTACCATTGGATTTTTTAATACTTCAGCTTCTTGAACTCGAGTTCTTTCCTTCTTAGTTGAATCGCTGCAGCTCTCTTCCAAAGGAAAGTGGTTTTTAGATGTGGCATTTGGACTTCAGAACAAACAACAATATTCCTGACCTACCACAGATATCACCATTATCTCCGGTGCTGTTCAACGCCTACACAGTGAGAATCACCAGCGAGCAAATCATAGGACCGGGGAGGATATTGTCATATGCAGACTATGTTTTAGTGTATCATCAGGGTAAGGATAGAGATCAGGTTGCTGTGGGACTACAAACCGAACTCAAACACATAAGCACTTGGTGTGTTGAAGCTGGGGCAATGGTCAACCCAACAAAGGCAACAGTGACATGGTTCTCTTTGAATAACCATATTGTCAACACCCCAATGCCAACTGTAAATCTTGATTCAGAGACGGTGGAAAGAACGTAGGCAATGAATTACCTGGGGATACGATTTGATCGAAGCCTAGCTTATACTGAGCACATAAACCTGATGATAACAAAGGCCAAGTGGGGTTTGTCTGCGATGCAGGTGATGGTGGCGGCAAACTGTGAGCAGTGCCATCTATGTCTTCTTTACGAGGGGCTGGTCCTTTCTGTTCTGGAGTATGCGATGGCGATCCTGACTCTCAGCCGTAAGCAGATAGAAAGGATGGAAAGGATACAGAATGAAGCTATACGCATTATTCTTGGATGTACAAGAGATACAGCATGCAGGGCAATGCGCTACTTTCTAGATTTTCCAACCATGACGGACAGAATACAAATTTGCCTGGCATGTGCCTATCTCAGAGTCAACACAAACACACAACATCCACTGCATAGCGAGATTAAAATGGTAAAGGTGAGCAGGTTAAAAAGAGGAAAGTCATGGATGGGTCAAGCCAAAGACATTCTTCAGAAGGTGTGTTCACTTGAGGACTTAGAACCTGGCGAGGAGTGGGTACAAGTGCCAACAGAGTTCTGTACATCTTTTTTAGTGTGCATCCAACTATGCAGGAAATGCAGACAAGAAAATCCAGCTGCTGTGGAAGTGGAAGTACAGGCTCTGATCTTCGCGAATTCTTTAGAGGATGATGCTGTCATTTACATGGGTAGGTCGGTGGTCCGAGGAGTGAGAAGTTCATGGGCCTTTACGGCTCAGGTCGAAGGGAAAAGTGTAAAGGAAGAGTCTGGTGCTTTTGCTTTGACCACATGCAGCCTGACTATGGAAGTCATGGCAGTAAGTAAAGCAATAACATGGCTCGAGACACAGACATTCAATCGGGCTTGTGTCCTTAGTGACTCAATGAGTATGCTCAGGAGGATAGAGATGGGGTGGGTCCGAAGAGACTGGCTGCTGTCTCTAGAGCGGTCTCAGATGGCAAAGATTAGCTTCATCTTCGTGCCAGGGCATGCGGGTGTACAAGAGAATGAGCAGGTTGACAGGCTTGCAGGTAGGGCTACTGTGGAAGGTGGACGAGCCATGGACCAGGCAGACATTCTGAATGCTCTATGAGAAGTAAGTCATTTACGAGAACCAAGCGATGACTGGGAATCTACAACCATGGTCAGGCTGCGAGAACAGCAAGTTAAAAGAGGTGTGGCCAAACAAGAACACTACGCAGGAAGCCAAAGAAGAGTAATAAACCAACACAGAACTGGTTTTGTGAGCCGCTAAACGCTGCGGGATTTGCTGAGGGGATGCGAGCACTTATGGACAGAATGGTTTGATAAGCAATGAGGATGATCTGTCAACTAACTAACTAACTAACTAACTAACTAACTAACTAACTAACTAACTAACTAACTAACAACCAAATAAATAAATGGTTTGGCCACCTCACAAGAATGCCCTGGTACCATCTGCCATAAACAGCCACATTGAAGAAATATAATGGATAAAGAGCAGGGGGAACATGACATAAAAGATGGAGTATCAAGGACAATCTTAGCGAAATGAATACCAACTTACAAGCAGAATAAAAGATCTCCCCATCTCCCCCAAACACTTAATGGCGTAAATGGAGGAAAAGAAAAAGAATACAGTCAAACCTCAGTTTTAATTTACTTCGGTTTTCGTCGGCTTTGGTTTTCGTCAATGTTTTCGGCAAAAAATGTGTCTCGGTCTTTTGTTTTGTTTTCGTCGATTGCCTTGGATTTTGCAAGAATGACCTCGGTGTTAATTTTGCGAAAACAAAGGGACCCAAGCGTTCTTCTGCTCAGTTTGGCGTTGTTTTTTTTTATGTGTGAGCATCACTTGATGATAATAAAATACAAAAGTGGCATTAAAAAAAAGTCACTTAAAAGTCGACAGGGTCGACTTCATTGCACCGAGTTTTATCCCATATGGCTCGGTCTCTTTCCACAGCATGGAAAGCATCGCACAAAGCACGAACTCCGTAGCTTTTAGCGACGACCCACAGGAGTCTCCGAAACATTTAACTCGTAAACCAAAGGACGCGGCCCGGAATCGAACCCGCAACCTTCGGAGCACGAGTCAAACAGCTTGACCACTTCGCCACAGAGAAAGCGGCATTAAAATTGCTGAAATTGGCCACATGTACGGGAAGTCACAATCTACGATAAGTTTCATTGTGGCAAAAGAAGGAAGCAATAAAGGAGGCTAATGTAGTGAAAGACATTAATGTGCTAACGAAACAAAGATTATAAACAATAGAAGATATCGAACAGTTATAATTAATTTGCATAAATCAAAACCAGTTAGATGGCTATTCTGTTTCGGAGGCAATCATATGTGGAAAAAGCCAGACTGTTGTATGCCGATCTCATTAAGAAAGTGCTTGGGACGAGTGCTAGTGTACTTAATGATTTTAAGGCCAACAGAGAATGGTTTGAAAATTCAAGAGGCGCACTGGCATACACACTGTTACTAGGCACGGCAAAGGTGTGAGTTCGGCAAGTCTGTGGCTGAAAAATAGTATTAAACACTATATTTATTCTCTATAAAATGTGTTCTTTGGTATGTATTTTGCAGTGTCTAGAACGAATTAATTGGATTTACATTGATTTATATGGAAATAATTGCCTTGGTTTTCGTCAGTTTCGGATTTTGCTGATTTTTTTTCCGGACGGATTATCAACGAAAACAAAGGTTTGACTCTACATACATAGCAAAAAATTTTATTTTTTTTTAACGGCACTTGATGTTTTATTTGGCACAAGTTCAAGTTATTTACACTTCTCGTGAAGCAAAATGCACCCGATGATATTTTTTATTTCCATTGATTGCCTTTTAAAGGCCTTTTTAAAATTTTTTTATTATGTACACACAAAAAAAGAGTATCTTTTTACATTTGTGAATACAGCATATACATTCATACACATGTGACAATATTATATTCATGGCATGGTATAACTACCTACATATACAGAACCTGTTGACGATGATGGTTGAGTAATCATTTGCTCCCATGCATACCAAAACATTTAATAGAAACCCTTTCGCACTCTGTGTATTCTCATTCACACTTAGTTTCGTTTAAATAAGTTCAAAAGTATTGCTGAATCACTGTTGTTTCTGAAAATAGTACTCTTGTATGCAACTACACAATTTCCCAATATTAAACCTCACAGCAAGCATCCCATTTTACGAAACCAAATACAAAACCTGTGAATCTGACATTCATAGCGAAATGCTGAAATCTGTATTTATATCTTTACTCAAGGGACCAAGAGCAATTGAATGTGAAGAATTGTGTACAATCCACCTGATAAACCATATCACCAAACTTCTACTCAAAGTTATTATGACAAAAAACAAAAAGAAGTACAGTATGAATTTGTGGAAAGAATAGGAAAATGTAATGTATTACTCACTCAACTCACGCCAAGCATTCCTGTCTCTTGCTGCCTCCCGCCTTCTCCCACCTATATTATCCATCTTGGCCTCGAATTCTCTTTCCGTGAGTTTTTATGTCTTCCTCTGTTTCCTTTGCCCTGTGGAACCCAAACAAAGGATTTTCTTGTTATACTATAAACAGAATGTGTCTCCTAGGTAGCACCAGTATCCTTTCCTTACCTATTTAGATTTGATGACATTTGTTTAGCTCTGTTCATGAGCTCCGCATTAGTGATTCTGCAAAGGATGACAACAGATAGGACGGCTTGGAAGTAACTAGTTGAAGGTCTGTACTTCAATGGGGCTAATACAGAAGGTATATCTGGTGAGTTATTGCATTCATGCCTAGACATCAGTGATAAGTGGCAGGCTGGTGAGCACAAATGAGCTTGGCAAATACTACTTTTGCTTCTCAGCAATCTGTTTTTGTTTCTGTATCTCAATAACTAAAGTTAAGTAAACAATTAATTCACACAAACATTAATATCTTTCCCTACATTGATTAGAGACTAAAATGAGATACCGTTGATTTCATTTGTCTCACTCATTCCTCTATCCAATCAATGGCAAACTACTGAACTCACATTGTTTAATCAATCACAAATAGGCAATAGATGCTGAGGTTGAAAGCAATGTCCCTAAAGAACATGCAACTAACAATTCTGTATCCAGTAAGTGTTTTATTTTCATAATGTTTTGAAAAATTAGAGAAATATCCTGAATGAGTGGCTAATAATGCTGAGTTCTCCTTCGGGAGATCGAGGTTCGAATCCTTGGTAAGGTATGGATTTGTTTTTTGTTGGGGGGGGGGGGGGGGGGGGGAAATTATATCCTGCACAATTTGTGGCAACTGCACTAGCTAGGGGGCCTTAATTCCACAGGCTCAAGACCCCCCCCCCCCCCCCACACACACACACACACACTGCAAGGTACTACAGGCAGTAGATGACAGTTTGACAGATAAATATCATTAGTTATGGTATGAGCCGTTCAGAAAGCAATAACAAACTACTGAACGTAAGTAAAATAGCCCAGAAAATCAGAAACAGTTAATACATGCTGGGTGTGATTGCAACCTCCTGTAGAGGTGTAATTAAGGTTACATGTACAGCACTATAGTCTATAGCTTGTTACGGCATGGCTCAAAAGTTATCTGACATTAAATCAGCAATTTTAAACAAGAATAGCAGAAACCTGGACACAAAATAATATGATAAATTAATCAAAGATTGAAAGGAAGACACTGATGATCTTGGCTGGGAATAAATTGGGTCACTGATACTTGCAGAATTTATTTGATATTGTTTCTAGTTTAAGAGTCAGGTCTTAGTCAGATATGACTGAGCTACCGTAATGACATCAGACGGTACTACCTACTTTCTGTTAGTGCTGAATGTTCGGCAGCGCTTACCAAACCCAACACCCCACATTGTGCCAACGGCTTCGGGCAGAAGAGCGCAATTGGGAGGGTACAAGCCTTATCCTGGTGCGAGGAAATGCAACCTAAAGACAAAATGTCATGGCAGGGCAGACCAGGCCCTAAGCCTTGGTTGGCAGCTAGTCTAAGATCGAAGCTCCGACAGGCGGACAGTTAGAGCATTGCTTTGCTGGTCCGGCAGCTTCTGCAGCTTATCTTGTTCCAGATGTATTGCTGTTATCTTTCCTCTGGAGTGAATTAGACAGGCAGACAGAGAGAGAGAGAGAGAGAGATCATGCTGCATGGCCAACACATGGTCTCTATATTTTAGCCCAGGCTTTCTGCTATGGAGAGGTATAACTTCATCCCTGGTCTTAACCAGTCTCGGAATCAAAGCGAGAGATAGCAGTTATGGGTTATAAGTCCTTGTCAATTGGCGTAGATATGGGGTGCCATGGGTTGCCTCTGATGGCAGGAGACACCTACAGGTGTCACTGATTAGCTACCGCCTGCCTCAAGCTGGGCAGCCCTAGGCCAATTGGGTGCTGATCCGCCACAGCCTGCCTGCTTTAATGGGTGCTTGGGGCTAGGACAAAATCTGAATCGCAGGCTGTAAAACCAATGCACCAGGTATTACTAAAAAGAAAAAATAGAAACCTCAAGCTATGGCTTGGAACCTGGAACATAAGAACCATGTGTCCAGGATTTTCCACTGGCCTGACGAATATTGACGATGTGAGAAAAATGGCTGTGATTGATGCCGAACTCAATCATCTTAACATTGATATTGCTGGCCTGCAGGAGACTTGCCTCACTGAAGAAGGGTCACTCAGGGAAAACAATTATACCTTTTTTGGAAGGGTAGAGAGCAGACAGAAAAAAAGGCAACATGGTGTGGGCTTTGCAGTGAAGAATTTGCTACTGGGAATGATTGAAATTCCAGCTGGAGGTAATGAAAGACTATTATCCCTGCGCTTGGCAACCTCTTGTGGTTTTGCCACCATTATCACTGCAAATGCACTGACACTCACTTCCCCAAATGATATGAAGGATTCGTTCTATGGGGAGTTAGACTCTGTGATCAAGGCAGTTCCAAAATCCGACTACATTCATATGCTCGGTGATTTCAATGCTCGTGTGGGCATGGACTCGAGTTCATGGCCAGTGTGCCTTGGAAAATACAACATCGGTCGCATGAATGAAAATGGGCAAAAGATGCTGGAGCATTGCACCAGAAATGACCTATGTATTAAAAACTCCTTTTTTAAAACAAAAGAGCTGCATAAGATCACATGGAAACATCCAAGATCTGGCCATTGGCATCAGCTGGACTTCATCATCACACGGAGACAACATCTGAACCAAACATCATTAACTCAAAGTTACCACAGTGCTGACTGTGATACGGATCATTCTTTGGTTGCTGCAAGGGTTAGACTGAGACCAAAGAGAATCTACAAAGCTAAACACAAATCTAGCCCCAGGAATAATATTATTAACACCCATGATCCTGATAAGTGCTTTGAGTTCCAACAGCAACTTGAAGATGCTTTCACTGATACATCAAAAAATTGTAAAGCAAGTGAAAATGGGGTAAACTTAAGGAAACTCTTTATAAAACAGCGGTAGGCGATTATGGCACTGTGAATCTTAAAAGGCAGGACTAGTTTGCGGCAAACAGCCAGACACTGCAGCCCTTGATTGATAAAAAGAAGATAACTCTCTTAAGAAACAAGGAAAGAACAACGCGTAACACTCTCAGTGAGCTGAAGCAAGCTAGGAAGGATGTGCAAAAGGCTGCCAAGCAGTGTGCAAATGACTACTGGATCAAGTTATGTGAGTCCATTCAAAATGCAAGTGATAAGGGAAACATCAGAAGCATGTATGAAGGAATAAAGAAAGCCTGCGGTCCAATGATCAAAAGAAGTGCACCATTAAAAACGTTGACTGGAGAAATCATAACTGATAAGAAACAGCAGATGGACAGATGGGTAGAGCACTATTTGGAGCTTTACTTAAGTGAGACCAAACTAGCGGATGATGCCCTCAACACCATAGAGGCCCTGCCAACATCTTGACACACTTCCCACCATAACAGAAGTTAAGTGTGCTTTAAATGAACTTGCATCTGGCAATGCCCCAGGTAAGGATGGGATTCCAATAGAGGTTATCAGGAGTGGGCAAGACACACTCACTCTACAGATCCACCAGCTAATAGAGCTATGCTGGTGAGAAGGACAAATCCCACAGGATTTCAAAGATTCAAGCATCATAACACTGTACAAGAACAAGGGCGATCGGAGCGACTGTAACAACTATAGGGGTATCTCACTTCTGTGTATTGTTGGGAAAATATTTGCCAGAATTGTTCTGCGCAGACTTCACGTCCTAGGAGATCAAGTCTACCCCGAATCACAGTGTGGCTTTCGACAGAACCGGTCCACCATTGATATGATATTCTCATTGCGACAAATGCAAGAAAAATGTTGTGAACAGAATCAACCACTGTTTATTGCCTTCATCGGCCTCACAAAGTCATTTGATTTGGTCAGTCATGAGGGTCTGTTCAAGACACTAAAGAAGATTGGCTGCCCACTAACTCTTCTGTCCATTGTGGAATCATTCCACACAGGCGTGAAGGGTATAATCAAGTTTGATGGTGCAACTTCAGAGGGATTGAAATCAAGAGTGAAGTTAAGCAAGGTTGTGTACTAGCTGCCACCCTCTTTGGAATATACTTTTTACTTCTACTGAAATATGCCTTTCGTGATCAAGATGGTGGTATATACATTCACTCACGCTCAGATGGCGGCCTCTACAATGATCAGAGTTTAGTTTAATTTAGTCGTCGGATCAACATCATGGCACACGGTTTAACCCATAAGTGCTCCATTTTCCTCCTAACTCAAACCTGAGTCTGGAAAAACTCAGCTCAATGCACGAACTCCATTGCATCGGCAAGGATCCTGAAATACTTTGGGTAGATTTTTAACTCGAAATTTTGCCCGGGCAGCGCCATTAGGCTACTCTTTTTCGATTTCCAACTGCCAAGGGATTTTTTACGTGCAACAATACACACGGGCATCCGATCTCATTACCCAGAGACCAGGGGAAATTTTATTACTGGAAGTCCAGGTGGATTTTTTAAACAAATCCCGGTCCTCACCTGGGCCTGAACCCAGGACCTCCAGCACTTGAGGCGGACAGCATACCTCGAGACCACTCAGCCCCCAAGAGTGACTCTAATTACTCTAATGCTCAGAGTTTGAAGGCCAAGACCAAAATTAGGAGGGTACTGATCAGAGAGTTGCTTTTTGCAGATGATGCTGTAGTTACGACTCACTCTGACGAAGAATTACAATGTCTACTATCTGCATTCTCCAATGCTTGTTCTGAATTTGGTTTAACAATTAGCAAAAAGAAGACACAAATTATGTCACAAAGTGCACATGGGGCATCATCAATCTTTATTGATGATGTTGAACTAGAGATAGTAGACCATTTTACATATCTAGGATCAGAGGTAAATAGCAAATTGTCCCTAGATCAGGAAATCAACATCCAGATTGGTAAGGCAGCAACAACAATGAACAGGTTGAGAAAAAGAGTCTGGGCGAATAGGAAGCTTACTGCCAAAACAAAAGTCGTTGTCTATCAAGCCAGTGTCCTTAGTACTCTTCTTTATGGCAGTGAAGCCTGGACAACTTACTCACACCAAGAGAAACTTTAAACAGCTTTCATATGCTGTGTCTGCGAAGAATACTTGGTATTAAGTGGCAAGACAAAATCACAAATACTGAAGTATTGGAAAGATCAGGTTGTGTGGGGGTATATTCCACACTCAGTCTTTGTAGACGGATAGGACACGTTAGGATGATGGTAGAAAACCAAAGGACATCTTTTTAGGTGAATTACAGATGTGGAGGAGATCTCAGGGTCGGCCTCTACTACAATACAAAGATGTGTGTAAACTGGACATGAGTCGCCGCTGAACGTGTTGCATGGAGGGCAAATATCATTATCAGGAATGGAATAAAGACAAAGGAGAAAATTATTGCAGATAAGTCAGACACATGGTGGAAATGACCATGTGTTCACATGCATCCACTGTGGATGAACATTTACAGCGCGAATCGGACTTTTCAGCCACATTCGCCACCGCCATGGGTTGTAGTTGTTGTTATTATTATTATGCCTCCTTGAAGCACACGTAACAAACTATCGTCTGTCAAGACGACAAGGTTCCAATGTCAAAGGAAGACAAGATATGCATATGTATAATGTACACACTGTTACATGCACTAAGAAGAACATGCCAGGTAACAAATGAATTAACAGTTCCTTGTAATAGAAAGTGACTCAGGTTCCATTTGTGTAAAAGAGAGAACCAGTTACAAGTCGTTGAAATATCTAGGTCAGCCAGTAATCTGGGGTCAGGTCTGAAGCATTAATAACAAAACCTGACATTGGGTAAGAGAGAACAGGAGGTCAAAGGTCACACTGTTGATCACACTTGCCAATCAATAACAATGTAGCATTATATTATACATTAATATTATCTATCAGCACGTAGGAAACGTAGCCAGAAGTTTATTTCTGGACACCCTCATGTCAACATTGTAAGAAAATGTGCAGGTTCCAGAGCATAATACACTAGCATAACGACAACAAAACTTTTCAAGACAACTTCACAAGAAGAAACCACAAATCTTAACAAATACTCACCGTTTGATCCTACTCATCCTACAACACCAGACAACAGGCAACACGAAGACTGACTCACTCACCTTACGGGGTTGTTGGAAGGAGGAGCGACTCTCTCACGTGCAAAGTGTAGTTATTAACTGGGGTTGCAAACAACTACAGTTGTTGATTTAATAGAAGTCTAGTGAGTAGTGAGGCTCCCGGGTCGGTACAAAACAGTCAGAAGTTTTTGTTTCGGTTTCATTGTGAGGTTGCTTTATTGGTCTTATTTCTTATTGAGAGACTTAAGTCTGAGGTTGGTTTGTTATTTCTTGAGAGACGTTGACTCATATTGTAGGCAAAGTTTGAACCGTTTATTGCGTATCCTTGTCCCACCCATCATTACGCTTGCCACATAGCCAGCACGTGACCTCCCCCGCTGTCTCGCCGTCTTTTAAGTGCCCGTGTTCTTGTCTGACATAGACATTTGTGTTTGTACGAAGGTGAAATTAGTGGTTAGGTAAGTTTGAGTGGCCTCTAATGCTTATTCTTGTCTGTGAATCTGGTATATTTGATAATGTCAACCGGTCTCTGTGGCTAAGGACTTGCGAACGCGGTTTGTGAGCCCGTATACTCGGGTTCGAAACACAGCGGTGCTGAGTTTTTTTTCGAAAAAGATAAAGGAGCCGGTCGTTCAGAAAGCAATGGCAAACTACTGAACGTAAAATTTGCCCAGGAATCACGAACAGCGAAAATGCTGAGGTTGAGTTAACTAACTAACTATTCTTGCCTGTGTAGCTGGGGTCATTGGCGTGCAGAGGTTCTTTGATGCCCGGGGACAACCCCTTGATTGGATGCCCCTAACTTGTTCTTTACCTAATTCATTCCACCTCCAATCCGTTTGAACTGTGCTGCCCCTCTCCCTAACTTAAGTTAACAAATACTAATAAATACTCACTACTGCTCGAGCCTGTTTGATCCTACAACACAACACCAGGCGACACGAAGACTGCCTCTCTGACTTTCCGGCGAAAGAGGAGCGACTCTTGCAATGTGTAGTTAGTCACAAGCTGCTTCACGTACAACGAGCCAAACACACAGAGATCCGGGAAGACATGTTAGTTATATAGAAGTTGGGGTTGCAAACAACTACAGTTGTTGATTCAGTAGAAGTGACAGCTCACAGTCGGTTAGCAGTATTCCCCATAATTGGCCATATTCTTCATCGGGTATTAGAGAAATCAGTGAAAGGTTAGCAAACGTTGGATCAGGCTGGTTAACAACAACAACAACAACAAAATCAGCTATCTGATCTTACTGTATGGCGGTGAATCTTGGCATGTAAATGAACAAATTAGGAAGAAACTGGAAGCAACAGAGATGTGGTTCCTGGGACGAATGTTGCGAATTCCTTGGACTGCCAAAGTAACTAACAACGACTGCCTGAAAGAGGCTAATGAAACTAGAACACTATATACAACAATAAGAAAGAGACAAGCAGCTTTCTTTGGTCATGTGATGAGAAGAGAGGCATTGGAGAACATCGTGACAACTGGAAAGATCGAGGGGACGAGAGGCAGAGGCAGATCACGAGAAATGATGCTGGACGGATTGAGACGGTGGCACGGAGGAATATCAGCAGCAGAGTTGATCCAGAACACCAAAGACGGAGATCTGTGGAGAGCCATGAACGCCTACGCCAGCTTGCAGGGCACTTGATGATGATGATGATGCCGTTTTGTAACGGACTCACAAATGATGAGAAAGGTGCAAACAGGCATGCTTCGGGCAGAGTGGCAGGCTTCCATTCAACAATCAAAAATAGAGAGCGCCTGTTGGATTTTTCGCCCAGAACATGCTGGTGTGGTGGGAAAAGAGTAGGCGGATAGTTTGGCTGTGTCTGCACCTCTCGGTGGCGTATAGGTAGGGGCTTCGTAACTAGGGAAGGACGCTGTTTTCAGAAAGTTCAAGGTCATTGGGTTCACAGACGACTTCCTGTGGCCGGTGAGTGCAGTATATGAAAATGACCTTGTCGTGTTTCCTATTGGGTAAATGCGAAACTATTTTTATGAAAATTGCGAATACTATAGGTGCATGATAAGGCAGATGAGCTCTGGGCCCTTTAAAATCGTCTATAGTGTATTAGAGTCATTAGACGTAGACAGTCAACATTTTTTGGACATGTTATGAGAAGAAATGAATTGGAGAACTTGGTGACAACTGGCAAGATCGAAGGGAACAGACCAAGGGGAAGACCGAGAAGTATATATCTGGATGACTTGGCCACGTGGCATGGTCGAGACAGGAACACGGAGCTGATCCACGACTCTGGTGATCGAGTGAGATGGCAAAACATGATCGCCCACGCTTACCGGCATGGCACATGATGGATGGATGGATGGATAGTGCGGAAGAACAGACAGATCATCACGGCGTGGAGAGAATGGTGATGCAGGGACTGACCAGAGGGTCTAGCCGACTCCAAGGAAAGGCGGACACATAATCACATTGCTACTGGTACCATTAGTATAATATATGCCATCAGTATTGGGACTCTTCGCTGGCTGTTGCAGATGAGGACGAAGCACTTATGGGAATGTCCTGAGTGCTGCGATGTCAGTTCTTGACTCAACTAAACGTTGAAGTTTTATGTGTATTCTTATAGTGTTTTTGTTGTTGTTTTTTTTAACATATCCTATTTACAGGACATTGCAGTCAACACCAGCATTTTCAGCTGCTGTTGATGTCTTGGCAAGTTTTACGTTCAGTAGTTTGCCATTGCTTTCTGAACGACCTGCTCACATACCTTTCGGAAAGAAACCAACGTGACGTGATCCCCTGCCGAATCTCGCGTAGCTGTGTTTCGTACGTGGGTATACGGGATTACGAACAGCGTCCTTAACGCCTAAGCCAGGGTGACCGGCGTTATAGTTTTACTACATGTAAATTATAGCAAGAGTGGTAAAAACTTCACCGATAAGTTTTCTGTTCATTATATGTCTTCCCCCTCCCCCCTCCCCCAAACCTTCGGCAAATATTTCGGCACCTATAGGCCTACCTTCCTAATACTCTCAGGGTCCGGGTCATGATTTCTCGCTGTTTTTCTAATGTGCGTCGACACCTTCGAGACATGTATGATCGTGAATATCTCTTATCGACATCGGTAAGAGTGTCTGCCCAGAAGCCACCACACGTTCGGAGGACAAACACTGGGCACCCGGTGCATCTACGAGTGTTAACACTGCATCGTAGCTGACCGCGGGAAAGCCAGCTTCTTCCCCCCGCAGTTGGCCTCAGTTTTAACCTCCGCCTCGGTGGCCAGATATGCCCCGGTCAGCAGACGTCGTTGCTACCATGTTGCCTTCTTACTCCGTTTACAACTAACGGAAACCGCCTTCCTGCACGCTCCCAGAAGAAGCCAGCGCTGCCTACTGGGCTAATTCTATTATAGCTTGCTATCGCTACGGGGTGTGATCCTTGCAAGAGTACTACTCTACAAAAAACATCAGGATTGGCAAGGCAGCAACAACAATGAACATGTTAGCAAAAAGAGTCTGGGAGAACAGGAAGCTTACTGCCAAAACAAAAGTCCTCGTCTACCAAGCCTGTGTCCTTAGTACTCTTCTTTATGGCAGTGAAACCTGGACAACTTACTAACGCCAAGAGAAACGTTTAAACAGCTTTCATATGCGGTGTCTGCGAAGAATACTTGGTATTAAGTTGCAAGACAAAATCACAAATACTGAAGTATTGGAAAGATCAGGTTGTGTGACGGTGTATTCCATGCTCAGTCTTCGTAGACTTCGATGGATAGGACACGTTAGGAGGATGGATGATGGTAGAGTACCAAAGGACATCTTTTTTGGTGAATTACAGACGGGTAGGAGATCTCAGGGTCGGCCTCTACTACGATACAAAGATGTGTGTAAGCGGGACATGATTGATACAGGCATTGATAATGCACATTGGGAGCATGTCGCCACTGAACGTGTTGCATGGAGGGCAACTATCAGAAATGGAATAAAGACAAAGGAGAAAATGATTGCAGATAAAGCACACACAGAGCGTGAGAGACGTGAGATGGTGCAAAATGGTGGAAATGACCATGTTTTCACATGCACCTACTGTGGGCAAACATTTGCAGCAAGAATTGGCCTTACCAGCCACACTCGCCACCGCCATGGATCGTAGTTATTAAGCCTTTTTAAAGCACAATGTACCAAACTATCGTCTGTCAAGACGGAAAGGTGCCAATGACTCTACAACAAGTGGTCGTTGTCGGCGCTTGACTGCAGAAGTTCGACTTCGGACATTCCGGCCCGAGTAATAGCTACATTGTGGTGTATCCACTAATCTGTATGGCCTCGGCTTGGATGCCCTGTTCTTACCTATGGTGCTATCTCAATGGTTTGATACGAATTCTGTCCGTATTCCACAGTTGTATATATAGTTGTTAGGTTCGTGTCTATGATAGACATGACCATTGAAGACACTTTTTTTTTTTTTTTTTTTGGAGTGTCTAGTTGGTCATGCGTCGAAGTACACTTGTTCTGCAGCGAGGCGCCGTCGTCATTTGGAGACGACAGGTTCGATCCGGGTCGGTAACTATAGCTTTCAGATTTTATGTTGCTAAGTGCATATTTCCTTCTTCTCCTTTTGTGAGCGCCAAACAATACTATGTGTGTTTATTTGTGTAACTGTCTAAGTGGCATGAACGGGTTCCCTAATTGATTTTCTATTCTTACCTAGTAATGTGGCTCCCGGGTCGACACGAAACTGTAGCTGTTGTTTCTGTCTCATTATGAGGTTGAATATGTTGGTCTTATTGAGAGGCTTCGGTCTGAGGTTTCTTTGTTCTTTCTTGAGAGGCGTTGACACACATTGTAGGCAAAGATTGAACCGTTTATTGCGTATCCTTGTCCCACCCATCATTACGCTTGCCACATAGCCAGCACGAGATCTCCCCCGCTGTCCCATCCATCATTACGCTTGCCACATAGCCAGCACAAGACCTCCCCCGCTGTCCCATCCATCATTACGCTTGCCACACAGCCAGCAAGAGACCTCCCCCGCTGTCCCATCCATCATTACGCTTGCCACACAGCCAGCACAAGACCTCCCCCGCTGTCCCATCCATCATTACGCTTGCCACATAGCCAGCACGAGACCTCCCCCGCTGTCTCACCCATCCTTACGCTTGCCACATAGCCAGCACGAGATCTCCCCCGCTGTCTCGGCCAGTCTATTAAATGACCTTGTTCTTACCTGTCCTTTTACGCCTATCTGTTTCAGCACATCCTACGCGGATTTGGAAACAAGGCCTCTTGCGCCTATCTCTGCGGCGAATAGCCTGATGGTTTATCCTTCTTATCTCAGTATTGGGACCATATCGCTGTATTTCTTCATCTTGTAGGTGTACTGCTCCTCGACTCTTGATTCAAACGGAACAGTTAGTTCGATTAGTACCAACTGGTGAGTCGACAGGGAGCAAAACCATAATGTCTGGTCGCAAATGAAACCTCAGGATTTCCGCTGGGTATTTGACACGGTCCTGCAGATCTACGGTCAGTTCCCAGCGCTCCCGAGGATGGATAGCAGGCTGTCGGGGCAGTCATATGTATATGAGGTAATATATTATTCATGTTCATTAGTTACTCATCCTCCATCTTTATATAAAGCCTTTAATCAAGTGTGTTATTAATGAACACACTTTCTTATTACAACATTATAACTGTTTATTTGTGTCTTTATTATAAGTCATAACTTGAGATGGCGTTCGCACTTTGTGGTTGTTAAGTTCTGAGGCAATGACGCAGATTTCCCCATAACCAGAAACAACCAAAGTTACATTTACGTGCACATCAAAATAAAGCATCAACTTGCTACTTGGCTTACCTCTAGTTGGCCGAGTAGTCTCCAGGTAAGGTGTCCGCACCGAGTGCTGGACGTCCCAGGTTCAAGCCCCGGTGAGGGCCGGGATTTTGTTACGTGGACTCCTAGTAATAACATTAATTTCTCCTGGTCTCTGGGTATTGAAATTGGACGCCCGTGTGTATTGTTGCGCACGTAAAAAATCCCTTGGCAATCCTCAGAAAATCAAAACAATGTTTTCCCGTAGTGAATTTGAATAACGAAGACACAAACAACGTCACCTCCCATTACCAACTGTGAATCGATTAGATGGACTACTCAAGCTGCCCTTTAGGAATCAACGCTCTTTCCAACTTGGGGTGATGCAAATTTCATCATGTGTCTTAACTATCGGCGCTAAGTCCTTCCTTCTTCAAATTTGAATTTGAGTACGATGGTGGTGGTTGTTGGCGGTGTTGCAAACTGGAGTGATAGTGAGAGGGATTTTATTTGATGTGTCAATTGGGACAATTCAAAAGGTCGTTCGTAAGAAACTGCAATATCGGAAGGTGTCACAGTGGGTACCTTGGATGTTGACTGACCACCAAAAAGAGGAACGCATGGGATGGTGTTTGAACCACTTGCTGCGTTACAGAGTGGAGATTGATGCATTTATCTTCCGCACAGTGGCAGGCGATGAATCCGAGCAGCAAAAGAGAGAGAGAGAGAGAGAGAGAGAGAGAGAGAGAGAGAGAGAGAGAGAGAGAGAGAGAGAGAGAGAGCATGCAATGGAAGCATGCTGGATCACCACAAGCTAATCAGTTCAAGTTACAGGTTTCCGCTGGTAAGGTTATGCTAAGCGCATTTTTTTTACCATGAAGGGCTATTGTTGGCCGACTTTAAAGAACCTGGTGTCAACATCATCTCTACCCACTACTTGCAAACACTAGACATCAAGAATAAACGACCCGGCATGCTTTCTCGCGGTGTGATTTTGTTGCACGATAATGCTCGACCACATGTTGCAAAGACTGTGCAGGAAGCATTAGCTTGGAAGAAGTGGGAAATTCTGCAACATCCAGTCTATAGTCCTGATTTGTCACCATGTGATTTTCATTTGTTCGGACCTCTAGAAAAAGTTCTCAAGGGGCAACGATTTCACACAGATGCAGACGTAATGAACGCGGTAAACAATTGGTTCAGTGAGTAACCACAATCTTTTTTTTGTGGACGGCATTCGCCGCTCACCTAACCAATGGGATATTTGCCTGAATGCCTGCGGCAACTTCTTCTGACCAACCCATGGTGCATAATTCATTCAAAATGAATGATTTGTTTAATTCTACCACACCTGTTAATGTTTCTTTCACGCTTTTGTAATAAAGCCATTAAAACAGGTTTCAAATGAACGACCCTTATACGATAGTTTTATGAAATTGAGACTGATTTGCGTTGTTCCACTCAATGACTGCCTATCCACGCCCCACTGCCACAAATGTAGTTGAGAAAACTGATCAGTTATCTTTGTCTACCGAGTTTCCCAGAAAATAAGACCTACACCTGTAATAAGCCCTAGCACGATTGTTCAGGATGCTTTTAATATAAGACCTACCCCTAAAATAAGCCTTAGTTAAGATCGTCAGCTAGAATGAGTTTTAAAACAGTTAGTTGCACATCCTTTACAGGAGGTAACAGTGACCGTCAACCCCAGCATTTTTTTTAGCTGTTCGTGATTCCTGGGCAAGTTTACGTTCAGTAGTTTGTCATTACTCTCTGAACGACCGACACCCATACCATTTAATTAAATTAAAAAAAAAAAACGTAAAGTGGTCTGCTGCTAAATCGCCCACAATTGTGTTTCAAATGCAGGCATGCGGGATTACGAACTTCGTCCGTAATGCCTTCGCCGCGGAGCAGGAAGATTGAGAGACTTGTTGCCGAATGGCCAGTCGGAGAACAGTCGTCACTTGTGCGCACTTGATTTGGCGAGTTATTAGTAATTACAATGTTTCAGAAGAAGATGACATGACTGTATATAATGTAAATGCAGAATTTTGTACATGAATAAATGTAGATTTTTGTATCTGAAAAAAAAAAAAAAAAATATATATATATATAAATATATATATTTAAATGACATCCCCCGAATTTAAGCCCTAATGCATTATTTTAAGCTAAAATTAATATAAGTACTGGTCTTATTTTCTGGGAAACACGCTAGCATGCTCCAGACCTCTCTCTATTCCTTATTTAGTTTCCATCTGTTTTCCTTCTGTTGTGAACGTCTTGACAGTACAAGCACGCGATTAATGAGAATGAGGCATTTAATGATGGGTAACCGGGGTTGGGAGTTATCTCGCCCGGAGACATGCAATGAGAAGTAGTATAGGGTGTATTTTTAATGACTGTGCACCAAACTTGGAATGGCAATATTTTCAAAAACCCCACAGTCATTAAAAATACACTCTAATAGTTACTTCTTGTTGTTCTCTTGCGCTTCTGCCGTTCAGCGTCGCGGGGAGGAGTAATTAGAGTTCAGCGTCTGGACTAGCGCCTTTCCTCCAATGTCATCCAGATTTTTCATGAGCAGTATTTTTCTAGGATCAAGTAAATTCCCTACCGGTTTGCTAGACCTGCCATAAGTTCCTTACCTAAAAGTGTGATTATTATTACTATTAACCTGAGATAGAAAGGCAAAACAAAGGACTTAATTTGATTAACATAAGGAATGGTTATTCCATCCATCATGTGTCATGCCGATAAGCGTGGGCGGTCATGTTTTGCCATCTCACCCGATCACCAGAGTCGTGGATCAGCTCCGTTTTTCTGTCTCGACCATGCCACGTGGTCTAGCCATCCAGGTATTTACTTCTCGGTCTTACCCTTTGTCTCATCCCTTCGATCTTGCCAGTTGTCACAAAGTTCTCCAATTCATTTATTCGCATAACATGCTCAAAGAATTTTGACTGTCTACGTCTAATGTCTCTAATTAGTTTAGGATCTTCATTTGTTTCTTGAAGGACTTGTTCATTGGTTTTTCGGTATGTCCATTGTATTCTTTGCATTTTCCTCAGAAACCACATTTCTACAGCCATCAGATGTTTTTCAGCCTGACTGCTCATTGTCCAAGCTTCACATCCATACACAAGTACAGGCTCTATGTAGCACCTCAACACTCTTTTTCTCGTTTCAATTGACATCTTTTTATTGGTCAGTATGTTTTTCATCTTGCTAAAGGCTACCTTCGCAATGGCGATTCTTCTTCTAATCTCTTCAATGCATCTCCCATCAGATGTTATTACTGTTCCGAGATAATTGTACCTATTCACTTGTTGAAGAATATCCCCATATACTTGTATATTACATTGTGGTATTTCGTTCTTCCTAGTGACGACCATAATCTGTGTCTTTATTCAATTTAATTCTAACCCTAGTTGTTCACCGTGTGCAACAACCGCATCTACTAAATGTTGCATGTCCTGTTCATTGCCTGCAATCAAGACTGTATCATCTGTCCCCCAATGTTGATTCCTTCCATATCTTCTATATTTCTGAAAATATTTTCACTGTACAGGGAAAAAAGATCTGGAGACATTACACATCGCTGTCTCAAACCTCTCTTAATAGACTGATATTTACCTATTTCATTATCAATTCTTATGGCAGCTTGTTGTTTCCAATATATGTTTTTTATAAGTCTAAGGTATTTTCCATAAATTTGTAGATTTTCAAGTATCCTTATCATGTCGACATGTCTCACTTTATCAAAAGCCTTTGTGTAGTCAATAAAGAAAAGGCTTGCTTCCTTCTATATAACGTTCAGTTACTGTTCTCAGAATATACACAGCATTTGCTGTATTCTTGCTTTCTACAAACCCACATTGTTCTTCTCCTATTTCAGGTTGTATTTTCTTCCTCACTCTTTGCGTGATAATTCTTAGCAAAATCTTCGTGGTGTGACTCAATATACTAAGTGTTCCATGTTGATCACATTCCAAGGCTCCTGATTTCTTTGGGATTGCAATAATGGTTATTACGAAAGGGGAAAACATTATATCCAAATGCAGTATCAAAGAGAACGGAAGCAATCTGAAACAAGTCAGTGTATTTAAGTATGTGGGTATTTTAATAACAGCAGATGGAAGATGCATTGAAGGAGAAAACAAACTACAAGAGACAGACATAAGGTAGTGATGATCTGATGTAAGCGGGGGAGGGAGGGGGCACCCCCAAAGAGTGTCAACGAGAAAAAGGGGACAAACTTTTGTCATAGGGGACCTCTTCTGATGATCGGAAGCTTCCTGCCATGCTTGCTCCATCGTGGAGTTTGTATCACCGTTTAGGAAGTTAAATGCAAAAGCAGCATGTCACAAGATGAAGATTGTTCTCTAAATTTTACTATTGTCAATCAAACTGAGGAAAATAGTTCTTTAAAGGTATATAGAGCCAATCCTGATGTACACAAGCAAATCATGGACGAATGCAGACAAGCAAGGAATTATGTAGAAGTGGCAGAAAACTCACGCAAGTTTCCTGTCATATGTCTTCATCGTAGACCACAGATAAATGGCCATCATTGGCCGAGATGGAAGTAGCAGAGGACCTCGAAGGTGGTGGCCGCTAGATGTGTAGTTATCAGAAACTGTTCTGGCACTCATCAGTCCACCCCCACATCATGGGGCAATGGTGTCCAAGGAGATTTGCTCTAATTACTAGACAAAATGGTGTCCATAGAAGGTATACTCTACTAACTTGCAAAGTGGTGTCCATAGAAGGTATGCTCTACTAACTGGACAAAATGGTGTCCATAGAAGGTATGCTCTACTAACTTGCAAAATGGTGTTCATAAAAGTTATGCTCTACTAACGGGATAAAATGGTGTCCACAAAAGGTATGCTCTACTAACTTGCAAAATGATGTCCATAGAAGGTATGTTCTACTAATTTGATTAAATGATGTCCATAGAAGGTATGCTCTACTAACTTGACAAAAAGGTATCCACAAAAGGTATGCTCTAATAACTTGACAAATTGGTGTCCTTTGAAGGTATGCTCTACTAATTTGACTAAATGGTGTCCAAAGAAGGTATGCTCTACTAACTTGACAAAAAGGTGTCCACAAAAGGTATGCTCTACTAACTTGACAAATTGGTGCAGATGGTCACTGAATGATATGCCTACTAAACAACAGGTTCACGTGTCTACCAAATGAGAACCCTACTGAATGACAATTCGGTTCATATCTCCACCACATGCTGTCTGTCAAACATCCCAAGAAACATCTGGGATGGCTAACCCAGTCAACAAACGCGCGAAGAAGTTGGATATATTGGCTGACAGGTGCACATATTACTGCTCTGCTGTGAACAGACACAACACAATTATTTTAAATAACGAAGACACAAACAATAGATTACATGGTTTATTGCCTGGCATATTTCACTGCATCTCGTCAGGAACATACAGCAGAAATCACACAATATAAATTAAAGTAATTAGATCAATCCCTCAATCTGGAATATGCAACACACTTATTTACACTGCAATGTGAATAAGATAGCTAGTTCCATACTAACTTTCCCTAATCACCTTTTATGACATGCATGGTAGATTACAGTCTTACTATTCTTTTCTTCCCTTTTGGATCTCTGTACCACGTCGGTGCAAAGTTAACTATTCACAATCATTTTACTTCACATTGCAACTCTTCACATAAATCCCACCATTGTCAATGGTTTGGTACATTTTATTTGTATATGTCTCACTAATCTCCATGACTGGGTATTTTTATATTTTCTTTCTTTGCTGCATTCCATAATTTTAAATTATATTTTTGTTTCTTTGCCGAGTTCTACAATTTTAAAGTTAGTAGCATGTTCTTTTACAGAACATCACAGTCAACCCAAGCATTTATTGGTTGTAGTTAGTAGACACTACGCAGGAAGCCAAAGAAGATTGATAAACCAACACAGAACTGGCGTCGTTAGCCGCTACACGCTGCGGGATTTGCTGAGGAGGGGATCCGAGCACTTATGGACTGAATGGTTCGATGTGCAACGAGGATGATCTGTCGACTAACTAACTAACTAACTTTGTTTGTGATTTTCAGGGCAATTTTACGTTCAGTAGTTTACCATTGCTTTCTGAATGGCTGACACTCATTCCATTGTTAAAATCAACACAAAGTGATTTGCTCTCAAACTGCCTGTGGCTAACTTTGAATCCTGTATATCAGGATTGTAAACATGCATTACCTACACCCAATGCCAACAATTTGTAAGTTTTTTATGATAAAAGTGGCATTTGTTTTTCAAGTCAAGAACTATTTTTGCAATAGACATTGATAATTTTGCACTTTCGGTTTTTGAATGTTTAGTTTAATTGATTCAGTGCCAATTAAAAAGTAGGTTTAGACCAAATATGGTACACAAGCAAATGAACAAGTGTTGTTCTTCTTCTTTGGTTCACTTGAAATATGTCTATAACTGCAATGTTGTCTCTTGTATTAATTTAATTGTCTTTCCCAGTCATACTTTGGTCTGTCAAGACTGCAAGGTGCCAAACAAACTTTCCCAGTTCACTCAGCGGTCCATAGAGCCTATCATCCACTGCTGTAACAAGTGTTATAATGTACATTTCCTTAAATTGCGAAAGATACTAAGAAACAAAACAAATAACACAAAGACCCTAGTATGGCAATATACCATCCTTCTGTCCACATGGGAGGTCCCAATTGGCAAAATATTATCCTTTGGCAGTAAATCAATTAAATTAATTGTTACCAGAACAGTTTTATTGTTGGTGCAAAATACGCTGAAATGTTTTTTTTGTCAGCACAAACAACACGAGCTGGTCTGAAGTGTTACTTAATCTTGGATATCTAAGAATGTTATAATAACTTTTTATGTGTAGCTAAACAAGATTGTTAATAATGTATATAAATAAAGTAATGGATCCTTTAAACAGATGCCTTAAACAGATGCCATAATTAAAATACTGCACGATTTCTTACCTGGCATATCTCGCTGCATCTGGCCAGGTGCATACTGCAGAGTTATGTCATGCAATATTTTATCTATGGTGTCTGTGGTTAAATTCACTAAGGGCACACATTGTCTGAATTCTTAAAGGATCCTTGTCCACGCCATGAGATGTATTGGGTATATGGTGCTAGACCTGTACTGTTATAGACCAATCAACACTCAGTGGGTGATGTGGTCAGTGTCACACTGGGGTGCCTTGACTTCCCTAGACATTTCCTGGTAGCTATTTTATTCTGGTTCGACCTGGCAGCCCTTGTCAATGTTACAAATCTGCCTCGATGTGGATTCAGAAATGTATATAAGGAATACAAATAGGGTTTTGGATAACTCTTGATCGTAATATACGAAACACCAACAGTTTGCGTCGCATAAGTACCCCAAAAAAAAAAAAAAACATTTCTCTTAATTTCACTGAATAAAAAAGTAACTCAAATTGAGTTTAAAATGTGAGAAATATCACAATATGACACATCAAGTTTTGCATCACATACAAGTACAAAAAATATTCCTCTTAATTACCTCAAAGTTGGAGTGGGTTCGCCTGATGGCGAGGGACACTAGTAATCGGGAAAGCTAATCCACACGCAAAAATCAGTTCAGTGGACAAGAAGTAGTAGCACATACATGGACTACGCTTGGGTTCAAAGCGAGCGAAGCCAAAAAACAAAAGCAAAGAACAAAAAACAAAAGCAAAGAACAAAAAACAAAAGCAAAGAACAACAAAAAATTCCTCTTCATTTCACTGAATAAAACAGTAACTCAAATTGTGTTTAAAATGCAAGAAATATCACAATCAAATAACTAATATACCATTTCAATTAAGATTATACAAAATAAACACAATTTCAACACGGCCAATGGCAGTCAAATAGTAAGAGATATATTTTATGTCAGCTATGACCACATGGGTAACACACTTGCCTGCAAGCCCAGAGATCATGTTTTTGAATCCCCTTTAGAAGGGACCAGGTCGACCTATCCTAAAATGAGAACCAAACTTTGTTGACCTCTCCGTAGAGTTTGTCCTCAAATGGAGTGGGTGTAGACCAGTGGTTCTCAACCGGTGGGGAATTCCCCCCCCCCAGGTGGGAATTTTAGGGTTTCCAGGGGGAGAATTAAGATTATTTCTAGATTGCATTAATACAAGAACCGATTACTTGATATTGTTTTTCCCTTCCTACTTTACGGTTCTGTACGTATCACCCTTCTGAAATTCATTTTATAACATAAGTAGATCCGCAAATCACGTTTTATGTAGATGTCTAGACTTGTTTTAGTATGTGCTATTAAATTAAGCTTAAATTATTACGTATACTGTGTAGGGGCAGGGGGGAATTTTTAGGGAGGAAATACAAAGGTGGGGGGAAGGAATGACGTTCTAAAAATATGATGAGGGGGGGAATGACATCCTAAAAATATGGTGAAGGGGGGCACGGGCCAAAAAAGGTTGAGAACCACTGGTGTAGACTCAAATAATTTTCTTTGTTTTGCATATGTTGGACACTCTTGCAGCAAACGTCTAGTCATGATTTATCAGTTCCGCAGTTACTTTCACCAGTATCTCCTATCTTTATTGAACAAGTTGTATCTCAGCTGCATTAATTGATTAAGTGTCACGGGATGATTAATCATCTTAAGCAATGGGATTATATACAGTAGACTGGTAACAGGAAAAGCTAATCCACATGCGAACATCAGTCCAGTGCACTAGAAGTAATAGCATGCATACGGACTACGCTTGAGAACAAAGCAAGTGAACACACACAAAAATGATTCTGTTATTACTATGTCCATAACTCCGTGGTCAGAAAATAGTATATTTAGTTCTTAGTCATATTTTACTGCTATTTCACTCATTTACATCAAGATGAATAAGGCATCCATGTTACCCATTCATTTCCTGAAGATAAACCATAAACTACTCAGTTTTGGATCATAATACACCTTACTTGGAGTATTACTGCATATATTGTACCTGTTAGTTTATTAGCCAACAGACCAATCTTACTGCACATCCAACTATTAGTCCCTGAGTGATCAGATCCTCTCTTCAGTATCTCCCTCAGCAGGTATCAACTGGCGTGTGGCACTATGTTGAGCTTGACCCAGTTTGACTTAATATTGTATCTGTATGGTTTAATAACAAAATGCTGTTATTTATTTCAGAATGGTGCTTGCTGCTCTTGCATGTCCACAATTTTAGCTTTGCTATTGTCTTTATCTTTAAAGATTAAACTCTGGTTGCCTGCCAAATGAAGTTACCTGAGTGAACTGTTTAAGTCTTTATCACATCTTCAGGCCATTCATCATTGTAATATTGACATGTGTCATTCACTGAGAACTTGTCTTTCCGTTCAGACTGCCGAGAATACTCTTTTCTGCCAACTGACCTCTTTTTCTCTGCATGGTTTAATTGCATCAGAGAAGTGCTACACGTGCAAATGATAATGAACTATTTATAGAAAAGATAGGAATCTACGTCTGAGGGTGTCGCTCATACAACTTTATTTAAAATCAATCCATCTTAGGCTGAGATTCAAAATAGCTTCAGATTCCTGTGTGTGGACAGCATCACAGTTAATATCATACAGGTAAGACATATCACTTATCGGGAAAGATTCTGTGTATTCTTGACCTCCGTCACCTCCGAAAGGTCCAAAGACTCTTCCTTTGTTTGTTTCAAAGCCAAGCCTGTCAATGAGCCAGCCACTTCCAATAGTCACTTTGACAATATACTCATCTGGCTCCAGTTCTACGGTGTGGTGGCAGCGTCCTGGACAACTTCCTCTACGAGACACCAGTGTTTCTTCAGCATTACAAGGATTCTGATGTGACAAGACCAGTCCCCCGATCACACTTTTATTATCCCACGTCCTCAGCCAAATCTCTATTTTCTTCATCTCTAAATCACAATCCGTGTACTCATATTCAGGTGGATTAGGTGTGCGTTCAATCTGGCCTCCAGCTGCATATCGCACACTTCTTTGGACAAATAAAAACACTGCAGGTTTTCTGAACTGAAACCAAGTTTCTGGAATATCCTTCTCTTCAGGACTACTTGTTTTAGATGTATTATCCTGTTTCCTTTTCTGCATGACTTTCAACGCAGTCTCTCTGAGTTGCAGATACTTCTGGATGATTGGATTGCTTTTAAATGAAGTGTAATTACTGAGACACTTTTTTAAGTCATCTTTTGGTACAAGTGGCAATCTGACCGTTCTAATCAGCATTTCAATATTTGCTGGATCACTGTCAGGTCTTGTGGATAAGTATTTTAACACTGCATTCAGTATCAGAGTCTCTCTGGCAGCAGATTTTAAACTTACTTTATGAGAATAAAGAATTAAGTCATTATCATTGAAAATGTTTTCTAAAAACTTTGGTTCTAGTTGAGTTACATTTTCTGACTGAACAAAATCACCAAAATTTTTCCTCAAAAATTGCCTGGCCTTTGCCATCAGCTCTGGTAACGTATCTTCAAGTCCCAAATTCAAAACATCACAAATGTTATCCAAGTCAAAGTTAGCAATCATAAACTTTATACACATTTGCTTGACATGAACCACACTGAAGTAATCGGCTGACATAAGAAGGCTCTGCACATTATCTTTATTAACATCAACATTGCCAGTGTAGGCATAATTGAGAAGAACATAGAAATCATCTGGTTCAATGTTGTGTAGAGTGACTTCCCCTGAGTTGTTTTCATCAAACTGAAACATAAAAGAAAAACTAAATTAGAAATAGTTAGTTAGTTAGTCGACAGATCATCCTCATTGCACATCGAACCATTCAGTCCATAGGTGCTCAGTCCATAGGATCCCTTCCTCAGCAAATCCTGCAGCATGTAGCGGCTAGCGACACCAGTTCTGTGTTGGTTTATCAATCTTCCTTGACTTCCTGCGTAGTGTTCTTGTTTGGCCACACCTCTTTTAATTTGCTGTTCTTGCAGTCTGACCATGGTTGTAGATTCACAGTCATCACTTGGTTCTCGCAAAAGTCTTACTTCTCGTAGAGCATTCAGAATGTCAGCCTGGTCCATGCCGCGTCTGCCCTCCACAGTAGCCTTACCTGCGAGCTTGTCAGCCCGCTCATTTCCTTGTACTTCCGCATGCCCTGGCACGAAGAAACTAATCTTTGCCAGCCGAGACCGCTCCAGAGACAGCAACCACTCTCTTTGGATCCATCCCATCTCTATCCTTTTGAGCATCCTCACTGAGTCACTAAGGAAACATGCCCTAGTGAATGTCTGTGTCTCGAGCCATGTTATTGCTTTACTTACTGCCATGACTTCCACAGTCAGGCTACTTGTGGACTCAACAAAAGCACCAGAGTCTTCCTTCACAATTCTCCCTCCAGCCTGAGTCACAAAGGCCAATGAGCTTCTTACATGTCGGACGACTGACCCATCTGTGTAGATGACAGCATCACCATCTAACAAATTCTCAAACATCAACGCTTGTACTTCCGCTTGTCTGCCATTTCTGTCTAGTTGGATGCAAACAGAAGAGGACGTACAGAAATCTGTTGGCACTTGTACCCACTCCTCGCCAGGTTCTAAGTCCTCAAGTGCACATACCTGTTGAAGAATGTCTTCGGCTTGACCCATCCACGACCGCCCTCTTTTTAACCTGCTGTCCTTCTCCTTCCTAATTTCACTATGCAGTGGATGTTGTGTGTTTGCGTTAACTCTGAGGTAGGCACGTGCTATGCAAATTTGTATTCTGTCTTCAATGGTTGGGAAACCAAGAAGGTAGTGCATTGCTCTGCATGCTGTATCTCTTGTACATCCAAGAATAAAGCGCATAGCTTCGTTCTGTATCCTTTATATCTGCTTACGGCTGAGAGTCAGGATCGCCATCGCATACTCAAAAACAGACATGACCAGCCCCTCGTATAGAAGACATAGATGGCACTGCTCACAGTTTGCTGCCGCCATCACCCACATCGCAGCCAAACCCCGCTTGGCCTTTGTTATCACCCTGTCTATGTGCTCATTATAAGCAAGGCTTCGATCAGATCATATCCCCAGTTCATTCATTGCCTGCGTTCTTTCCACAGTCTCTGAACACAGATTTACTGTTGGTGTTGGAGTGTTGACAATATGGTTATTCAAAGAGAACCATGTCACTGTTGCCTTTGTTGGGTTGACCATTGCCCCAGCTTCAATGCACCAAGTACTTATGCGATGAGTTCGATTTATAGTTCCGCAGCAACCTGATCCCTATCCTTTCCCTGACGATACACTAAAACATCGTCGGCATATGACAATGTCCTTCCCGGTCCAGTGATCTGCTGGCTGGTGATTCTCACCGTGTAGGCGTTGAACAGCACCGGAGATAATGGTGATCCCTGTGGTAGGCCAGGATATATTGATGTTGGTTCCGAAGTCCAACTGCCACATCTAAAAACTACTTTCCGTTGGAAGAGGGCTGCGGCATTAAGAAATCCAATGGTACTCTGTTGTATGCATTCTCAAGATCAATCACTGCAGCAAAGGTTTCAATGCCTGAGTGGAAACCTTCATAGACATCATGGGCAAAAACTGCTGCATTAGTCCAGGTTTCTCTTTTTGGACGGTACCCTCCCAGGGTAGGTGGGAAAACACTTTGCCTCTAGCTGGCTTGATATTTTCCTGGCAATTAACTTCTCCAGCAGCTTGCCTATTGTATTCTGCATGGTTATTACACAATATCCCAGAATTTTTGTGTGGTCTTTGCCAGGCTTCGGCAAGGGAATCAGATAGCTGTGTAACCACTCCTCCTTTATGTTAGCGCTCCCTATACTGTTATTGTAAATGTCTGCTAGTTTCTCTAGCTCGTTGTTGGTACACCTATTGATGTCATCGTATCTTATGCCATCTGGCCCTGGGGCGCTGTTTTTCAATCATCGAAACACAGCCTTAATTTCTTTCAATGTCACTGTGTCTTCATCCAAAATGTTCTGGGCCTTGCATCTGTCTGAGGTGACCTCCTTGGCAAGATTCGGCCTCTCATGTCTGTTCCAATATAGCCTGAGGCCACTTGAGTCTAAAACATCTTGCCCCACCACGCATTCCTATCCGTTTGCGGCCACCACGCCATCCCCGTCTTAGTATTAGAAATACTCTAATACAAATTGCGTTATCCATCATTCTTTCACAACAAGCAGACAAGCTAAAAAATGTCTGTTGGCAGTGGAAATGTGGTTTCTGAGAAATAAGCAAAGACTAAAAAAGGCGGACAGAAAAACAAAAGAGACAATTTTTCAAGAAACAATAAATTGATTTGAAAAATTAGACATAAGCAGTCATTAATTTTTGGGGACACGTTTTGATGAGTAAAATTTGTGACAACTATTAACCCTTTACAGGTCACAGCATCTGATTCCGGCTGATGCCATAAAACAATCGTAGCGTCCGATTCCGGCCGATACTATTATGCATTGTAAAATCGCGATCTCTCGGCCTTCCAACACTTCCGACGGCTTCTTTCGCTTTCGCCGACAGCTTGACAACGTGGCCGCCATTTGTAAACGCGATAGTATGAATTTGAACGGACTTTTAAGGACAATTTTTGATAGTTTTCGGGATTTTTACGCTGTTTTTCAAAATGGATTTCGGCGATTCTTCAAGTGATAGCCGAGATTTCGCTAGGTTCATTTTAAATGACATTAAAGGGCACGAAGTTGACTATTAATCGGAGCTAGATATCAGTGCAAAGCGTTACTTTGCATTAGCAGTCTGAGTCGGACTTTAAAGAAAGTGATTATGATTCTGAAAATGTGTTTGTAAATTGCCGTAAAGATGACGGAAAATCACAAGCAACATGCCGTATTTCGTAAATATTTGTGTTCATATATGGATTACCGACAACAATCACGTGAGTAACATATTCTACATGCTTTTCCCTTCATTGTGTTGTTTATTTAACTAAAATCGGTTGACTAACACCTTATTTGTGATGTTTTTACTAACGCGACCCGAAATTTTACCGAACCTGAAAAAAATCTTCCCCGTTCAGGGCTAGAAAACGGACAAGCGTCTGCCCTGTAAAGGGTTAAAGAAAAACAAAATTATGTCATGTCCATGATACCTTTACTCATTACTTTTACACTCTTATACATATATAGAAAAATTAACAACTAGGGGTAGAATTAAATTGTAAGAAGACAGATTATCGTCATTACTAGGAAGAAGGAAATACTAAAATGCAATATACAAGTAAATGGGAATACCCTTAAACAAGTGAATTGGTACAATTATCTCAGAACAGTCATAACATCTGATTGGAGATGCCTTGAAGAGAGAACAAGAATCGCTATGGCAAAGGTAGCCTTTTGCAAGATGGAACACAAACTGACCAATAAAAAGATGTTATTTGCGACAAGAAAAAAAGTGTCGAAGTGTTAGAACCTGTACCATTGTATGGATATGAAGCATAGACAATGAGCAGACAAGAGAGAAACATCTAATGAGTGTGGAAATGTGGTTTCTGAGGAAAATGCAAAGAATACCACGGACAGACAGAAAAACCAAAGACCAAGTGCTACAAGAAACAGATGAAAACCGTACGCTCATTAGAGAAATTAGACGTAGAGAGTCAAAATTTTTTTGACACGTTATGAGAAGAAATAAATTAGAGAACTTGGTTACAACAGGCAAGATTGAGGGAAAAAGAATAAGGGGAAAGCAGAGAAGTAAATACCTGGATGGCTTGGCCAGGGCCATGCTGTGCTATGATATAGAGAGGCGGGACCATAAGGAGGTTTCACAAGTAGCGGCATTTTAAAAGAAAAAAACGTTAGGGGCACATTTCGAAGACTAGCATCATACTGAGAAAATCAACTGCATGGTACTGGGTATGGTCGAGACAAGAACACAGAACTGGTCCACGACTTTGGTGATCGTGCAAGATGGTGAAACATGACCGGCCACACTTATCGGCACGATACATGATGATGATGATGATGATGATGATGATAACAATTAAAATAAAACATGTGTGACAATAAATAAGAGTAAATTTTTATCCTGACCTTCAAAAGTGGTGGAAAGTAGTCAGACAGTGAGGCTAATACAAGACGATGAGCTACAAATCGTTTTTCTCCAATAATAACTGTCACATCGGTGTAAAGACCAGATTTCCAACTTTGGAATGCAGAGTCTAGAAGCTGTTTAGCTCTCTGCAATGAAAGTATGCATTCTATACAAAATGTTCTGGAATTCAGTTGCAATAACCTGTAAGAACATGCACTGTTATTATATCATTTGTATCATGGGGTGTCTGTAGTGCAGTAGGTATGATAATTACCTCTCCTAGTTGTGAACTCTGGTGTGGAGAACTTAATACTTCATGAACTACTGGTATACTAATTGTGAACTGGGGTGTGGTAAACTTATACTACATGAACTACTGGTATACTAATTGTGACCTGTGGTGTGGAGAACTTATACTTCAAAATGGAGAAGGCTGGGGAACAGATTGAGAACCTGTATGTGGAAAGGATGAGATTGCGGGAGATTGGCAGAGGTTCTGGAAGAATCTCAAAACTGAGAGGGGAGACCACATGAACTTTCAATCAGATAGTGATGGGAGCGATTAGTAGTATGACACATCGCTAATATCGTGAGTGCAATGATGTCGGTTCTTAGCTCTACTCAACTCTATACTTCATGAACAATGTTATACTAATCATGAACTGTGGTGTAAGTCAGTGTGGCAGTAAAGAACTCATTTACACACCTTAATGCACAATGGGCTTATGATGCTACACCCACACTTTTTTAGACCACTTGATAAGGGATAAGGTCAGTTTATGCAGCTGCCTTTATTTCCCAAAACATTTTGTGGTACCCATTTAAGGCTGTGTTGGCATGGACCCACGCCAATTTTTAAAATCCATCCTGAATCAGATTTAAAACTATGGCAGCTGGGTCAGCAGGTCAATGTGTCTTTAAGGGTATGCTGTAGACTAAAGATTCATAGAAAATAAGATTGTAATCTGTTCATTTGATCATTAGCGTTATAAGAGAAACGTAATACCTTTACATCAGAGGTTGTGTTAACCTCTAGTAATCTGGTGATTTGATCACTAGTGTTATAAGCGAGAAATGATTACAACCTCTTATAATCTGTTGATTTGAACATTAGTGTTATAAGGGAGAAAAGTAATACCTTTCCATCAGAAATTTCTTCAACCTCTTCCTCTTTTGACACATCTGACTTTCCCTCATTCTCCTCATCGTCACTGTCATCGGTGGACGAACTGTCATATACTATTGCCATTCTAGAACGATCACCTGAAAAATGAAATTGGTTGAACTGCAGTGATAAAAAATATTGAATACATCAACAAACATGGAAAGTTGAAAGGTCATATCTACAAGAACACAATCTCAAGTGACAGAATAGGTGTTGTGGCTAGAAAGCTTTCATCTGCGAACAAAATAACACATTTAAAAATACTAATTGAACTACATTAAAAATATTTCTTTTAAAATGGAAATGACCAAAAATGTTGGTACTCAAGAAAAATCATGTCGTCTTTCTCTTTACAAGTATAATGTGATATTCTCTTTAACAATATCTGCAGCAGAAGTATAGCGTGATATTCTCTATAACAATATCTGCAGCAGAAGAAGTTTATATTCTCTATAACAATATCTGCAGCAGAAGAAGTTTATATTCTCTATAACAATATCTGCAGCAGAAGTTTATATTCTCTATAACAATATCTGCAGCAGAAGAAGTTTATATTCTCTATAACAATATCTGCAGCAGAAGTATATTGTGATATTCTCTTTAACAATATCTGCAGCAGAAGTAGTTTATATTCTCTATAACAATATCTGCAGCAGAAGTCTAGTGTGATATTCTCTTTAACAATATCTTCAGCAGAAGTATAGTGTGATATTCTCTATAACAATATGTGCAGCAGAAGTATAGTGTGATATTCTCTTTAACAATATCTGCAGCAGAAGTAGTTTATATTCTCTTTAACAATATCTGCAGCAGAAGTATAGTGTGATATTCTCTTTAACAATATCTTCAGCAGAAGTATAGTGTGATATTCTCTATAACAATATGTGCAGCAGAAGTATAGTGTGATATTCTCTATAACAGAATCTGCAGCTGACGTATAGTGTGATATTCTCTATAACAATATCTGCGGCAGAAGTCTAGTGTGATATTCTCTGTAACAATATCTTCAGCAGAAGTATAGAGTGATATTCTCTATAACAAAATCTGCAGCAGAAGCATAGTATGGTATTCTCTATAGCAATATCTGCAGCAGAAGCATAGTATGGTATTCTCTATAACAATATCTGCAGCAGAAGCATAGTATGGTATTCTCTATAGCAATATCTGCAGCAGAAGCATAGTATGGTATTCTCTATAACAATATCTGCAGCAGAAGCATAGTATGGTATTCTCTATAGCAATATCTGCAGCAGAAGCATAGTATGGTATTCTCTATAACAATATCTGCAGCAGAAGCATAGTATGGTATTCTCTATAGCAATATCTGCAGCAGAAGCATAGTGTGATATTCTCTATAGCAATATCTGCAGCAGAAGCATAGTATGGTATTCTCTATAGCAATATCTGCAGCAGAAGCATAGTATGGTATTCTCTATAACAATATCTGCAGCAGAAGCATAGTATGGTATTCTCTGTAACAATATCTTCAGCAGAAGTATAGAGTGATATTCTCTATAATATCTGCAGCAGAAGCATAGTATGGTATTCTCTATAGCAATATCTGCAGCAGAAGCATAATGTGATATTCTCTATAGCAATATCTGCAGCAGAAGCATAGTATGGTATTCTCTATAGCAATATCTGCAGCAGAAGCATAGTATGGTATTCTCTATAACAATATCTGCAGCAGAAGCATAGTATGGTATTCTCTATAACAATATCTGCAGCAGAAGTATAGTATGGTATTCTCTATAACAATATCTGCAGCAGAAGCATAGTATGGTATTCTCTATAACAATATCTGCAGCAGAAGCATAGTATGGTATTCTCTATAACAATATCTGCAGCAGAAGCATAGTATGGTATTCTCTATAACAATATCTGCAGCAGAAGCATAGTATGGTATTCTCTATAACAATATCTGCAGCAGAAGCATAGTATGGTATTCTCTATAACAATATCTGCAGCAGAAGCATAGTATGGTATTCTCTGTAACAATATCTTCAGCAGAAGTATAGAGTGATATTCTCTATAATATCTGCAGCAGAAGCATAGTATGGTATTCTCTATAGCAATATCTGCAGCAGAAGCATAGTGTGATATTCTCTATAGCAATATCTGCAGCAGAAGCATAGTATGGTATTCTCTATAGCAATATCTGCAGCAGAAGCATAGTATGGTATTCTCTATAACAATATCTGCAGCAGAAGCATAGTATGGTATTCTCTATAACAATATCTGCAGCAGAAGCATAGTATGGTATTCTCTATAACAATATCTGCAGCAGAAGCATAGTATGGTATTCTCTATAACAATATCTGCAGCAGAAGCATAGTATGGTATTCTCTATAGCAATATCTGCAGCAGAAGCATAGTATGGTATTCTCTATAACAATATCTGCAGCAGAAGCATAGTATAGTATTCTCTATAGCAATATCTGCAGCAGAAGCATAGTATGGTATTCTCTATAACAATATCTGCAGCAGAAGCATAGTATGGTATTCTCTATAACAATATCTGCAGCAGAAGCATAGTATGGTATTCTCTATAACAATATCTGCAGCAGAAGCATAGTATGGTATTCTCTATAACAATATCTGCAGCAGAAGCATAGTATGATATTCTCTATATCAATATCTGCAGCAGAAGCATAGTATGGTATTCTCTATAACAATATCTTCAGCAAAAGTATAGTGTGATATTCTCTTAACACTTGGAATGTCACAACATTATCAGAAGTCAGAAAATTAGATAATGTAGTCAAATAAATTGAACAGACAAAAATTAATATACTAGGAATGACCGAGATAAGGTGGAAGGAATTTAGTCAAATAATAACGAACACACACATAAAAATATATTTTTAAAAAAAGGATAAACATTAAAAAGGATTAGGACTTCCGTATGATGAGTTAGTGGTTACTGGAGCACTTCTGACAGGGCTATTATTGTTAAAATAAAAGGCAAACCAATACATATAAATATTATGCAAATATATGCACCAGCAACAAGCAGAAATGAAAAATAAATACACAAATTTTATGATAAAATATAAATGGAAGAGATGGACGAACATCAGCCCGACAGAATGTACAGTCAAGGCGAGAGACAGACAGTGATGGAGATCCATTGCAGCCAACTTTCATTGTGAAGACGGCACCTGATTGATGATGATGATAAATGGTAATCAGTCAAACCAAATCACAAGAAGTTAAAATATTACTTAAAGAAGATTTCAATGCAAAAGAAGCAAAGGAAAGAATGCTCTGGTTTAGGAATATTAAACGAAAAAAAAAAAAAAAAAAAAACGAGAATGGACAAAAATAAAAAATGTTGATTGGGAACACCATGTTTAAACACCGTATTGTGTACATTGAAATACCCTGACAAGAAAACATTCAATCAAATTCACTGTATACTAATTAATAGAATTGGTATAAATGCATTGGTAAGTATGAAGACATTACATGGCACTGACTGTAACTAACATCACCATCAACATACGGACAAATAAAAGGAAGATTAAATGGGGAAAAATGAGGTTTCAAACATTAGACTGTACTCTAAGAGCAATTAAAGAAATTCAAGAATGAAACAAGACATGAAAGAGATACATTTGCAATACCTAAACACAAAATGTTAATGAACAATGGGAAATACTGAAAAACTCAATTAATCAAACAAGCAGAGAGATTTTACCAGAAAGCTAAGAATAAATGGTTGACTGAAGAAATCTATGAGAGCAAAAAGATGCCAGAGAAGAAAATGGATTTACTACATCAAAGACATTCTACAATCACATGGAATGACACTATCCAGTGCCACCAATCAAGCGCTGGAGTGTCATTTATTCCTCGCCACGATGCTTGATGGCAAAAGTGGAAGTTGATGATGATGACGAAATGTTAAAACTGATGGACAAAGTAAAAATGACAAAGATGAATATCACAAGATAAATAAGTAACAAACAAAAAAAGCACAAGAAAATTGGTTAAATGAGCAATGGAGCAAAATGAAATTTTTAATTAATTTAGAGATTCAAAACATATGCACAGACAAATCAGTGCTTTGACAGACAGAAAAATAAAATGAAACAGATGAAATGCTGAAATCTGTATTTAGAACTTTACCGAAGAGACCAAGAGCAGTTGAATGTGAATAATTTCCTACAATCCACCTCATAAACCATGTCACCAAACTTCAACTCAAACTTATCACGACAAAAACAAGAAGGAAAATAAGGATGTGAAATTAATGAGTTACAGTTTGGATTTGTGGAAGGGAAATGAAGATTTGCTGCTCAACCAACTCACGCCAGGTACGCCTATTTCTCGCCATCTCCTGACGCTCCCTCCAAGTCCTACCTATATTATTCATCTTGGCCTCGAATTCTCTTTTTGTGTGTTTTTATGTCTTCCTCTATTTCCTTTGCCCTGTGGAACCCAAAGAAAATTCTTGTTATACTATAAACAGAATGTGTGTCCTAGGCAGCACAAGCATTCTTTCCTTACTTTTAGATTTGATGACATTTAATTAGCTCTGTTCATGAGCTCCGCACTAATGATTCTGTCTTACAAGTTTAGTTCTTCTGTTCTGTGTTGACACCATTTAATGAATGTGATTGTTTATTAGTAACTATGTAACTCATTCTCATTGTTGCTAATTCATCATCATCATCATCATCATCATCATGTGCCATGCTGATAAGCATGGGAGGTCATGTTTTGCCATCTCACTCAATTACAAGAGTCGTGGATCAGCTCAGTATTCTTGTATCGACCAAGCCCTCCAGGTATTTACTTCTCTGCCTTCCCCTTGATCTTGCCAGTTGTCACCAAGTTCTCCAATTTATTTCTTCTTATAACGTGACCAACAAATTGTGACTGTCCACGTTTAATTTCTCGAATCAGTTTGCGGTTTTAATTTGTTTCTTGTAGGACTTGGTCATTGGTTTTTCTGTCTGTCCATGTATTCTTTGCATATTCCTCAGAAACCACATTTCCACAGCCAGTTTTTCAGCCTGTTTGCTCATTATCCACGTTTCACATCCTTACAAAAGCACAGGTTCTATGTAGCACCTCAACACTATTTTTCTCGTTAGTACTGTTGTATGAATTAGCAAAAATAGAAAATCATGTTTTGCTAATTCATACAGCAGTACTGATTTTCATATCACCTGATTACACCCTAATATAATGTTCCAGTTTAAAGGTGTAGGAATTGACTTCATTGCACCAGTGTTCATCCCATTTAGTTCGATATTTTTGCAGAATGCCTGACGAAAGTTCACACAGAGCACAAACTCCGGCGAAGACCTGCCTCAGGAGTCTCTGAGAAAACTGCACTAGTTAACCAAATAACGTAATCCAGAAACAAACCTGCAACCTTGACAATGTGAGGCTCCAGTGCTGGTAAGTATGCCGAATGAACACTACAAAACTTGACCTGCTTCGATGGCAGATAAGCATCATCTAAGTAACATATTGTTTATGTAGTTGTACCAGTGTGTGTTTATCATTTGTGTGCTGATGAAGGCTGTAACTGCAACATCCATTTTGTCACCCGTGATTGTGTTCTTGCAAAGCTGATCTATTTCACTTCTCATGTTTGTTGCTTGTACACAGTCTTACACCCGACTGGTTTCTGAGCTTGGAGAAGGGAAGGAAAACACTGCAACACAGTCCCATGGATATACTTCAGGATCAGGTCTGGAGGAAAATCCCTACACAAGCCTCACTCTGATATATGCAACCTCAAACAACCTGAATACTAATCCATCAACTTAAGAGTTTTTATTTTGGTGTTTTTACGTTCACTCACTTTGAAGTCAAGTGTAGTCCATCTACGTACTACTTCTAGTGCACTGAACTGAGTTTTGCAGGTGGATTAGCTTTCCCTATTAGTAGTGTCCCTCACCATCAAGCAAACCCATTCCAACTTCAGATGTACTTGTAATTTACGTCCCCAAGTCAAGGACAAGAAGTCAACATTGTAGTCCAACTTTTGGGTGTACGGATTGAACCCATTACCTTGGCATCAGCACATCAGATTTTTAAGAACGAATGCTCTTATTCATTCAGCCATAATGATCTCCTGCTTAAGAGTTAACACTCAGTTTTTGAGAGGACTCACTGCCAACCAGGCAAATAATCAACTAATGGTTAAATTTATAGTGAGAAAACGCGAAAGGGGGCACTGACACTGTGAACATATGGTGAAGGGGTGTATGGGCCAAAAAAGGTTGAGAACCACTGGACAAGAGGATGCACTATACAACATAAACATTTATAAATTAAATTTGTATGTTGTCTATTGTATCCTCAGTCTCTACTTCTTTCTTGGCTTGAGTTGAATGAGAGTCTAACCCTAATTGGGGATAAAGAGCAGAAGAAGGTACAATTGGCGAGTTACTATGATCACGTTTACACATCAGTGCATAAGTAGCGGATTCACAAGTAGCGGATTCACGAGTTCAAATGATTTTTGCAAATACCACTTTCGCTTTTCAGCAAACATGCATCCGTCTCTAGCTCTCAATACTTGGAGTTGAGTTCACAGACACATGAATACTTCCACCTATTCTGACGTAGACTTGGATGAGACACAGGTGCTTTCAATTTCATTTTGTCACTCTTTTCTCTATCCAAGCAATGGCAAATTACTAAACTAACATAGACTAGTTAATCATGAACAGCCAATAGATGATGGGGTTGATCACAATGTTCTGCGAAAGACATGCAACTAATAATGCCCCTATCCAGTAAATTTGTTTCTTCAGTTTTGAAAATTTAGAGAATTACCAAAACATTAAGGTTAGTGATGGTAAGAGCAATGAGCTTCTAGAAAGCAAAATTGTCTAGAAAATTACAAACAGCCAGAAATACTGGGGTTGATGGCAACATTCCGTAGAGAACATGCAACTAGTTTAATCTAAGGTTAAGTGTACAGTTTGTTATGTCATAGCTCATCAGTTATCTTACATTAAATCATATATAAAACAAAATTAAAAACAAAAAAGAATACAACTTTGAATGGCAGTCGTGCATTAAATTGTTAAAAGCCATAACAAGAAATTGACAGGTAACAAAACGAAATTAAATTCCTGGCAATAAAAAAACTACCAGGTTACAACTTGGAATAGTTTATTTTACTGTAAAATAAAAAGACAGCTGTGCTGAATGCCAGAAAAATAAAATAGAACATTATTTACTGGAGTGCAAGAAATGTGATTTGATATGCAAATGCTAAGGATAGGATGGCTTGGGTCAAGTTGTTTTCGGGCCCCATTTGGGGATAAAGAGTGAAACTAGAAGGGGAAGAAATATGAACTCCGAAGGATGCAACTAGCTGAATATATGAATCATTGCAATAAATCTATGACAGTGGAAAACATGTTCTTGTTTTGTTTTTGTTTTTATTATATTCGCTTGCTTTGAACTAAAGTGTAATCCATGCATGTGCTGCTACTTCTAGTAGTCTGGACTGATATTTTATTGTGGATTAGCTTTCCCTATTACTAGTGTCCATTGTCATCAGGGGAACCCACTCTCATTTCACAGGTGGGAAACAAGTTAAAGATAGATAACCCTAGAAGAATATGAGGACAGATTAGTTTTATATCCTGTTCAGTTTGAGTACAGAATCTTTATCAAGGAGAGCGAACAGGTGAGCTAGTGGGAGGTGTCTTGAAGAAATTAGAACAAGAATCGTTATGGCAAGGGTTGCCTTTTGCAAGATGGAAAACATACTGACCAATAAAAAGATGTTGATTATAACGAGAAAAAGAGTGTTGAAGTGCTACATAGAACCTGTACTTTTGTATGGATATGAAGTGTGGACAATCAGCAGACAAGCTGAAAAACATCTAATGGCAATGGAAATGTGATTTCTGAGGAAAATGCAAAGAATACCATGGACTGACAGAAAAAACCAAAGAGCAAGTCTTAGAAGAAACAAATGCAAATAGTAAAGATATTAGAGAAATTGGATGTAGACAGTCAAGATTTTTTTAAACACACTATGAGAAGAAATAAACTGGAGAACTTTGTGACATCTGGCAAGATTGAAGGGAAAACAACACAGAGAAATAAATATCTGGATGGATTGGCCACATGGCATGGTCGAGACAAGAACACAGAGCTGATCCACGACTCTGGTCATCGTGTGAGATGGTGAAACATGACTGCCCACGCTTATTGGCTGGTACACGATGATCCTGATAAAAATCCCACTATATGGGATGAATATTACAAAGTAAAATACTATTAATTTAAGTCATTTTAGAGGCCAGCATGGCCGAAAGATTTATCATACACGTGCTTAAACTTCCTGTAGACTGATGATGAGGTAATGGATTTGTTCTACACACTGGTCAGTTGAGCTTCAATGTTGACTTATTGTTCAGAAAGCAATGGCAAACTACTCAACATAAGAGTGCTACGAAAATAAACCTGCGGAATGATCACTACATCCTGCAATAGACATGCAATATTTGTTCAAATTGAACAAGATATACTACTGATGGGAATGATGATGGATAGCACAATATAAATCCCACAAATGTCTTTTTTTTTGCACATCCTTTTTACAGGACATTGTTGTCAACACCAGCATTTCACTGCTGTTGTTGATGTCTTGGCAAGTTTACGTTCAGTAGTTTGCCATTGCTTTCTCACAAATGTCTGGCAGACATAATTATATAACAAATACTAGCGAAGTTAAATAACTATTTGTCGCCTATAGAGATTTTTAAAAAGGTACGGCAGGGATGTATACTGCCCCCAAGCTTCTTCAACCTATACACAGAAAGAATTTCTAAACGAGTTGAAATGCCTGGACTTAACATCAATGGAAGAATCATAAACAATCTTAGATATGCTGACGATACTGTGTTACTAGTAGAAAGTGAGCAAAAGTTACAAGACCTAGTGGAACAACAGGCATAGTGCAGAATGTGGCTTAGATATTAACATCCAAATAATGAAAACTATGATAATTAGCAGTGAAAAGGAAAGGTCATCAATGAAATCACAGTAAACAGGGAGATACTTGAACAAGTAACAAGTTTCTCCTATCTTGGACATATAATAACAGATGATGGCAGAAGTGAAATAGAAATCAAAAAGAGAATAGGAATGGCCAAAAATGCTTTCAACGGCATAACATCAGTATTAACATCTAGAGAGATTAACAACGTATTAAAAATGAGAATTGTCAAATGCTACGTATATTCAACGCTACTGTATGGCGTGGAAACCTGGACATTGAACAAGCAACTAGAAAGTCGCATAGAAGCCCTGGAGATGTGGATATACAGACGAATATGCTGTATTTCGTGGAAACAAAATCAATCAAATGCAGAGGTTCTAGAAAAACTGGGAATGAAGAGAGTTGATGGAAGAAATAAAGAGGAGACAAGTGAAATATTTTGGCCACGTTAAAAGACATGATGCTTTTATAAAAACCATACTTGAGGGCAAGCGAGCAAGAGGTAGACAACGATACAAGTGGACAGATAACATCAAGAGATGGACAAACATCAGCCTGACAGAACGTACAGTCAGGGCAAGAGACAGTGTCCATTGCAACCAACCTTTATTGTGGAGACGGCAGCTGATTGATTGAGCAAAGTTATAACTTTGAATTAAATATAAACATCCATTTCATTTATGATAATTATAATATGTAAGATAAAAAATGGTAGACACTATATATCGCAATATTTATAAACCACAAGGGTTGAACAGGATATCATTATATAATATTTATATAGTATTATATAGCCTCCTAGTATTATAGCCACTGCATGCTTAAGTTAATTTATGATTTTATGAGATGAGCTGAAATTTCTGGGATTTGAATATTAAACTGCTGGAAATATACCAGTATGTTTACATAATTCATATATTACTATTGTATTTTTACTTAAACCAACAGAAATTAATATATAAACTATATTCTATAACTATAATATTCAATTATCAATATTATTATTTTAATATTTATATTTATTTACCCATCATTGAAGTTTCTGTGCAACCAACCTAATTCACAAAAGCCTAAGTTCATAACCTCATGTAGCTTCTAATTAAAACAAAGTACATAAAAAACGAACTTGAGCTGTGAACTGTTGACAGCTTCAAAATAAGTTAAAATTTTAAATCCACTTCCTAATCTGACTCTTTTAGTCTTTACTTTAGCCTCCTTAAATAGCATCTTCGTAACATAGATAGATTACTAAGATTACTAACTCACTGGCTATATTGTTATACATCCTTTACAGAATGGCACACTAAATCCCAGCCTTTATTGGCTGTTTTTGTGATTTACTACTGAATTTCACGTTCAGTAGTTTTCCATTACAATCTGAACGAGAAATCAACATTTAATTTCGGTCCAACTGACCAGGGTGTGAAGTGAACAAACTAGTTAGTAATTAATTACTTATAATACGATAGAGTTTTATGAAGTTGAGGCGGATTTGCATTGAAATTGTTCCTCAAAATGATTGCCTATCGACGTTCCATTTGCCACAACTTCAGTTTAGAAAATTGATCATTTATGTTTGCCTAGCATGTCGCAGACCTCTGTGTCTATTGCCCATTGAGCATCCAGCTGTGTTTCTGTTTGTTGTGAAAGTCTTGACAGCACAGTCAATGACCGTGCCTGAGTGAATCATAGGTGTTGGGAGTTATCTATCCCGCCAGCAGGGTTGCCACTTTTCTTTGACAGAAAACATATAGAAACGGCCCAAACAACATCTAGAAATATCTACATTGTGTTGGTAAACATCTAGAAAAAAACATCTAGATTGAGAAAGTAAGAAATTACATGGATATCGATGTGACTTACCCTATAGAATCATATCCTCATCTTCACTAACGCCTGTCTCACAAGATTCACATGATAAACTGGTTCAGTTGCTTGAATAATGAGACAAGAAAATCTTGACAGGGCTTTCTTAAGTTGTTCTCTTCATTTTCTGTTAACAGTCCTTTTGTTTTTAAACCATCAATTTTTTTAAAAATTCCATTTGGTATCCTAGGTATGGCTTAGGAGCCAAAAAGCTCTCTATAGTGCAAGTGAACAATTCAGCTTTAGAAGTTGGCAATATAAGTCTTTTACCAATTGAATGAAATAGCAAAGTGAGATCGTCAAGTAATTTAACTTTATCAACATTTTTAGATTCAAACAGTTTATTAACTGTTTGCATTTCACTTAGAATGAGATGTAAAAAGAGAAGGAATGCTAAATATTTTTCATCACTGTACATTCCATATAGTATTTCAGCTGTCTAGCATTTTTCACTTTGTCTTGTTATTTCGAAGTGTGTCTTCAACTCCAACCATTGGTTCAGAATTATTTCAACAGCTGGTTGCATTAAATTGATAATCATCTAGTTTTGCAATATGACAGAATTTTCAGTGGTGAGGAACTATCGCTGAATGTTTTATATAAATTATTGTATTGCTGTTGTCTGACAGATGATTTGGAGAACTAGTTATGCATTTCAGCAATAAATGTTTTGCGTATCCTTTTACAGGACTTAGCTGTCAACAGCAGCATCTTTCAGCTGTCTGTTGATCTCTTGGCAAGATTACGCTCAGTAGTTTGCCATTGCTTTCTGAGCGGCCGGCTCAGTATCCGCAAGTCACGAGCGGGGGTCGAACCACCTCAGTTCTCGCTCCGCTGCGAGACTCTGCGTGATAAACGGGATTACAGAGAGAAAGTGTTGTAACCCCACAGCCAGAGAGACCGGCATTTCAGCAATAAGGAATTCTAAATTCTTGGTAAACATTCTAAATGAGGCATGTGATAATGCTAGCTGTTACTATGATTTATGCGCGCTTTTACTCATTACCGGGAGATTGCCAGATCATTTAGTCAGTTAAAAGTTTAAATAATGGCTCTTACCATAATTTATGCGTTCCCATACCAAACATTAATGGGTAATAAATATTTTAGACCAGTGTTTCCCAACGTGGGGCCCACGCCCCACAGGGGGGCAATTTGACTGTTAAGGGGGGCAATTCGAAAATGGAAGAAATCGGCTGAATATAACAAAACGGGGAGACTTGAGACTGAAGTTAACTACATTGAAGCCTGACATAAGATCTCTTTGCAGCAAGCATCAAGCGCAAGGATCTCACTAAATTTAAATAGTAAATAATTACTAATAATTAAAATAATATAGAAAAATCTTTCATTAAAATGATTTTGTACTTGAATTTCAGTTCTCCATTATATGTTTTGAAAATTTACTTACTGTGTTTGCTCAATAATTACCCAGTGATGTCTTCCTAAAACCTATCATTCAAGTTTCTTTAGTGAACATTTCAATTTTTGAATATTAAAAATAATGTATATGTTGAGGGGGGCATGGGGCGGGGGAGGGGGGCAATATGAATTTTAGAAAGGCTTAAGTGGGGCATGGTACAAAAAAGGTTGGGAAACACTGTTTTAGACAGTGATAATTAAATGACACTGAAAGAAAAGTCAAATCTTTAAAATATCTAACTCCAAATGAAAAACATCTATAAATACATCTAACATCCAAACGTCAGAAAATGACATCTAGATGCCGGCAAAAACATCTAGATCTGAATTTAAAACATCTAGAATGGCAACCCTGCCCGCCAGGGGGCGTACAATGAAAAGTTTAAAGTAGTGTAGCCTTTTATAGGACGTCGCAGTCACCCCCAGCAATCTTATGCTGTTTGTGATCTCTTGGCAAGTTTACGTTCAGTAGTTTACCATTGTTTTCTGAACGACCGGCGCCCACACCATATCGTAAAATACCAACGTAAGGCATTGTATATTGAAGAAGGTTGGCTATTAAAGACGATAAAACAAGTAAATTGAAATATTTTTGTCATTTGAAACGTCACGAAAGTTTGGAGAGAACAATCATGGAGGGATATATGCCTGGAAGCCGGTCTCACTGGCTAGAAGTTAGCGACTTTCTCTGTATTCCCGTATATCCACGTGAGGAACGTAACTTGCGCGAGAATCGGTAGCGGTTCTCGCCGCGTTGGTGACTTATGGGTATGTGAGCCGGCCGCTCAGAAATCAATGGCAAACTACTGAGCGTAATCTTGCCTAGTACGTCAACAACAGCTGAAAGATGATGGTTTTGACTGCAACGTCCTGTGAGGGATATGCAACATTAAAAAAAATATGCCTGGGAAGAGAAGAAGAGAAAGGCCAAAGAGAGAATGGGTGCAGGATGCGGCAGGTGATCTCCAGAAGGGTGTATCGGACGCAGGACATACTGCTTGTGATCGAGAAGTTTTCCGGAAGGTTTTTATGGGAGCGAGGTTCTACAAAGGTCATGCTACTGAATGAATGAATGAATGAAAGGTTGATCTGCTGCTAGATCTTCCTCAGCTGTGTTTCGAACGCGGTGTGCGGGATTGTTACTAACTCTGTCCGTAACGTCTTCGCCACGAAGAGGGCAAACCAAATGACTTAGTGTGAATAACATAAAAACAAAGTATGAATAACATAAAAACAGAGTGTGAATAACATAAAAACAGAGTGTGAATAACTGAACAACAGAAGTAATAGTTATTACAAAGAAGAAATGAGTAGGGTGAGGACAGGCAAGCTTCGTGCAGAGTGGCTTGCTTCGCTTCGGAAGTCACGGGTGGCAAGCATCACCTAAATCTTTTCTCCGGGGCATGCTGGTGTGCTGGGGAATGAACAGGTAGACAGATTGGCTGACTCTGCAAAACTTGGCGGATTATTGATGCGTGATAAGGCAGACGTGGTTGAGGCCTTGTGGGAGCACGTGTACACGTCGGAGGAGCAAATGGACCACCATAGTGTGGCAAGAATGCAACAGCGAGGAGAGACGAGGGGATTTGGCCGATGCTCGACGCTTAGAGAAAAGGCGAGACGTACATAAAATCAGATTGCTAGCTGGTTTCTGAGGATGGGGACGGAGCGCTTATGGGAATGCCCCGAATGATGTGATGTCGGTTCCTAAATCAATCAATCAATCAATCAACAAAGAAAAAATATATATCCAAATGCAATTTAGGTACTTTAATAACAGCAGGAGGAAGATGTAATGAGGGCGCTAATGCAGAATAGCCTAAAGGAAGGTAGCATTTGCCAAGATGAAGAATATTAACTGCATTTGATAAAAGTTAATCGAGCAGAGAAAAATAGTTCTTAAGAGTTACATTGAACCTATCCTAATATGTGAAAGCGAATCATGGACAATTAGTAGACAAGTTAGGAATTGTGTAGAAATGGCGGAGATGTATTTTTTTTTTTTTTTATTTAGAAGAAGAAGAATGATGAGAATAAGATGGTCGGATAGAAAGAAGTGAACTCACAGAGAGAATTGGTTACACGCATCAGAGGAAGACAGTCTACTTTCTTTGGGCTGTTATGAAAAGGGGAAAGCTGGAGTGTGTTGTCACAACGTGTTGGAAGGGATGAGAGGCAGGGGAAGGCCAAAAGAGAAGATGCTGGACATTTTAACATGAAGTATGTAGGGACTACGGTATCAGAAATGATTGGCAGTACATGAAACTGTGGACATACATGATCACCAAATTCACACGGCAAGGACAATAAGAAGCAATGCTCATGTGTAGCTAAACTCTTAAAGATGGGACTCATTTCAAAGTCTTTATGATAGTTGGCCAGTGTTTTCGGCCAACATACTTTTTTGGGTTAGAGTCTGTCAACCCAATAAAGTATGTTAGAGTCTGGTAACAATGAAACACATAAAGCTCATGTAGGAGGCGTTACCAACATAGACATAATCCCGACCAGCCCATTTGTGCTGGTCTGAATCTAGTCTTGAAAATCTTGTTAGTTTCTGAGCTTGGAGAGGGGAAGAACTCTGCAGCAAATTTCCCCGTGGATATTGTAGTTGAGTACAGGGCACATGATCATTATCAATATAATGATGATCTTGCCTTAAAAGTTGAGGATAAGCATGGTTTTTTTTATATTGTCAGAGAGGACTTTTCCAATTCCAATTCCAATTTTCAAAACAAAAATTCAAAATTCGACCTCGTCCAACCTGCCTCTTCAGCTGTGGTTATTGTTGAGGTCCGTTGTTTTTGTGGGTTCATTCACCCTAATTCTTGTCTTGTGCGCTCTTTCGAGTGAGTCCTATCTCGGACTGGTTATGCTGGTTTGTGTCTGTGACATCAGCTGGAGGATCGGTCGGCGGTTGTCCTTTGTTCCCGTCTCAGGCGCCTTTTTTTTTTCTTCTGTTGCCATTCAATTATTTCCTCTGCGGTCATCCACGGGAGCATCTCTCCGTTTTCTATATAGTACGTGTAGCCGGGTCCATCCTCCCAGTCAGTAATTCAAGCTGGGTATTCTACCGGTACGGGACACACTTGGGCAAGGTGGAGTACCCGTTTATCCCCCCGATCAGGGTTACGTGAAGCCATGGGTGCAGGTGATGGATGAAGTTGAAGAGCAGCCAACAGATAGTTGTAGGTTATGGTCTCCACCTTCACGACGGTAGGCAGAGGATCTCTATTTTGAGGAGACAATGGCTACGGTCACTGACCAGTATGGTCACTGCTAGGAAGGAAAGCAATGGCAAACTACCTTCTTTACAGATGCCAAGAAAATCATGTTGTGTGAAATCATCGATAATCAGAGAAACGGCGTAAATGGGTGCTCCATAGGAGCAGCTTCGCCCGGTATGGATAGTCATGCGCACCAGGTGACTCCAGACCGTCAACAGGCTACTAGGTGCAACAGATTAATATCATTGAAAGTAGGAACTTGGAACGTTAGAACAATGAATGCAGATGGAAAATTAGAAAACATCAAAAAATAAACGGGGAGAGAGAAGATTAGCATATTAGGAGTATCGGAAACGAGATGGAAAGGAGCAGGGATAAGGACAGGAGAGGATTGTAAGATTATTTACTCTGGGGGAGAAGAACAGCAAAGAGGTGTAGCCATTATATTAGATAAGCAAACATCAAATTCTGTCAAAGGATATCATGCTGTGTCAGACAGAGTCCTATTAGTAAAATTAAACGGAAGACCTTTTAAAATAAATGTCATTCAAGTATATGCCCCAACAAGTGAAAGCAGTGAAGAAAGCATAGAGGAATTTTATAATGACGTGGAGTCTGCTTTGAAGAACTGCAAAAAATCAGAAATAAATATCATAATGGGTGATTTCAACGCAAAAATAGGACAGCAAGGCGATGGATGCAATGTAGGCAACCATGGTTTGGGAGAGAGAAATGAAAGAGGATACAGACTTTTAGAATGGGCAAAAGAACAAGAAATGGTTGTAGGAAACACCTGGTTTAAACAGCATCCTAGAAGATTATGGACATGGAGGGGTCCAGACAGCAGGATTAAAAACCAGATAGATTACATCCTGATTAGCAAAAGGTTTCGAAATGCGTTAACAGTCGTAAAAACAGTTCCAAATGCAGACTGTTACAGTGATCACAGATTAATTACAGGCACATTGAGGGTAAAGTTAAAGAAAGTCAAGTATACAGCAGGAAACCCTAAATATGACTTGTGCAAATTGAAAACTGACAAAGAAATACAAGATAATTTTAACATAGAAGTAAAGAACAAATTTGATATATTGTCTGATCTAGAGATCCTGTTTCAAGATGTAGATGATCAATGGGAAACGATGAAGAATTCAATCAGTTGCGCAGCAGAAAAAACTATTCCAAAAGTAAAGAAAGTGGGCCTTAAGACATGGATGACTGAAGAAATTTTACAACTAATGGAAACAAGAAGACAGAACAAAAATAATCCTGCCAAATATGAAGAAATTCACAGAAAAGTGAGAACCTTATGTAAGGAGGCAAAAGAAACAACATTGGGGGACGATGCATCAATAACATTAGATATGCAGATGATACAGTCTTGATTGCAGACAATGAACAGGACCTGCAAAATTTAGTAGATGCGATTGTTACACACAGTGAACAACTAGGGTTAGAATTAAATTGTAAAAAGACACAGATTATGGTCGTCACTAGGAAGGACGAAATACCACAATGTAATATACAAGTAAATGGGAATATTCTTCAACAAGTGAGCAGGTACAATTAGCTCGGAACAGTAATAACATCTGATGGGAGAAGCCTTGAAGAGATTAGAACAAGAATCGCCATGGCAAAAGTAGCCTTTAGCAAGATGAAAAACATATTGACCAATAAAAAGATGTCAATTGTCGCGTGATCTACAGCCGTATAAGAAAACCCTACGGGTAAGGATGTAGATAGAAAAGCTAACCCTTGGTTAGGACAGTCCACTATAGGAGAAGAAGACAAAAAGGCTCGTATTGGGTGTAGATAGTATGAATCCTGGTCCAAGATGAGTCTACCTACCTATCAGTGGCACAGGGAAATGCAAGTAAAGTTGGACACTATGCACCGATAGATGATAGCTGACTTAGTTAGCAGTGACACTCTACCCTGTGATGAAGAAAAGCCCCCAGTGCCCTCAAGTATAACATACAGGAGAGACACAACTAGTTCACTCAACTTCTATCCTTACACACTACACTACTATTAATTATTATGAGGTGAAAAGGGCAGTAGGTAAAGTTGTGTGTGATGGTCTATAACTCAGACCGCACAGTTTAATTATAAATGAAAGAAAAGAAACAAAAAAAAAAGTGTCTCCACTTGGGAGATAAAAGTAAAATGGATTAATGTTAATTTCTGGCTAATACAGCAAACAAAGCTGTTTCATGTGCTCTTGAATCATAGAAGCACAGCAAAGCATTCGGTGGTGGGTTGAAGTCAGATTGATGGTTTGCAACTCAGCTCATATCCATTGCTCCCACGATAGTTGTCTGCAGCTTTCCTCTCCAGTCCATCAGTTCTCACTTGATGATGACAGCAAAGGGAACTGTACTACTTTGACTAAGGCAACAAATAGTTATGTGTGAACTCGCTGAGGCTGGTTGATGATGAGGGTGCCGCTCAAGGGTGCACCACAACAACTCTGCAAATAAAGTCAAACAGGACATCTGGTAAGCTATGGTCTGGAATCACTCTTCCATCTTTATTCAACCATTTTGCTATAGCTATAGTCTTCTCATAAGGCAAAGGCAGCTGTAATTATTAGGACATATTCCTAACTGTTATTCTGACTAGACATACCGACAAGGTAGAAAGGAAAGGATTGATTTACACTCGTACGTGACAGTGCCTATCTCTATTCATGAGGAGAGTACAGTCTGATCCTGAATTATATATATATATATATATGAGTGAATGGATCCAATTCCCTTCAGCGAAAAGAAATATTCAAGACAAGTACTGATTCTGTAAATAGCAGTGACTACTCCACATCTTCATTCTGGATCTAGCTATCGAACAAATCCTTAAATGTGACTGTACTGTTGATGTGATAAGAAAGGACATGGATCACAAACCTAACAATCACAGCTGATGCTCCTAAGTGTGCAAGAGACACAAGGGTGTATTGTAAAGTAAGGAAATTGTTCCAGATACTAAAGTGTCTGAATATGCTCTCCACTGATATTTATTCCGAGAGGCCTGAGAATAGTCTCCAATGAATACTGCCTAGGTTGGTGATAGTCATCCACGTATCCATCTATATATATATAAAGAAGCGTTCCTCTTGAGAAGGTATTAACTAGAGAAGAGATCCTATCCATACTTAAGAACTGAGCTAATCTAGAAAAGAACAGTATGGGCGCCCAAGCGGCGTGGGCATGATAACTAGGTCATGCCATGGCGTGGGGCTGGTTTTAGATATAGCGAGGCCATTTTGATGAAATACTTACTATTTGATTTATACCATTCCATTCAGTACTGTATATTCTAGTCTTAGCAGTAACAGTAATAATAACCTTATTTTAATATATTAACATAGTATCTCAACCCGAGTATACTGTAAAACTAGCGTGGTTTTGTACCACGTTGCAGTGTCTCCTTTGTCTGCCAGCGATCATTTTCTCCGAATTTATCCAAAATTTAGACGCCGGATTTTTACGAATATTGTAGAACGTGACGTTGTTTCGTTCTATTAAGAATGAGTTTGTACAACTGAACTCAGTTGTAAATAGAATATTCTATTAACTAATATATATTCTATGGGCAACCATGCCGTTAGTGGAATTGGCTGACCATCATGTCGTAAACTCACATTCATTGCAAAAATGTTATGAACGTAAAAATTATATATAGGAATAATAATCGTGTGGCCTTACCTAGTTCCAGAATCAGATTCTCACTACCGGTCGGGGCGTTTATTCAATTTAACAACAGTTCGGTAGACTTACTGCTGTTATTAAATACTTTTTAAAATGTCTACCTTCCGAACCACTAAATTTGCCCCGACCGACGCCTGCGATTCTTAGCAGAATAGCGAGACCGGATATGGAACTAGGATACGCAAGTGGTCGTTTCCGGGCCCAGTTGTCGGTTGGTTTGAAGTTGACCAGGATAAGTCAGCCAAACTAAATTACTCTATAAACCGTAAATATAATGTGATCGTAACCTTTATATAACATTTCTAATAATTCGTTATCATACACTGAATAATAATAAGCAAGAGGAGAGGGTGCAGCCAGGCTTTCGCCACAGATGTCCCCCATAGGAAAAAAAGTACGTGACACGGACTTTTACAATCTGGCTAAGCCCTCTCGTTTGCTAGCTTTCCCGCTAGTGTATGGGAACCCCGAGTAGCGTAGCCACAACCTCGTCTTCTGTAGAGCCGTGTCTACTTAGGAAATCTGCTCCAACATTATATTTGCCAGGAATATATTCCACGGTGAAGGTATAAGGTTGCAGCAATAGTGACCACCTCATCATTCTTGGGTTTAATTGTTTGGATGAGGCTAAGAACATCAAAGGCTGGTGGTCACTTTGTACAATAAACTTGGTTCCATATAGATATGGTTGGAACTTCTGTATAGCCCATACCAGAGCCAAACATTCCTTCTCGATGGTGGGGTAGTTCTTTTTGCTCGGTATTTAACTTGCGGCTAGCGTAAGCTACTGGAAACAGCATGTCTCCATCATCTCAACCCTTTTGTAAAAGAGTAGCTCCAATTCTCACGTTGCTCGCGTCCGTCCTTAAGGTGAATGGGCAAGACAAGTCAGGTAATTGTAAAATAGGCTTTGCTGTTAGTCTGTCCTTCAGCGTAGTATAAGCCTCTTCACACGCTGGCGTCCACTTAACTTGCTCAGGTGCTCCTTTCCTGGTGGCGTCTGTTAATGGCGCAGCTAGAACGTTGAAGTTTTTGATAAACTTCTGATAAAATCCACAAAGAGATACGAAGGATCTGACGTCTTTCTTGGTCCTGGGCCTGGTGGCCTTAAGTAGCTTATCTACGTTCTTTGGTTCTGGGCACATGTGTCCTTGAACCACTGTATGCCCCAAAAATTCCAACTGCCGGAAAGCGAGCTGGCATTTTGCTGGTCTGGCGGTGAGCCCTGTCTCTGCCAGCCTCCCTAACAGCCTGTTGATGGACTGCAGGTGTTCCTCGTAAGTGTCAGAGGCGATGAGGATGTCATCCATAAAGTTACTGATACTCGGGTCCTTTAATGGATCTAATAACAATCTCATCATTCGGGTGAACACACCAGGAGCGTTGCTCAGCCCGAATGGGAGCACATTGAATTCGTAATGACCGTCAGCTGTGCTGAAAGCCAAATACGGTCGGACTTCTTTCTTTACTGGAATCTGGTAGTACCACTTACTGAGGTCTATCTTGGAAAAATACTTCGCATTACTCAGTTTCGCGAACAGTAATCCTTGATCCGGTAAAGGTTCCGCTTGAAATTCTGTGACTTCGTTTAGCTGACGATAGTCAATGCACAATCGATGCTCGCCGCTGAGTTTTCTCAAAAGCACCACACTTGCACTATAGGGTGACTCTGAGGGTGAAATTATTCCTTCTTTTAAAAGGCAATTTATTTCGGCTTGTAAAGCCTGTTTTGCGTAGGGAACAGGGTAATACTTTTGGCGGACTGGATCTGCGTTCGTTAATTTCATGTCAAACTCTACGAGCTTAGTCCGACCTGGCCTATCCGTTAGCACCGGGGCGTGAGACACTAGAATTCGCTTCATCTTCTCCAACTCAGACGTCTCCAAGTCAGGGTTGATGACGACATCCTTCATGGTTTCCTGAAGTTTTAGTGGATACTCTACACCTGAGTCCTCTCCACCTTCTACCTCAATTGCCACCGATAATGCCATCAGATGCACCGGTGGATCTACTACCCTCTCAGCATACTTTCTAAGTAAGTTGATGTGGAATACTTTCTGTTATCCTCGAATAGCAATTTGTAGTTCGTATGGGATACTTTTTCTATGATGGGAAAAGGTCCCTGCCATCCAATTTCAAGCTTATTACTCCCTTGGGGTAAGAGTAATAAGACCTTGTCTCCTACCTCCAGAGAACGGTCCTTGGCTTTCTTATTATAAGATGAGGCATGTTTCTTTCTGGCACGACGGAGGTTGGAATTTGCCAATTTCCAGCCTGTCTCCAGTTTTTGCTTCAACTCCTCAACATACTGGGAAGCAGTGATGACAGTTTCATCAGCTCCCTCCTCAGTCCAAGTCCTCATTAAGGCCTCCAACGGTCCTTTTATGGGTCGACCAAATAATAGTGTAGCAGGTGGAAGTCCTGTCGAGGCATGTGGTACTTCCCTGTATGCAAATAATGCCGCGGGCAGGTACTCATCCCAACGTTCTGGCTTCTCCTGTGCTAGCTTATGTAGGATCGACATGAGGGTCCCATTGAAGCGTTCCACCGTCCCATTAGCTTGAGGGTGGTAAGGACTTGTATGGATATGGCGAGTCCGAAAGGTATTGAAGACTTCCTCCATTAACTTCCCCAGGAACTGCGAACCATTGCCTGTCAAAATCTGATTAGGAAAACCTAATCTGGTGAAGATCGTCACTAGGGCATCCGCCACTCGTTTGGAATCTATTCCAGGTAGAGCTATGGCTTCTGACCACATAGTGCATGTATCAACTAGAGTTAGAATAAATGCATTCTTCCTCTTGGAGCGTGGCAGAGGACCAACAATGTCCACAGCGACACGCTCAAACGGCGTACTCAAAATTGGCATTTCGCCCAAAGTTACTGGTGCGGTCCAATGTTTAGGTGAGACCCGTTGGCATTCTGGACAGGACTTGACATACCGTTGAATATCGGCGGACATTCCTGGCCAAAAATAGTGGCATGTAATACGCTGAGTAGTGGCACCCACTCCCATATGTCCACTGAAATATATGGTGTGACCCATATGTAATATCTGATTCCGGAATTTATATGGAACAACAAGTTGCCCGTGGTCGTGATCCTTGGTTCCCGCCCGCCGGTACAGAAGCTTATCTTTCATATAAAAATCGCCTCCTTGAGGTGGATTCCGTGCTTTAGGTAGTTTACCAAAGCAGGGTTTCAGTGTTGGGTCTTCTGCTTGGGCAGCCCGAATTTCTCGAGGTAGTGGATTATTAAGACGAAGATCCGGCTCACTCGACACTGCTGCCTGACTTCTGTCTGCACTGTTGCAACAATTATAGGTGATTTTGGTTCGCCCAAGTAGACATACCGACATCCTAACATGAAGGGATATACTGGATCCTCCATCACTGCTGCATAAATCGTCCCAGTGACATATTTAGATTCCACATCTACCTTTGCAATCTGCATGTCTATTGTTTCAGAGCTCATGGTGGCCCCCTTTATTGTTACGGTCTGTTCTGTTAGCTGGCCGGGTTTTGACTAGGTATTTTGCGATAACTGAATCATACTGGAGTCCCGTATCATATAGACATCGCACCTGACTCCCATTTACCGTAATAGTTTCGACCACAGGAAGTCTAGCATTGCTCCCAGAGTTCTTGTTGGGGTGGTCTCCGGTTCCCGTAGCTAGGCATGCCGCATAGTGGGTTTGGGGTTTATTCTTGCAGAACCGTGTGTGATGGTCATGATTTTTGCAGTTCTTGCAATATGGTTTGCCCCATCCGCTATGGTTTGTGGGTGGGGTTTGTGCTGGTGGTTGAAGACTTCACTTACTGCTGAACACCCAATTCCTGTACTATGTTGAATATTGTTGAACTGCCAAATTGTGTATAATTCTAACATTAAAGGGCACTGAAGTGATTCATTCAGGCTATTCTAGTTAACTGTGTACCTACTAAAAGTACATAGCATCAATGTATTCATTTCTCCCCAATTACTATTTATGTGGCCTAACTACATATATTTACCATTAACCCATCATTGCCACATATAACATGTAAGTACCCTTCCCTGCTTTACACATGTTATAAATATTGCACATATATTATGGTTATTTTCCCCTACTCATTGTTGCTTTGGAGTGTTCATACCCAACATTTGACCAAACATCCAATGTGATGCTCACAATAATCACAGAATAATCCTGTAAACATATCTTGCTGCTGTATACACATACACATATGATTCTCACCACTCTGTTGTTAAGTAACCTTCATTTCTAGCAACCTCACAAGCACTTACTCCCTTCCATGCCAACATGGCCTACATGGCACCATGTGGCATTATTTCAGTCTTTACTATAAACTAATTTATGACCCCACACATTGTATATTTTGGTGAATCTCCCACATATATATTTAGCCAGTAACACATTAATGCCATAGGATAACCATGTAAAATAATTCCCAACAAAATAATCTTGTGCCAGCATGGCTGGCATGACATGACATCAGTCTCTATGATACTTAACCACCATCAATGACATATTCTACATATTTCACATCACCATTGTCTGATTGCTGACATCTCTATGTGTTACATGTTATTTTCATAAAGCTTTAGGGATACTAAATCCTTCTGTAGAACAGCTCATTTCAATAGCACTTATTCATATTATCTATTTATATTTATTTGTTCCTACAAGCTCATCTAACTAGCAACTATTTTCATCCACGCCTGTTCCACCATGTAAACACTTTCAAGTTGGTAAACTGGCGTGTGCTGCGATTATACAAATATTTATTAAATTAAACATTTTAAACTTAGTCAGTTAAAACTTACAGTTTTGTCACAACATGAGTTGACACAGATCAACTCAGGGAATTGTTCCCACACCTGACAACAACAGAACAGCACTGAACTGAAGGCCATGCTGCCCGCATCTCTCATCAGCACAAAGGACTGCTAAAACAAAACTGGCTTCCGATTCCTTTGTTAAGCCGAGTTCCAGTGGTGGCCAGGACCATACGGCTTTGATAGACCAAACTAAGGTGCATCGGTTTGTTGTAGACACCAACGTGCATTGGTTTGGCGCTATTACATATTAACTAATATATATTCTATGGGCAACCATGCCGTTAGTAGAATTGGCTGACCATCATGTCGTAAACTCACATTCATTGCAAAAATGTTGTGAACATAAAAATTATATATAGGAATAATAATCGTTTGGCCTTACCTAGTTCCAGAATCAGATTCTCACTACCGGTCGGGGCGTTTATTCAATTTAACAACAGTTCGGTAGACTTACTGCTGTTATTAAATACTTTTTAAAATGTCTACCTTCCGAACCACTTAATTTGCCCCGACCGACGCCTGCGATTCTTAGCAGGATAGTGAGACCGGATATGGAACTAGGATACGCAAGTGGTCGTTTCCGGGCTCAGTTGTCGGTTGGTTTGAAGTTGGCCAGGATAAGTCAGCCAAACTAAATTACTCTATAAACCGTAAATATAATGTGATCGTAACCTTTATATAACATTTCTAATAATTCTTTATCATACACTGAATAATAATAAGCAAGAGGAGAGGGTGCAGCCAGGCTTTCGCCACACAATTGAAACGAGAAAAAGAGTGTTGAGATGCTACATTGAACCTGTACTTTTGTATGGATGTGAAGCGTGGACAATGAGCAGTCAGGCTGAAAAACATCTGATGGCTGTAGAGATGCGGTTTCTGAGGAAAATGCAAAGAATACCATGGACAGCCAGAAAGACCAATGAACAAGTCCTTTAAGAAACAAATGAAGATCGTAAATTGATTAGAGAAATTAGACGTAGACAGTCAAAATTTTGTGGGCATGTTATGAGAAGAAATGGATTGGAGAATTTGGTGACAACTGGTAAGATCGAGGGGAACAGACCAAGGGGAAGACCTAGAAGCAAGTATCTGGATGGCTTGGCCTTGTGGCATGGTTGAGACAGAAACACGGAGCTGATCCACGACTCTGGTGATCGAGTGAGATGGCAGAACATGACCGCCCACGCTTACCGGCATGGCACATGATGGATGGATGGATTCTACCGGTCTCCTGAGTTTCTTGGGTTTCTTCTTTTCTCTTTCATCCCAGCGCCTTTTGAATTCCTGGTGCCTGCGTTCCTCCAGTCTTGCACCTTCTTGTAGCTCCTCCAGGGTAGACCATCGGGGCCTCTCCGGCCGTGTCGTCATCAGGGTGCTTATCTCGGTTTTCTTCGGATGTCTGGCGAGATATTGGTTTCCCCTTGTCGGCCTCGGGCGTCGCGGTCGGGCTGCTGTCTTTAGCTTGCGGTTCAGGCTCGGCCTCTTGGTTTTCATCTTGCGGTTTCTCTGTGGTTTCTTGTATGGCTTCTGTTAGTTTGTTTTGGAAAAGTTCCATTTCAGCTTTTTGTAGTTCTCATTCTGATTTAATGGTTTGAAGGATTTCTCTGTTCTCATTCTTTATCAGTGCCATCTGTTCCACTTCTTGCTTGATGTCTTTTGGTGTTCTTGCAACGTGCCATTTTCCCCCGTATCAGGCTTCTTGACTTGTTCAGGTGACTTGCTTGATAGCGCTCGCAATTGCGAATGACGAGAGGACTTTTATCCCGTAAGAAGCTTTTGTAGAAGAGCTAGTCAATGTAAATTAAATTGGGGATGGATTGGCTGAGAATCACGAAGTCCACCTCAGTCTTGCGCAGACTTGGTTTAAGATTCACTGTCAACAGTTTCGAGTATAACAGTGTGGATCAGATATAGCAGGAGAAATCTTCAGAGAGAGAGAGAGAGAGAGAGAGAGAGAGAGAGAGAGAGAGAGAGAGAGAGAGAGAGAGAAAGAGAGAGAGAGAGAGAGAGAGAGAGAGAGAGAGATGTTTAAATGTTTGTTAGTGTGTTTGTGATTGGGTATATGCGCAGGCAAGGGAGTGTGTATTTGTGAGTTATTCAGTGGGTGTATAGCTGTGCGGATTTTGTGTGAATAATGTATGTATGTATGAATATGTGCATGTAGGTATATTTGTATGTGCTTATACATGTGTGTATGTGTGCCTGTCTGCCTCATAACATGGTCATATGTATCGTTTATGTTCACAACATTCATTTAACCATGTTTTTTCTTTTTCTATGTAAATGTATCATGCACAATGGATCATTGATGTAGGAAAGATGAGTAGTTGGAAGGGGCGAGTGTGTGACCCTTTAAAAATAAAGTTTGTTCGTTCGTTCGTTCGTCATCATCATAATAGTGTGCCATGTCGATAAGCATGGGCAGTCATGTTTCGCAATCTCACTCCATCACCAGAGTCGTAGATCAGCTCTGCATTCTTGTCTCGAGCATACCACGTGGCCAAGCCACCTAGGTATTTATTTAATTCACTGCCTTCCCCTTATTCTTGTCACCTCAGTCTCGCCAGTTGTCACCAAGTTCTCCAATTCATTTCTTCTCATAACATGCCCAACAAATTGTGACTCTCTACGTCTGATTTCTCTAATTAGTTTACGGGTTTCATTTGTGTCTTGTAGAACTTGGTTATTGGGTTTTCCGTCAATCCATGTTGTTCTTTACATTTTCGTTCGTTCATTGCCACTATATATTCATATAGCAGAGGATGTTCAATGATGATCGGTGAAAGTCGGCACAGGAAGGACTTGATGGCAATGAAATATGGGACAAAGAAGCACAGATAGGCAGAGCACATCATAACATTAACACAATACACGTAGCTTCGGCTGCTGCAGTTGCTAGCATGCTAGTTTGTTGGTTCAGTAGGTACATAGCATGCTTGTTGACTGGTCCAGTGTTCAAATCCCCATACAGGAGGGACATTTTTGTAAACAATCAACCTGCTTCTCAGGTTGACTCAGTCTAATATGGTTAAGGGGAGGTCATCATGGCTGAATGGATAAAACGCGCGTTCTTAAACATCCGTTGTGCTGATGCCGAAGTAAGGGGTTCAACCCCTACACCGGACAGCTGGATAAAAATGTTAACTTCTCGTCCTTGATTTGGGGACGTACATTACAAGTCCCTCTGATGCCGCAGTGGGTTCACCTGATAGCTAGGGAAACTGGTAATAGGGAAAGCTAATCCGCATGCAAAATTCAGCCCAATGCTACTACTACTACTACTAGAAATAGTGTGTATCGACTTTGCTTGAGTTAAAAGCGAGCGAGCGCCAACAAAAAATGGTTAATGGGGAAATGTAATGTGGAGGTAAGGTAGCCCACGTGATACTAGCCACATGACCTATCGAGCAATTTTATCTCTCTGAATTCTGTTTTTCCGTTTGTTTTTATGTCTCTCTCTCTTTTTGTTGCATTATGGATTCCTGTGAAATGAAATTCTTATACGATTATATATCGCTGAGAAGAAACTTTGGTGCTGGTTGGGAGATAAGTCTCCATACTTATATGATTATCAGATACTATCTTCGATTTATCTAGTTTCGAGACACGGACATTCAGTCGAACATGAGTGTGCTGAGGAAGATAGAGATGTGGTGGGTACGAAAAGAGTGGTTGCTGTCTCTGGAGCGGTCACGACTAGCCAAGATTAGTTTCATCTTCGTGCCAGGTAATGCGGGTGTACTAGGAATTGAACAGGCTGACAGGCTTGCAGGTATGGCTACTGTGGGAGGCGGACGAACCATGGTGGATCAGGCAGACATTCTGAATGCTCTACGAGAAGTAAGTCGTTTACGAGAATCAAGCTGGGAATCTACAACCATGGTCAGGCTGCGAGAACAGCAAGTTAAAAGAGGTGTGGCCAAACAAGAACACTACGCAGGAAGCCAAAGAAGATTAATAAACCAACACAGAACTGGTATCGTGAGCCGCTACACGCTGCGGGATTTGCTAAGGAGGGGATGCGAGCACTTATGGACTGAATGGTTCGATGTGCAATGAGGATGATCTGTCGACCAACTAACTCACTGTCATCAAAACTGTCATTTACTGCCTATAGTACCTTGCGGTGTAGAACAAGGGGGGTCTTGAACCTGAGGAATTACGGCCGCATGGCTAGTGCAGTCGCCGCAAAATGTGCAGGTTTGAGTTTTCTTTTCGCCCCCGACAGAACAAACTTCACACCTTACCGAGGATTCGAACCCGGGTCTCGGGAATGAAAGCCCGATATTCTAGCCACTCGGCCAGCCGCTCCCCCACTTACTCACTAACTAATCTAAAAGAAAAACACCTAGAAAAGCAATGAGTAGGGGACGTAAACATCTAATATTTTTACAAGGGAGGTTACTAGAAATTAGAAAAGAAAATAGTGTATCTAGCTATAATATCACTATATACAAATAAATCTCCTAATTTTTATTTGTTTAAAAGCAAACCTATTAGTTAAACAAAAAATGTTACAGAATTTTATTATATCTATCAAAATTATTGTAAAAAGATTGTAAAATATTTATTTATTTATACTTTATAATCAACATTTTTGGTTCAACATATATTTTTAATTTCTAAAATTGTACAGTCATTATTTATCCAGAATATTTTAATCCAAATAATTTTTTAGCCGGCCTTTTTTCATTGAAAGGCCGGGGAAAAAAAAAAAAAAGAAAACATCAATCCCAAATTTTCATATTTTTTTCCACCCGCGTTTCCATTCTGTTTCATGATATTGCTGTCAACACCAGCATCTTTCAGCTGTATGTTGATTCATAGGCTAGATTACGCTCATCAGCACGCCACGGCTTTCTGAGCGACCGGCTCCATACTCTCGTAAGTCACTGGCGCGACTCGAACCCCTTCAAATTCTCGTGTGCTCACGTCAACCACGAGAGTATTCGGGGTTACGGAGAAAGCTGCTAACGCCTCCGCTAGGGAGACCGGCCAAACTTTCACAAAAAGAGGAAATAATTTAGAGGACTGAAGCATACACCGTAGAAGTTAGGAATCGTTTTGGGGTCTTGATGTCTGTACAAGAGGAAATGACACCTGATGAACTGGCAGTACAAGCTAGAGATATCTTGATAACTGCAGCCACAGATTTAATTCCGACCAAGAAAAAGCAAATTAAGCCATGGATTACATCAGACACGTTAGAATTAATAAAACAACTAAGGGAATCGTTTCGTTTTTGTATCGTTTATGTTCACAACATTCATTTAACCATGTTTTTTCTTTTTCAATGTAAATGTATCATGCCAAATAGATCATTGATGTAGGAAAGATGAGTGGTTGGAAGGGCCGAGTGTGTGACCCTTTAAAAATAAAGTTTGTTCGTTCGTTCGTCATCATCATAATAGTGTGCCATGCCTATTAGCATGGACAGTCATGTTTCGCACTCTCACTCCATCACCAGAGTCGTGGATCAGCTCTGCATTCTTGTCTCGAGCATACCACGTGGCCAAGCCACCTAGGTATTTATTTGATTCACTGCCTTCCCCTTATTCTTGTCACCTCAGTCTCGCCAGTTGTCACCAAGTTCTCCAATTCATTTCTTCTCATAACATGCCCAACAAATTGTGACTCTCTACGTCTGATTTCTCTAATCAGTTTACGGGTTTCATTTGTGTCTTGTAGAACTTGGTTATTGGTTTTTCAGTCAATCCATGTTGTTCTTTGCATTTTCGTTCGTTCATAGCCACTATATATTCATATACCAAAGGATCTTCAAGGTGATCGGTGAAAGCCGGCACAGGAAGGATTTGATGGCAATGAAATACCGGACAAAGAAGCACAGATATGCAGAGCACATCTTAACATTAACACAATACACGTAGCTTTGGCTGCTGCAGTTGCTAGCATGCTAGTTTGTTGGTTCAGTAGGTACATAGCATGCTTGTTGACTGGTCCAGTGTTCAAATCCCCATCCAGGAGGGACATTTTTGTAAACAATCAACCTGCTTCTCAGGTTGACTCAATCTAATATGGTTAAGGGGAGATCAACATGGCTGAATGGATAATAATGCGCGTTCTTAAACATCCGGCGGGCTGATGCCGAAGTAAGGGGCTCAACCCCTACACCGGACAGTTGGATTAAAATGTTAACTTCTCGTCCTTGATTTGGAGACGTAAATTACAAGTACCTCTGAAGCCGCAGTGGGTTCGCCTGATAGCGAGGGACGATGGTAATAGGGAAAGCTAATCCGCATGCAAAATTCAGCCCAGTGCTACTACTACTACTAGAAATAGTGTGTATCGAGTTTGCTTGAGTTGAAAGCGAGCGAGCACCAACAAAAAATGGTTAAGGGGAAATGTTATGTGGAGGTAAGGTAGCCCACGTGATACTGGCCACATGACCTATAGCCCACGTGATACTTGCCATATGACCTATAGAGCAATTTTATCTTTCCGTAATTCTGTTTTTCCGTGTGTTTTTATGTCTCTCTCTCTATTTCTGTAGCATTGTGGATTCCTATGAAATGAAATTCTTATAGATTATATATCGCTGAGAAGAAACTTTGGTGCTGGTTGGGAGACAAGTCTCCATACTTATACGATTATCAGATACTATCTTCGATTTATCTAGGTTCGAGACACAGACATTCTCATTCAGTCGAACATGAGTGTGGCCAGGAAGATAGAGATGGGGTGGGTACGAAAAGAGTGGTTGCTGTCTCTGGAGCGGTCACGACTAGCAAAGATTAGTTTCATCTTCGTGCCAGGTAATGCGGGTGTTCTAGGAAATGAGCAGGCTGACAGGCTTGCAGGTATGGCTACTGTGGGAGGCGGACGAGCTATGGATCAGGCAGATATTCTGAATGCTCTACGAGAAGTAAGTCGTTTACGAGAACCAAGCGATGACTGTGAATCTACAACCATGGTCAGACTGCGAGAACAGCAAGTTAAAAGATGTGTGGCCAAACAAGAACACTACGCAGGAAGCCAAAGAAGATTAATAAACCAACACAGAACTGGTGTCGTGAGCCGCTACACGCTAGGGGATTTGCTGAGGAGGGGATGCGAGCACTTATGGACTGAATGGTTCGATGTGCAATGAGGATGATCTGTCGACCAACTAACTCACTGTCATCAAAACTGTCATTTACTGCCTATAGCCTATAGCCTATAGTACCTTGCGGTGTAGGACAAGCGGGGTCTTGAACCTGAGGAATTAAGGCCGCATGGCTAGTGCAGTCGCCGCGAAATGTGCAGGTTAAGAGTTTTCTTTTCGCCCCCGACAGAAAAAACATTCTAGCCACACGGCCAGCCGCGGCCCCACTTTCTCACTAACTAATCTAAAAGAAAAACATCTAGATAAGCAATGAGTAGGGGACGTAAATATCTAATATTTCTACAAGGGAGATTACTAGAATTTAGAAAAGCAAATAGTATATCTAGCTATAATATCATAATATAACGAAGAAATCTCCTAATGTTTATTTGTTTAAAAAGAAAGCAATAAGATACGTAAGAAATGTTATAGAATTTTAACAAGACTATCAATATGCTTGCAAAAAGATTGTAAAATCTTTATTTACTTACATTTTATAATTAAATTTTTTCGTTCAACATTTAGTTTTAATTTCTAAAATTGTACTTTCAATGATCAGTAATTATATATTAATACAACTTATTCCCCTCTGTGGGAAAACATTTTTTTACTGGCCTCCTAGGGCCACACAAAATTTAAAGAAGATTAAAACCAATCCTAAACTGTCATTTTTTCCCCTCGTTTCCATCCTGTTTCATGATATTGCTGTTAACACCAGCATCTTTCAGCTGTGTGTTGATTCCTAGGCTAGATTACGCTCATCAGCACGCCACGACTTTCTGAGCGACCGGCTCCATACTCTCGTAAGTCATGGGCGCGACTCGAACCCCTTCAAATTCTCGTGCGCTCACGTCAACCACGAGAGTATTTGGGGTTACGGAGAAAACTGCTAACACCTCAGCCAGGGAGACCGGCCAAACTTTCATAAAAAGAAGAAATAATTGAGAGGACTGAAGCATACACCGTAGAAATTAGGAATCGTTTTGTGGTCTTGATGTCTGTACAAGAGGAAATGACACCTAACGAACTGGCAGTACACGCTAGAGATATCTTGATAACTGCAGCCAAAGATTTAATTCCGACCAAGAAAAAGCAACTTAAGCCATGGATTACATCAGACACGTTAGAATTAATAAAACAACTAAGGGAACTGAAACAGAAAGGAGGTGAATCCGATAACAGCAGGATGAAGTATAAATCTTTAACTCGAGAAATAAGAAAGAACACAAGAAAGGACAAAAATCAATATACAGTAAATCTAAAATCTAATATGGCTAGTGATTGTGGTCGCAAAGTCGAATTGTCGTAAGTTGCATAGGTCGTAAGTCGATCAATACCTGAATACAAGATTGCTGCACCAGAATAGAGCAATATCATACTACTGGAAGAGATAACGAAATGTTCAAAGAAATGAAGTTATTGACAAGAAATGTTCAACCTCAATTGACTCTTATCTGTGACAAGATGGAAATACCTTAACAGAATCTAGACAAATTCTAGAAAGATGGCAGGAGTACTGCAGTGGAATGTATGATATGAGGGACAGTGAGGATATGAAAGAGATATGTCAACGTCCTAAAGACCTAGGGAAATGAAGCTCGAGTTCAGACAGGCAACAAACTCCATTCTGATACTTTCTGATATAATTTATTCACAGTAATCTGGCGAAGAATGGGTTTCGCAGCCAGTTACAATATTTACAATATCACTGGAGTTCATAACAAAGCAATCATATACATAGCCATCACAGCAAAACTCTATCAACTATCTTATAATCAACAATCCTTAAATACGCTTGGTTTCTATCTATCAAGTCCCCCTTAAGCTAAACCCTCCTTCGCCCTCGGTGTCCAGTCGCCGTCTGCCCTTCGACGTGTGTCGGGCGGACACGGGGTGTAACTCTCTTCGAGTTTCTCGTGGAAATGGTCCTGGCACGCTGTAGGCGGGATCCACCTGTGTCCACGGAGCTGTAGGCAAACTGACCCATCATTCTCGAAGGCTTGAGATTGTTCGAGCGTTCGAGTGGTTCCGTTTACTTCCCTTATATTGGTGTTATATCCCTTCTATAAATCCCTTCTAACTTTCTGTCCATACCTACTCCATGTGAGACCTTGACAGATACATGAGCCAACGACAACAGAGACAGAACCTTAACCCTCATTAGGTGAAATTGCATGGGTAATAAAGAACCTGAAGAATGGTAAATCACCAGAATGTGATGAGATACCAGCTGAGCTAATTAAAGCGGGAGGAGAAGAAAGCATACAAATCTATCACGCATTATGTCAAAAGATATGGAAATTATGGTATATGGCCAAAAGATTGGAAGAGAACTATCTTCATTCCAATACCAAGAAAGGGCAACCTGAAATTATGCACCAATTATAGAAATGCTGCCCTGATCAGTCATGCAAGTAAAATTCTACTAAAAATCATAATGGGAAGACTTCGTAAGAAAATGGAAGAAGAAATTAATTTAGTTCAAGCTGGATTTAGACAAGGAAGAGGAACAAGAGATCACATTCTTAATATGCGTTTAATAATAGAGAAGTGCAGAGAATTTAATGTAAACCTATTCTCATGTTTTGTGAATTATTCAAAGGCATTTGACAGTGTACAACATCAGAAACTTTGGGAAATCGTGAGGAATATGGGCTTTCCATCACATGTAATACAACTCAAAAGAATGCTCTATCTAGACCAACAAGCAGCGGTTAGCATAGATGGCGAGACATCAGATTGGTTTGACATCAAGCAAGGAGTCCGTCAGGGATGCGTGCTGTCCCCCTATTTATTTAACTTGTACGCCGAAAATATAATGAGAAATGTAAGAGATGATATAAACAGGGAGCTATATGATGCCCTAATTATCGGTGGTCATGACATACCAGAGATTCGGTATGCTGATGATACAGTATTGCTATCCACAACACAGACTGGTATAGAAAACCCAATGTCAATAGCCTCAACCCAATTGAATAGTGAAAATCACAACTTATATCTTAACATAGCAAAAACAAAGATAATGCATACAGATAAAACCAATATGGAGAAAGAAATATATATTAATGAGGGAAAATTGGAGGTGGTGGAAAATGTTGAATATCTTGGGTCATTGATTAGGAACAATTGTGACACAATGTAAGAAATTAAACAACAACTATCAATTGCTCTTCAAAGACTAAAACAACGGAATAAATTATGGAATGGGACAGACAGAACTATAAAAATTAGATTTTTAAGAGCATGCATCTTTCCTATTGCAACATACGCCTGTGAGACATGGACACTTACTAAACAAGCTGAACATGCCTTTGAATATAAATGTTATAGACGAGTTCTAATCTTAACAAGAAAGCAAGCAGCTGACCATTTTGCGGACTCGTTCGCACAAGATAGCAATATCAAAATTAGTCCAGAGAATCAACAAGAGATTCGAGAGAAACGACAACATACAGGACAGAAGGAAATAGTACATGAGGTTCTGGAGGCACCCATCACAATCAGCGAACTGGAGCTAGCCATATCAAAACTGAAAATGAGAAAGTCACCAGGAGCTGATGGTATCTCCAATGAAATGATCAGGAACCTAGGAACAGAGGCCAAAACAAAGCTGTTGCAGATCTTCAATAACAGCTGGACCTTAGGCAGTGTTCCACAAGCCTGGAGAGAAGCAATCATGATACCCCTCCTAAAATCAGGGAAAGATGGTTCCATTGCCTCTAGCTACAGACCAATTAGCCTCACCAGCTGTCTCTGCAAAACACTGGAGCGCATCATCAATCACAGACTGCAGTGGTACATTGAAAGTAAAAACATCCTTGTGCCACAGCAGGCTGGCTTTAGGCAGTGCTACTCTACGGAAGATCAGACAACCTACCTCTCTCAAGAAATTGAGGATGCATTCCAAGAGAAGAAGCTGGTGCTTGCGGCATGGATAGATCTGAAGAAAGCCTTTGACAAAGTCTGGAAAGAAGGTCTGATGAAGAAACTGAGAAACTGCAAAGTCAATGGAAGAATGTACAAATGGGTGAAAGCATACTTGCACAACAGAAGAGCCCGAGTACAGATAGACGGACTCAAGAGCAAGAAAGTACTACTGCGTCACGGTGTCCCCCAGGGCGGAGTCTTGTCCCCCACACTTTTTCTAATCTTCATCAATGATCTTGTTGCTCACCTACCGCATGGAATTAAAGCGGCAATGTACGCTGATGACCTGGTTCTATGGAGCACAAATGAATATGCATCAGTGGCCACCAGATTGCTACAAAGAGCTGTAGATACATTTGCTGCATGGGCAAATAGATGGTGTGTCAGCATAAACACTGACAAGTGCAGCACCACCCTATTTACCCTCTCTCCAAAACAAAAGGCAGGGATCATCCAGATAAATGGAACACCCCTAAGAGAAGATAAAGAACCAACATACCTTGGAGTAACATTTGATGGCAAGCTGACATGGAGAAAGCACATCAACAAAGCAGTAGCAAAAGCCAGAAGGAAAATAGCCATCCTGAGAAAGCTAAGTGGAACCACATGGGGAGCCAGTACGAAAATACTTAGCAAAGTTTACCAACAGAGCATACGACCACACCTGGAATATGGGTCAACTGCGTGGTGTTCAGCATCAAATACCACACTACAAGAGCTGGACAAGGTGCAAAATCAAGCACTTAGAGTCACCACAGGAGGGATGAGATCAACCCCTATAGTGGAAATGGAGAAGATGGGGAGGACACAGGCACTGAGTGAGCGCAGAGATACGAAAACGCTAATACAAGCTGAAAAGTTCCTCAGCTTGCCAGGCCACCCTATGAAGAACAGATTTGAAAACCTAGCTATGGGGCGGTTGAAAAGAAGTAGTTTTATCCACCAGGCCAAACGACTCTGCAGAGAAACCACTGATCTGCCCACAGTTGGTATCCCCCTAACAACTATTCCAGAGCGAACTCCATGGAAAGATGAGCATAGACTATCATTACAAATCCAGACAAAAGTGAGAGGAATATTTGACAAGGAAGAACAGAACAGCGTGCAGCGCAGAACAGCCACTCTCAGCTTCCTTGATGAAGAATACCCACAGGACCTCTGGATCCGAGTCTACACAGATGGGTCAGCACAAAATGCTGTTCGAAATGGAGGAGCGGGAGTGTACATAGAATACCCAAATAATACTAAGGACACAGCCAGAGTACCGACAGGAAAGTACTGCCATAACTATGATGCCGAAATTGAGGCAATCAAGATAGCAACAGAGAAATTACTAAATAACAGCAATGGTACACAACCTGTGGTGCTACTAACAGATGCAAAATCAGTACTCGAGGCGCTCCTCTCTGGGAAATTGCCAGTACTAAGGACACTACTTTCTGAACTTAGCAGTCAGCATAAAGTCACCATACAGTGGATACCATCCCACTGTGGAGTACCCGGAAACGACAGAGCTGATCAATTGGCTAAGGAAGGAGCCAAAGAGGAACAGCCTGATGTGCCCGTTACATACCACCAAAAGAAAAGAATGATCAAATCAGCCAGAAAGCCACCAAAACCTGCTCAAGATGACTACCACATTATGGACAGACCAGAACAAGTCATTATTCTGCGCCTCAGAACAGGACACAATAGATTACGCAACCACATGTATACAAAATTCAAGATTGGTGAAACAGCCATGTGCACATGTGGATTGGCGTCGCAGACAGCAGAGCACATACTCCAAGACTGCCCAAAATATAACATATCTAGGCAAACCTTCTGGCCTAGAGACACGACGGTGGAAGATAAACTCTATGGACCACTGTGTGAACTGAAAAAAACAGTTCAATTCATGCAAGAGACGACATTACAGATATAGACATATTTCAAGCGAACGAAAGAAGAAGAAGAATAGACGAGTTCTAAGAATATCTTGGGTAAAGAAAAGAACAAACGCATCCATACTTCAAGAGCTGAATATTGAAGAAGGTTGGCTATTAAAGACTATAAAACAAAGAAAATTGAAATATTTTGGTCACTTGAAACGTCATGAAAGTTTGGAAAGAACAATAATGGAGGGGTATATGCCTGGGAAGAGAGGAAGAGGAAGGTCAAAGAGAAGATGGGTGCAGAATGTGACGGATAATCTCCAGATGGGTGTATCGGACGTGGGTCATCTTGCTTTTGATCGAGAGGTTTTCCGGAAGATTGTTATGGGAGCGAGGTTCTGCAAAGGTCATGCTATTGAATGAACTGAATATTAACATATTAGGTAAATGTGAGACCAGACGGCATTATAACTTCCGAGGAATGTAGCATAAACCATTCTGGTCGAGAGAAAACAAAAGAGCCATCCATCATGTGCCATGCCGATAAGCGTGGGCGGTCATGTTTTGCCATCTCACTTGATCACCAGAGTCGTGGATCAGCTCCATGTTCCTGTCTCAACCATGCCACGTGGCCAAGACATCCAGGTATTTACTTCTCGGTCTTACCCTTGGTCTTTTCCCTTCGATCTTGCCAGTTGTCATCGAGTTCTCCAATTCATGTCTTCTCATAACATGCCAAAAAATTGTGACTGTTTACGTCTAATGACTCTAATCAGTTTACTATCTTCATTTGTTTCTTGAAGGACTTGTTCATTGGTTTTTTTCTGTCTGTCCATGGTATTCTTTGTATTTTTCTCAGAAACCACATTTTCACAGCCATCAGATGTTTTTAGCTTGACTGCTCATTGTCCACGCTTCACATCCATACAAAAGTATATGTTCTATGTAGCACTGCAACACTATTTTTCTCGTTTCAATTGATATCTTTTATAGAAATTACTAAATACCAGCCATGGTACACAACCTGTGGTGCTATTGACAGATGCAAAATCAATACTAGAGGCGCTCCTGTCTGGGAAATTGCCAGTTCTAAGGACACTACTTTCTGAACTTAGCAGTCAGCATAAGGTCACCATACAGTGGATACCATCCCACTGTGGAATACCCGGAAACGACAGAGCTGATCTATTGGCTAAGGAAGGAGCAAAAGAGGAACAGCCTGATATGCCCATTACATACCACCAAAAGTAAAGAATGATCAGATTAGTCAGAAGGCCACCAAAACCTACTAAAGACGATTACCACGTTATGGACAGACCAGAACAGGTCATTATTCTGCACCTCAGAACAGGACACAATAGATTACGCAACCACATGTATACAAAACTCAAGATTGGTGACTCAGCCATGTGCACATGTGGGTTGACGTCGCAGACAGCAGAGTACATACTCCAGGACTGCCCAAACTACAACTTATCCAGGCAAACCTTCTGGTCTAGAGAGACAACAGTGGAAGATAAACTCTATGGACCGCTGAGTGAACTAAAAAAGACTGTTAGATTCATACAAGAGACAACATTGCAGTTACATAATATTTCAAGAGAACGAAAGAAGAAGAAGAATATCTTTTTATTGGTCAATACGTGTTTCATCTTGCAATAGGCTACCTTCGCAATGGCAATTCTTGTTCTAATCTCTTCAAGGCATCTCCCATGAGACGTTATGATTGTTCCGAGATAACTGTACCGATTCACTTGCTTAAGAATATGCCCATTTACTCGTATATCACATTGTGGAATTTCTTTCTTCCCAGTGGCGACCATAATCTGTGTCTTCTTACTATTCAACTCTAACCCTAGTTGCTCACCGTGTGCAACAACCGCATCTACTAAATGTCGCAGTTCTTATTCATTAGTTAGTTAGTTAGTCGACAGATCATCCTCATTGCACATCGAACCATTCAGTACATAAGTGCTCGGATCCCCTCCTGAGCAAATCCCGCAGCGTGTAGCGGCTCACGACACCAGTTATGTGTTGGTTTATACATCTTCTTTGACTTCCTGCGTAGTGTTCTTGTTTGGACACACCTCTTTTAACTTATTGTTCTCGCGGTCTGACCATGGTTGTAGTTTCACAGTCATCACTTTTTTCTCGCAAAAGTCTTACTTCTCATAGAGCATTCAGAATGTCAGCCTGGTCCATGGCGCGTCCGCCCTCCACAGTAGCCTCACCTGCGAGCTTGTCAGCCCGCTCATTTCCTTGTACTCCCGCATGCCCTGGCACGAAGATGAAACTAATCATTGCCAGCCGAGACCGCCCCAGAGACAGCAACCACTCTTCGAATCCACCCCATCTTTATCCCCTTGAGCATGCTAATTGAGTTGCTAAGGAAAAAAAAAGTCGCTTAAAAGTCGACAGGGTCGACTTCATTGCACCGGGTTTTATCCCATATGGCTCGGTCTCTTTCCGCAGCACGGAAAGCGTCACACAAGCACGAACTTCGTAGCTCTAGCAACGACCCACAGGAGTCTCCGAAAAATTTAACTCGTGAACCGAAGGACGCGGCCCGGAATCGAACCCACAACCTTTGGAGCCCGAGTTAAACGGCTTGACCACTTCGCAACGAAGACTCCCTGAGTTGCTAAGGAAACAAGCCCTAGTAAATGTCTGTGTCTCGAGCCATGTTATTGCTTTACTTACTGCCATGACTTCCATGGTCAGGCTACTTGTGGTCTCAACAAAAGCACCAGAGTCCTCCTTCACAATTCAATTCAATTCTCCCTCCTGCCTGAGCCGTAAAGGCCCATGAGCTTCTCACATGTCGGACGACCGACCCATCTGTGTAAATGACAGCATCACAGTCTAACGAATTCTCGAAAATCAACGCTTGTGCTTCCGCCTCCACAGCAGCCGGATTTTCTTGTCTGCATTTTCTCTCTAGTTGGATGCAAACAGAAAAAGACGTACATAAATATATTGGCACTTGTATCCACTCTTCGCCAGGTTCTAAGTCCTCAAGTGAACATACCTGTTGAAGAATGTCTTCGACTTGACCCATCCACGACCTTCGTTTAACCTGCTGCCCTTCACCTTCCTAATTTCACTATGCAGTGGATGTTGTGTGTTTGTGTTATCTCTGAGTTAGGTACGTGCTCTGCAAATGTGTAGTCTGTCTTCAATGGTTGGAAAATCAAGAAGGTAGAGCATCGCCCTGCATGCTGTATCTCATGTACATCCAAGAATAATGCGCATAGCTTTGTTCTGTATCCTTTCCCTTTTTTCTATCTGCTTACGGCTGAGAGTCAGAATCGCCATCATATACTCAAAAACAGACATGACCGGCCTTCGTATAGAAGTCATAAATGGCGCTGCACACAGTTTTCTGCCGCCATCACTCGCATCGCAGCCAAACCCCGCTTGGCCTTTGTTATCACCTGGTCTATGTGCTCATTATAAGCAAGGCTTCGATCAAAACGTATCCCCAGGTTATTCATTGCCTGCGTTCTGTCCACAGTTCTTGTTCATTGTCTGCAATCAAGACTGTATCATCTGCATATCTAATGTTATTGATGTATCTTCCCCCAATGTACACCTATATTTCTGAAAATATTTTCACTGTACAGGGAAACAGATCTGGAGACATTACACATCCCTGACTCACACCTCTTTTAATAGGCTGATATTGACCTACGTCATTATCAATTCTGATGGCAGCTTGTTGTTTCCAATTTATATTTTTTACAAGTCTAAGTAAGGTTTTTCCCATCAATTTGTAGCTCTTCAAGCATCCCTATCATGTCGACATGTCTCCCTTTATCAATAAAGCAAAGAAACAGATCTTTGTTTACTTCTATAGAACGTTCAATTACTGTTCTCAGTATATACACAGCATTTACTATACCCTTGCCTTCTACAAACCCACATTGTTCTCCGATTTCGGGTTGTATTTTCTTCCTAACTCTTTGCATGATAATTCTCAGCAAAATCTTCGTGATGTGGCTCATTATACTAATTGTTCGATGTTGATCACATTCCAAGGCTCCTGATTTCTTCGGGATTGCAATAAATATAGAATTACATAATGCAGGAGGTACATCTTCAGTATCATATATTGCGTTCAGCAGTCTGGTGACTTGGTCTATTCCATTTTCACTAAGGCATTGATCATTTCTATTGTGATGCTATCTGTACCCGTGGTCTTGCCAGTTTTCACATGAATATTCTGAACTTCGATCTTCAAAATTGATGGTCCTTCATTATTATTCCGATGATCATATTGTTCTTCTCTTGTATCATCATAAAGGTCTTTCACATAATCTGACCACGCATGCAAATGCGAAAGATTCTCAATACCAATGAATTTCTTCGCCTCACGTTTTCATGCCCAGGGCTTCTTGAATGCTATAACAAATTAGACATGGCTGAGGACCAGTGTAAGAATTTGAAATGACTGTCATCCTCGGGGATTTCAACGGAAAAGAGGCAAGGAGACGGTGAGTGGTGTGACTGGTGGCTATGGCCTATAGGCGATGTGGAGTCGCCCATGTGCGGGAACGGTACATCAGGGATTCGTAGTGAATTAAAGCCGACTCTAGCTAAGGTGTCACGGATGCAGTTCGTAATTCCGCATACCGTGTTCGAAACACAGCTATGGGCGATTTGGATGCAGACAGCATTGCATTGGTTTTATAAAATGGTATGAGTGCCGGTAACTCAGAAAGCAATGACAATCCACTGAACGCAAACTTGCCAAGAAATCACAAACAGCAGTAATAATCCTGGAGTTGACTGTGACATCCTGTAAATGATATGCGACTAACATTTTTAGTGGATTATATATCTGGATAATTTTAAATACCTAGGGGTATTTATAACATTAGACGGATGGTGTACAATAACGATTAAGAACAGAATAGGGTAAGCAAATGCTGCATTTCAGAAAATGGAAAATATCTTATGCAATAAGTCACTATTATTGAAGTACTATATAGAACCTGTTTTGCTGTATGGCAGCGAATCTTGGAATGTATATGAACAAATTAGGAAGAACTTGGAAGCAACAGAGATGTGGTTCCTATGACGAATGTTGCGAATTCCTTGGACTGCCAGAGAAACTAACGACGATTGCCTGAAAGAGGCTAATGAAACTAAAACATTATATACAACAATAAGAAAGAGACAAACAGCTGTTTTTGGTCATGTGATGAGAAGAAAGACATTGAGAACACCTGACAACTGGAAAGATTGAGGGGAAGAGGGCAGAGGGCGACCAAGAGAAAATATGTTGGATGAATTGAGGTGGTGGCATGAACGAATATCAGCAGTAAAGTTGATTATGAACACCAAAGACAGATATGTGGAGAGACATGAACGCCTACGCCAGCTGGCATGGCACTTGTTGATGATTATGATACAACTGCGGGAATGGGAAGGGGAGAAGGGAGGGGGGTTGGAAGTTAAATGAAACTGTGTTGAACATTGAGGCTGTGAGTAGAGAGTGGACCCAACTGGAAGATGAGATGGTTTTCCAATGTATTACGATCACGTTCGTGAGATGCCCACAATTTGATCGCCGTTACATGTATGTCGGCCACACCACAGTGGTCAGAACTGTTAAAGTGTGTGGATACCGGTTTCTGGGCACCACTGTTGACATAAGAGAGGTGTTGCTTAAATCTCTCAACCAGGCGTAGACCTATTGACCGGATATATCTCATGTCAAAACATGTGCAGATGATCGCATAGATAACGTTGCGGCTCGTGCATGAGAATCCCTCAAGGATGTGGAAAGTGGTCTTAGGAAATGCCAGACTCTGAGTTTGAAGGACATGTGTGCAGATATCAACGAGGTCAAAGACAAGCCACAATGCCAGGAATAGACTTAGGAGGTTGGGGTAGACTGCTATGGGCCATCACATCCCTGAGGTTACGATCCCGCCTGTACGCCACCAGGTGGGGGGGGGGGGGGCGTCTTAGAAGACGTCATGAGTGACAGGGTCCGCCTGGAGAATGGATATTCTTGGCAGCAATATTATGGGATGGTGACGGTAGGTTAGTGAAAGAGTAAGTCTGTTATTGCATGATTTCGGCCTGGAGGAGAGAGCATCGACATGACTGATAGACTGGCAACGGTAAAGAGCTGTAGACAAAACTTTCTCAGGATAGCCACAAAGGTGGAATAAATCCAAAATTTCGTGGGCCTTTTGACGGAAGTCGTTATTATCCTGACAAAGTCAAAGCCGTCGGAGACGTAATAGTTGGGAGAAAGGAATAGAAGCCTTACATGAGGGAGGATGGGAGGAAGTATACAGAAGGAATGCGTGCGAGTCAGTTGGTTTGTAATAAACTGTCGTGCAGAGACCAGCGGAACATAAAGAGACTGATACACCTAAGAAAATGACAGCCGACGATGAAATAGTGGAGTTGGGTCTGATGCTGGAATGAAAGTTGGAGAAAAAGGCAACGAAGTCCTGGAGATGCGCCGGTGGCATACATTGTAAGGTGTAGATGCTGATCATTTCAGTAGCTCGCTGGTTATAAACACATCATATTTTCCTCCCAGATATCCCGTCTTGCCAGATCCACACTTGATTCATACACCATGCCATCTTAATCTCCCAAGACATTTCCTGGAGCCTATTTTAGACTGGGTCAACCTGGTAGCCCAGGCGAGACAGCCATGGATAGAATATCACAAGCTGAATGAGATCAACTACAAAAACAGATAGACGAGTTGAAGAAACAAGTCAAAGCACTGCTGACACCGACTCTGACCAGCGACAACAAAGAACTGCTGGCGGAAATAAAGGAGATTCAGCAAAACATCAAGAAAGAAGTGGAACATATGGCCGAGATGAAGAAGGAAAACGAAGAAATGCTACGCACCATTAAAGCGGAGAGAGAACTGCTGAAAGCTGAAATGGAAGTTATCCAAAACAAACCAACAGAAGCTATGCAGGAGAACGCAGACAACGCGCAAGATGAAAACCAAGGGACCGATCTTGAATCGCAAGCGAAAGCCAGCAGCCCAATCACGACACCCGAAACATTCAAAGGGAAGCCAATATCCTGCCAGACATCCGAAGAAAACCGAGATGAGCACCCTGACGACGGCATAGAGGACTCCACGATACCGCTAATATTCACCGATGAAGAAATTGCAGAGATAAAGAGGATACATGAACTCAAGTGCAAGGAATACAGAAGGAGCATGGAAGAAAAAGAAAAGAAGTACAAGAAACTCAAGGGGAAGCCAATGCCCTGCCGTACCGCTGAAGAACCAGATTTATGGCAAAATGACGAACACCCATGGCAATACTATATAGATGACGGAAAGATCGCCCCATGGCTGACCACGGAGGAAGCAATCGAAAGACAGCAAGAACTCAAAAGCAAAAGTGAAAAAAGGTGCAAGGAGGATTATCACAATGAAAAGCTTCTACAGGCAATACACAGGAAAGGAGGCAAAAATACCAAATAAAAAGTCCTTATAAGGACTGTAACCAGTCAAGCCAGGAGCCTACACCAACAAAGAAAACCACAACATTAGACGGGCACAAAGGAAAGCCGCCGATCAACCCACCCAGGGTGACCAGATTGGTTTTTTTTTTAAAACGCCAAATCAGACAAATCTGGCTTTTTAAAAACAGGTTTGTCGTCAGAAAATCAGTTCTGCGTTTTGGCTTTTTACAAACCAGATTTGGCGTCAGAAATCAGTTTGGCGTTTTGGCTTTTTTCTTTTTAAACATTTGTAATGGCATGTGCCTCTATTTTTAATTTGTCAAGTTAATTTTTGTATTAAACCAGGAAAACTTTTAATCAGCGGTGGGAACTATTAGTAGTATGACTCTTCGCTGGCTGTTGAACGAGGGGACTGAGCACGTATGGAAATGTCCTGAGTGCAGTGATGTCGGTTCTTAACTCAACTCAACTCAACTTTGTGTTAAACACGTATGGTTTTCGTACTGTACTTGTACCTGGTCCTGTTCTATGCGCACTCACGCATTGTGCAGTCACCTTACTGTTCAGTTTAATTGTCAAATTCATTATACCTTCATGGCATGTCGCAAGTATTTCTTATTATTGAGGCCATTATCAGGCCAAAATGGAAACCATCTTATGATACTAATCGGAAATATAATGATCAATGGGAAAAAAACATTTGTGTGGCTCTCCGCTGATGGTTCTTAACAGGCATATCATATTGCAAATTGTGCCATTGTAATATTACATTGCTCCAAGACTTTCGAATCTCGCAAATCATGAAACAACAGAAAAACACAAGCGGAGACGCCATCTTCTTCACAAAAAGCACTTTTAGTGATGAAAATAAGCAAGAAAATTGATGATAAAGTCAAATTAGCAGAGTTACAAATTGCTGATAGCATGGCCTGCCATAGTGCCATACGCACCATCGATCACTTAGGTGATACAATGGTAGCCCATGGATAGCATTCTTGGTCAGATAAAATTGCACCGAACGAAGTGCATATCACTAATAAGAAATGTTATTTCACCGTCTTTAAGATCTGATTTAATTCTAGATCTGCAAAATAAGAAGTATACACTCATCATTGATGAGTCCACTGTTGTCTCGACCCAAAATTATTTGTGCATTTTAGTTAAGATACCTCAGCGATAAAAGAAATGAAATTACTACTAGTTTTCTTGGTTTGATTCCAGTTCAGGAGGCTACAGGAGAGTATATATTTAACTTGATTAACAATGAAATTGAAAAATGTAATCAAACATTAAAAAATTGCATTGGTTTTGTATCAGATGGTGCTTCCAGTATGGTTGGATGCAACAATTCAGTTTGGTCCAGAGTGACAAATGTATCTCCTTCATGTGTTCAGTATAAGTGTGTTTACCATTCATTATCATTGTGCATCAAATATGCAGTTTCAGAACTGTCGTGTCTTCCTTTAAAGTGTCGCCCCTGGAATGAAGAGAGTCAACACCCACATTATAATATTTTCCCCTTATCAATATCCTGGAGAATCCACCAGCTTCCGTCCAACACACTCCATCAGCCCGTGGACACCTTTTCCTATCACTCTCTCACTGTCGAACTGTGCCCCCTCTCATACTTCCCCAACGCAACATACTCAACAACTCTTGCTTCTAAAAATTAATAAAGATTAATTTATTAAAAGAAAACATGTGTAATGTACGTAAGGCGTGTATGCAAAGAAAATGTGTGATGTGTTCTATAATGTGTGTATGATCGGACTTTCAGATAATAGCATAGTCAGTTCTTCATCGCCAGGGCACACCACAGCACATTAAATCATAACCAGTGCACCTCACCCAGTGTCGAAACCCTCTTGCCGGATACTGACTGTCATCTGTAGCCACCTGGTAATCCATCCTCATGATCATCCGAAATAGATACTGTTTGTAATTACAGATTGATCACGGACTGGTTGCAAACTAACTTTGTAAGTTCCTATCGGTCCTAAAGAATGCACAAATCCTTTGTAGTGTATTTAGGTTTTACTGTTAATATTTCTACACTTGATCCCAACTAGTGTTCATATAGGTTCAAGTATATGTAATATATGTAAATATGTAATATTACACTGGAATCTAGCACACGATGTGACTTTTCCGTTAATGTTCTCGTTCCTTAAACCATGTTTGTCTGATGTGTGATATATCAACAATCATCACCCATCCTATGTGAACCATACCACGCAGGAGTCGTTATATTGGCTGGCTCTTCTGGGCCATACCATGGTGAACCATTCTGCGTTTGAGTCCAGCGTAAACATATAACATCTTTCTTCTCGGACGTTATTCCTTTTCGGTAAGAATCATTTTAGAATCCAACTGGTGTTCGTCCAATTGGCGTGCACTTCTTCAAAACCAGTGTTGACTTTCCTAGTAACTGGTGGGGAACCTGTGGGAAAACCAACACATCATGTGAGAGCACTAGTCACTGATCCTACCGGCTGGGTGTAAGCTTATTACCCTGCTCTGTTTTTTTACAGCTAACTACTCTGTCAGAGAGTCTTATAGCTTCTCACCTACGTCCGAATCACGCTATGACAAGGAGAGACCAATAAACAGAGTGCAATCTCAGTATTCTATTCACCCTAGCAGAGCCAATATCACTTCATTACTCTAACTAGTTTTCACCATGCTACCGCCTAAATTAATTAGGACTAATTACATAGTATACTACCTTAGGCAACACTGCAGTCTAACATATCACATCTACAAATTGCCATGACAGGCACGTGAACCATTAAATCCACTAATAAGCACACGGTAGACATTATTCCAGTCAGAACTGCAGTGCCGAGGCACGTCCGCTAAAATCCAAGGTTTGAGTTCAACTGTCCTCTCCAATCATGGTTTTCTGGCAAACCCCTAAAACTGGTCACGTGACATGGTTGTTGTCCTGCAGGTGTTATTTGGGCATATCATCCATTGTCAAGAATCTATCTTCCCTGGGTCCATCAATGTCAGAGTTGTCATCAGTTGTTTAGATTCCCAAAACAAGCTAGCGAGTTAACGTATGGATACAACAACGGGTTTCCCCAACAAGCTGCCAATCTTCTGTATGTCCGGAAACGCTACATGACAGACGGACTGTTTTCTTCCGAGCTGAGTACTTCCGCTCTCAATCCAACCTGTTTATGAACTGTCAAAGCGATGTATGATTCAGCTCACCAACTTCCCCTGCACATCTGCAGCTGTTAACTTTGTCTGACCTGTGATGTTGGACATCTGTTTGTAACCAGGATCTGACGGGTTCTATCTGTATTCGAATGTTGATAAACTGTCAAAGCGATGCAGGGATTTTGACATCCAATTTGTTTTTCCTGTTAGTTAAAATAGTTGTCGCTTTGTAGATAATCCGTTTAATCAGAAAGTCTCTGTATAGTAATCAACTAGTTAAACGCAGGGTTTTATTTTTGTGACAAGAACTACCTTCTAACATTGGATTTTTTTCTGACAGAAATACCAAATTGGTTTAGACATAGCAATCTAAGACGAGAAGCAAGGAATAGACTTCAGCTGTCTCTCTTAGAAGGAATTATTAGAATTAGAGCAGAACTATTATCTGAGATAGCGGAGAAGAAACTTTGGTGCTGGTTGGGAGACAAGTCTCCATACTTATAGGATTATCAGATAGCTGAGATGATACTTTGGTGCTGGTTGGGAGACTAAGTCTCCATACTTATACGATTATCTGAGATAGCTAAGAAGAAACTTTGGTGCTGGTTGGGAGACAAGTCTCCATACTTATACGATTATCAGATAGCTGAGATGATACTTTGGTGCTGGTTGGGAGAAATGTATCCATACTTGTACGATTATCAGATAGCTGAGATGATACTTTGGTGCTGGTTGGGAGACAAGTATCCATACGTATACGATTATCTGAGAAAGCTGAGAAGAAACTTTGGTGCTGGTTGGGAGACAAGTCTCCATACTTATACGATTATCTGAGATAGCTAAGAAGAAACTTTGGTGCTGGTTGGGAGACAAGTCTCCATACTTATACGATTATCTGAGATAGCTGAGAAGAAACTTTGGTGCTGGTTGGGAGACAAGTCTCCATACGTATACGATTATGAGATAGCTGAGATGATACTTTGTTGCTGGTTGGGACAAATGTATCCAATCTTCTGTGCAGGGCTGACTCGATGGGTGAAAGCACCAGTCCTTGGAACAGATGCACCCCCTGTAGATGGCCAGCCCATGGATTGTGCCGATGTTATTAACGTCCTTAAAGACATGTCGAGAACAGAAGACTTTGACGTCAGTGAATCCACTTCGCTGTCCAGGATGAAAGACTTGGGAGTAAGAATTAGCACGGCCAGACACGAGAGGTATATCGGGAAAACGAGGTGCCTCGTTACCAATACAGAACTGGCACTATTAGCCATCGAATGCTGATGCTTATGCCGGGGGGAGGATCTGAGCACCTATGGACCTGTCCGGAGTGCAATGAAGATACCCCAGCTGATAACTGATAACCGATAACTGAATGTATCCAAACTTATACGATTATCAGATAGCTGAGGTGATACTTTGGTGTTGGTTGGGAGAAAAATCTCCATACTAACCTAGCCCCAATAGATATGTCCTTTTCAGGATTAAGACAACCTGGAGCATTGCAACCTTAGGAGTTCAGTCCAGTTTTCCAGAAGATTAATAACCAATAGAGTAACCAACAAACCGAGCAACCATTCTGCATTCTAGGCCTGAAGGTTTGCCGAGATACGAGGAAGCTTCAAATGAAAACCTTAAATGTTCTTGTAAAAAAATTTTGGTGAATATATTCTGAAAAAGTAAAGAACAAATTTATCATTTTTCGAAGTAGTCACCACTGTGTTCAATGCAAGTCCTCCAGAGCCGATAAAGTGCTTGGATTCCTGTAGAAATAAAAAGGATAACAGAAAGCTGCTCCTCTTTAGTGCGTATAAAAAGTGGGGCGACCATCTTTATACTGCTTTTATGACGTCACCACGTTCCTCTGCGTCATGATGTCATGTGCTTAACACTCTTGATATCCTTAACAATGATATTGACAGGTTACAAGACAATGGCATGGTTATTGTAATTTCTAGCACACTTTTAAGGTTTTCATATGAAGCCCCCTTGTATGTCGTACTTTGGGCAGTCTTGTAGTATGTGATCTGCTGTCTGCGGCAGCAATCCACATGTGCACATGGCTGATTTGCCAATCTGAAATTTTTGCGTAATCTATTGTGTCCTGTTCTGAGGCACAGAATAATTTGTTCTGGACTGTCCATAACGTGATAATCGTTTTGAGCAGGTTTTAGTGACTTTCTAACTGATTTGATCATTCTTTTCTTGTGGTGGTGTAATGGGTAAATCAGGTTGTTCTTCTGTTGCTCCTTAGCTTATCGATCAGCTCTCTAGTTTATCCAGGTACTTCACAGTGTTTATGATAGGGGACCAGTGTTTTCGGTCAACATACTTTATTGGGTTAGAGTCTGTCAACCCAATAAAGTATGTTAGAGTCTGTTGACACAATAAAGTATGTTAGAGTCTGGTACAATGAAACACCTAAAGCTCATGTAGGAGGCGTTACCAAAATAGACATAATCCCGACAGCCCATTTGTGCTGGTCTGAATCTAGTCTTGAAAATCTTGTTGGTTTCTGAGCTTGGAAAGGGAAAGAACTCTGCGGCAAATTTCACGTAGATATAGTAGTTGTGCATAGGGCACATGATCATTATCAATTTCATAATGATTTTGCCTTAAAAGTTTAGTATAAGAATGGTTTTTTTTTTATTGCCAGAGAGGACTTTTATCCTGTAAGAAGCTTTTGTAGAAGAGCTAGTCAATTTAAATTAAATTGGGGGTGGATTGGCTGAGAATCACGAAGTCCACCTCAGTCTTGCGCAGACTTGGTTTAAGATTCACTGTCAACAGTTCCGAGTATAAAAGTGTTGATCAGATATCGCAGGAGAGATCTTCACACACACACACACACACACACACACACACACACACCCACCTACCCACACACGCGCACACCAGGTACACATACATACCCCATACACATACATACCCCACCAACCGACCCATCTCCCTCGCGCACATCCCCCACCCACACACACTGCCCTCACCTGATCCCCCAACCAAAACACACTCGCCACCCACAAACATTCCCCCACTAACCCACACATCCCACGCCCATCCACATCCTAACCCACACATCCTTTCCCCACCCACACCTCAAACCACCTATCCCTCAGCCACATCTCCATCGACCACGTATTCCCCACCCACGCACACAATCCCCCACCAACCCACACATCGCACATCCACTCACACATCCCCAAACCATACACACACATCCCCACCAACTGACATGTCCCTACCCCCCCCCCCCCCAACACACACACACATCTAGCTAACCACCCATACATCCCCAAACCACTCACACACACCCCACAACCCACACATACAAATTCCACCCACCCACACATGCCTTAACCCAATCCCACACCACATAATCCCCCACCCGCACATCACATACACCCCCTACCACGCAATATTCCCAAGCCACGCACCACACACACACACACACACACATATCCCTCACCAACACATCCCCACTTGCACACCACACACATATCCTCCACCCAGATACCACACAATAATCCCACCCACACCCACACATATACCCTTACCCATCCACCCCACATACCCCCACTCACACACCACAAACACACACATACCTCACCCACACAATATCCCCAACCAACACACCACACACCTCTCCCCACCCACACACGCATTCCCAACCCGTGCACCAACAGACACTCACTCACGCATACATCCTCCACTACGCACCCTCACCCCCACCCACCCACCCCCAACCAAACATCTCTCGATCACAATACCCCTACCCACACACATCCTCCACCCACCCACACATCCCACCCCGACACATACAACTCCCTCACCCACTTACACATCCCTAAGCCACTCACACACCCTCACCAACTCATTCCCCATCCACGCACACATCTCCCACCCACACACCCCCACATACTTTCCCCAACCACTACAATCCCTACTCACCCCCACATATACCCCACCCATACACACATTCCCCACACCCATCTTACACATCCCCCACACCACCCACTACCCTCCACCCACACACATATCCTCACCCATACCACCACAAACATATCCTCCACCCACACATCATGCACACATTCCACACCAACACACCGACACATATCTCACACCCACACACCATACACTTCTCCCCACCCGCCCTTGCATCCCCTACCCACACAACCCCGCCACCCACACATACTTCCTCAAACTATCCACACATCTCCACTCACATAAACACACATCCCCCGCATCCGTCCCATACACATATCTTCCATCCATATACACATCCCCCACACCCATTCCCACACCCCTACTTTCACCCCCACACATCCATCCACACATTCCACCAACACCCACAAATATCACTACCCACCAAAACCCACACACCCCAACCCATCCAAACGCATACCCCCACCCACACATCCCCCACCCACACATATCCCCACACTCACACACATCCTCCACACACACCCACACCTCCTCACATCTAGACACACACAAAATGTCTCACGTTAGCATTGAAACTAGTATGAACAAACTCCCACACTTTACTCACACACATAAACTGACACTTGTCATGCGCAGTCTCATAAAAATGTTAAACATGGAGAAAAAATTCATTCTGTCTCTCATTCACACTCACTGACTCTCTCACTCAAACTACAGTAATGAACATGAGTTTATATAATGCATGATAAAATCAAATGGTATTTAACTGATAATATGACATATGAGAATACACAAACATATGGATTCACGTATTACATAACATGCGTGTTACATGACATGCATCTGCTCAGCTCTCTCTCTCTCTCTCTCTCTCTCTCTCTCTCTCTCTATCTCTCTCTCTCTCTCTCTCTCTCTATTCTTCCATATACACACACTCACACGCATGCGCGCGCTCACACACACACACACTAACACATCAACTCTCCCACTGTCTCACTCTCTCACACACAGTCCTTCACACACACACACACTCACTCTCTCAATCACACTCTCTCACACAACATACACGTACGCATGAACGCATGCATGCACGCACACACTCCCTCACTCACTCTCACACATACACGTACGAATGCATGCACTGACACATTCCCCCACCATTTCTCACTCAATCACTCTCTCCACACACACGCATGCACGTGCGCACACACATTCACTCTCTTTCTCTCTCTCTCTCTCTCTCTCTCTCTCTCTCTGACACCCCCTCTCTCTCTCTCTCTCTCTCTCTCTCTCTCTCTCTCTCTCGCTCTTTCTCTCTCTCTCTCTGGCTCCCATACGAACACACGTATATAGTGGACAATTATAGTTAAACAATTATAATGAACAATTATACTGAACAATTATACTGAACAATTATACCAGTAAATGAATTATGGTGGCATATAGTCGATATGGATTAAGTATTGAAAGAGTTTTCGGTTAAATGTGTAGGGACTCATTGGAGTTTTCAGATCTGGAAGCAGCTCATTCCTAAAGTGAGCAGCAGAATAGGCGAAACATGTTTTGTATAGGTCCAATCTAGGCTTTGAGACATGTAACAAATTTAGGCGCTTGCTGTTCATTGCATTAGATTGAATCAGCGGCAGAAGATACTCTGGGGTATTTTGAGATATAATTTTATTTACTAATTTGGCTTTGTTGAAAAGGAAGAGCTTTTGAAGTGGTAGAAGTCTTAGATGATTGTATAAATTATTACTTTCAACGTGCTTTATGCCAGAAACCAGACGAATAGCGCGGTTTTGTAGAGAACATAGTCGTTTTAAATTAGATTTAGGGCAACCATCCCAAACTGTGGAGCAGTAGTCGAGATGTGATTGGATATAGCATGTATAGAATATTTTTCGTGTGCTTTCGTCCAGAAAGTGCTGAATTTTAGCAAGTTGGTAAACTTTTTGAGCTATTTTCTTGGTAAGAGCGTGAACATGAGAGCTCCAGTTCAAATGGCTGTCAATTAAAAGACCTAGTGTTTTATGTTCAGTCACATTAACTATAGGTAACGTGCCTATGCGGAGTTCGAGCGGTGCTCCAGTTATGGCTAGTGTCTGCAGTTTTTGTCTGGTCGTTATTAGCATGGATTTGGTTTTGTCAATGTTAATTTGCATGCGGTTTTGATTGCTCCATCTAGCAAGATTATCAAGTTCCTTTTGTAAAGAATTCTCTAATTCACTACGGTTTTCTTGACTAGTATATATAGTACAGTCGTCTGCAAATAGATCACAAGTTGTATTGATATATAAAGGAAGATCATTAATATAAACTGCAAAAAGCAGTGGACCTAGTATTGAGCCCTGAAGCACACCAATATTAAGCTGTGTGGGTCTTGATAGACAGTTGTTGAAGGACACAACTTGTTGTCTGTCGGATAGAAATGACGTAATTATGTTCACTATATTGGTGCTTGTCTTCATTTGTTTTAGTTTTCTAATTAGAATATCATGATCTACCATATCAAAAGCTTTTTTAAAGTCTACAAACACCGCTCCACAAATTCTATCGTTGTTGATGTTTAAGTGCCAGTTATCGGTCATTTTTGTTAGAGCACTATGGCAAGAATATTTAGGTCGAAACCCAGATTGACTGTTAATTATTAGATTGTTGTTAATTAAATGGTGTAACGTTATTTTATGAATGTGTTTTTCTAGTGGTTTTGATAGCGACGATAGTAAGGAAATAGGTCTATAATTACCCAAAACGCTATTATCGATTGAGCCATTTTTAATTAGCGGAAACACTTTAGCAATTTTAAATGCAGATGGAAAGTAGTTTTTGGCCAGGCACTGGTTATATATGAACGTTAAGGACTAGCTAATGACCGGTGCAGCACAACGAAGAATTCTATTACTGATACCATCTAGGCCAGTGTTTCCCAACGTGGGGCCCACGCCCCACAGGGGGGCAATTTGACTGTTAAGGAGGGCAATTCGAAAATGGAAGTTAAAATAGTTGTCGCTTTGTAGATAATCCGTTTAATCAGAAAGTCTCTGTATAGTAATCAACTAGTTAAACGCAGGGTTTTATTTTTGTGACAAGAACTACCTTCTAACATTGGATTTTTTTCTGACAGAAATACCAAATTGGTTTAGACATAGCAATCTAAGACGAGAAGCAAGGAATAGACTTCAGCTGTCTCTCTTAGAAGGAATTATTAGAATTAGAGCAGAACTATTATCTGAGATAGCGGAGAAGAAACTTTGGTGCTGGTTGGGAGACAAGTCTCCATACTTATAGGATTATCAGATAGCTGAGATGATACTTTGGTGCTGGTTGGGAGACTAAGTCTCCATACTTATACGATTATCTGAGATAGCTAAGAAGAAACTTTGGTGCTGGTTGGGAGACAAGTCTCCATACTTATACGATTATCAGATAGCTGAGATGATACTTTGGTGCTGGTTGGGAGAAATGTATCCATACTTGTACGATTATCAGATAGCTGAGATGATACTTTGGTGCTGGTTGGGAGACAAGTATCCATACGTATACGATTATCTGAGATAGCTGAGAAGAAACTTTGGTGCTGGTTGGGAGACAAGTCTCCATACTTATACGATTATCTGAGATAGCTAAGAAGAAACTTTGGTGCTGGTTGGGAGACAAGTCTCCATACTTATACGATTATCTGAGATAGCTGAGAAGAAACTTTGGTGCTGGTTGGGAGACAAGTCTCCATACGTATACGATTATGAGATAGCTGAGATGATACTTTGTTGCTGGTTGGGACAAATGTATCCAATCTTCTGTGCAGGGCTGACTCGATGGGTGAAAGCACCAGTCCTTGGAACAGATGCACCCCCTGTAGATGGCCAGCCCATGGATTGTGCCGATGTTATTAACGTCCTTAAAGACATGTCGAGAACAGAAGACTTTGACGTCAGTGAATCCACTTCGCTGTCCAGGATGAAAGACTTGGGAGTAAGAATTAGCACGGCCAGACACGAGAATTTTTTATCGGGAAAACGAGGTGCCTCGTTACCAATACAGAACTGGCACTATTAGCCATCGAATGCTGATGCTTATGCCGGGGGGAGGATCTGAGCACCTATGGACCTGTCCGGAGTGCAATGAAGATACCCCAGCTGATAACTGATAACCGATAACTGAATGTATCCAAACTTATACGATTATCAGATAGCTGAGGTGATACTTTGGTGTTGGTTGGGAGAAAAATCTCCATACTAACCTAGCCCCAATAGATATGTCCTTTTCAGGATTAAGACAACCTGGAGCATTGCAACCTTAGGAGTTCAGTCCAGTTTTCCAGAAGATTAATAACCAATAGAGTAACCAACAAACCGAGCAACCATTCTGCATTCTAGGCCTGAAGGTTTGCCGAGATACGAGGAAGCTTCAAATGAAAACCTTAAATGTTCTTGTAAAAAAATTTTGGTGAATATATTCTGAAAAAGTAAAGAACAAATTTATCATTTTTCGAAGTAGTCACCACTGTGTTCAATGCAAGTCCTCCAGAGCCGATAAAGTGCTTGGATTCCTGTAGAAATAAAAAGGATAACAGAAAGCTGCTCCTCTTTAGTGCGTATAAAAAGTGGGGCGACCATCTTTATACTGCTTTTATGACGTCACCACGTTCCTCTGCGTCATGATGTCATGTGCTTAACACTCTTGATATCCTTAACAATGATATTGACAGGTTACAAGACAATGGCATGGTTATTGTAATTTCTAGCACACTTTTAAGGTTTTCATATGAAGCCCCCTTGTATGTCGTACTTTGGGCAGTCTTGTAGTATGTGATCTGCTGTCTGCGGCAGCAATCCACATGTGCACATGGCTGATTTGCCAATCTGAAATTTTTGCGTAATCTATTGTGTCCTGTTCTGAGGCACAGAATAATTTGTTCTGGACTGTCCATAACGTGATAATCGTTTTGAGCAGGTTTTAGTGACTTTCTAACTGATTTGATCATTCTTTTCTTGTGGTGGTGTAATGGGTAAATCAGGTTGTTCTTCTGTTGCTCCTTAGCTTATCGATCAGCTCTCTAGTTTATCCAGGTACTTCACAGTGTTTATGATAGGGGACCAGTGTTTTCGGTCAACATACTTTATTGGGTTAGAGTCTGTCAACCCAATAAAGTATGTTAGAGTCTGTTGACACAATAAAGTATGTTAGAGTCTGGTACAATGAAACACCTAAAGCTCATGTAGGAGGCGTTACCAAAATAGACATAATCCCGACAGCCCATTTGTGCTGGTCTGAATCTAGTCTTGAAAATCTTGTTGGTTTCTGAGCTTGGAAAGGGAAAGAACTCTGCGGCAAATTTCACGTAGATATAGTAGTTGTGCATAGGGCACATGATCATTATCAATTTCATAATGATTTTGCCTTAAAAGTTTAGTATAAGAATGGTTTTTTTTTTATTGCCAGAGAGGACTTTTATCCTGTAAGAAGCTTTTGTAGAAGAGCTAGTCAATTTAAATTAAATTGGGGGTGGATTGGCTGAGAATCACGAAGTCCACCTCAGTCTTGCGCAGACTTGGTTTAAGATTCACTGTCAACAGTTCCGAGTATAAAAGTGTTGATCAGATATCGCAGGAGAGATCTTCACACACACACACACACAGACACACACACACACACACTCACACACACACACACACACACACACACACACACACACGCACACACACATACACACACACACACACACACACGCACACACACGCACACACACACACACACACACACACTCTCTCTCTCTCACACACACACACACACACACACACACACACACACACATACACACACACACACACAGAGTATGTACATTTAAATGTTTGTTAGTGTGTTTGTGATTGGGTATATGCGCAAGCGAGGGAGTGTGTATTTGTGAGTTATTGAGTGGGTGTATAGCTGTACGGATTTTGTGTGAATAATGTATGTATGTATGAATATGTGTATGTAGGTATGTATGTATGTATGTGCTTATACATGTGCGTAAGTGTGACTGTCTGCCTCATAACATGGCCATATGCATTATTTATGTTCACAACGTTCATTTAACCATGTTTTTTTTTCTTCTATGTGAATGTAACATGCACAATGTATCATTGATGTAGGAAAGATGAGTGGTTGGAAGGGCCGAGTGTAAGACTGACCTGCGAGCCCAATTTGTGACCCTTTAAAAATAAAGTTTGTTCGTTCGTTCATCATCATCATAATTGTGTGCCATGGCGACAGTGCAGGATTTACGTATAAATCAAATCAAATCAAATCAACTTTATTAGGGTCACAAATTGGGCGCGCAGCCCGTCTTACATTCGGTCCTTCCAATCACTCGTCTTTCATTCATCAAGAGCATTATACATTTACATAGGAAGAAAAATAAACATTGTGACATGAATGTTGTAAACATAAACAAGGCTTATTACCATGTTATGAGGCCCATCTCCCACTTATCCATACATCACCCTGTGACGAAATCCCCAGCTTCCTCTTCATCTTTTGCTTAAATTGGAGTAAATTCTTTTTAAAACCCTTATGTAATTATAGAAGAATTTAATTGCGTTTTTATTCCTATATATCTATGTATAGATAGTCCATGGCTATAGCATAAATCTACTGCTAATTGACGGTATTAGTTTAATAGGAAATAATACGTTATACTAGGATTGGTGGAGAGGCTGAATTTACAAAGTAGAGTACCCAGCCAAATCTACAAATTTGGCTACGACTATTTTACAATTTGGTCGGATAAATTAAAGGAAACGAACTCCCTGGCACGACCACTTCCGGTCAGGAGAAAAATACTAAAATCGTTCTTTTCGCAATTTAGACGTCGGTGCAAACACATCTGCTAGTCGCTAGGCTCTATAAAATACTTATAAAGTGTTAAGAGTTTTATCTTTGGCACGTATTACGGCCATAAATATATTAACAATATATTAGAGAGATTCCTAGAGCAGTGTTTGTACCTGACAAGTTCGGTCAGTAGATTAGAAGGGTAAGGAATAGTTATGTGTACCAAAATAAAATATTGCCGTGTGCGCCCGAGATTTCCGTGTGTAGTTAAAGTTGGAAACCGCCGATAATAGGTTATTTTACCTAATTATTTACCATAATAATTATTTTACCGACTAAACTCGATCGCGTATATTATACTTCGTACAGGTAGTTTACTAAGCACACAGAGTAAAGGGTAAAACGTAACTGTGTAGAAAATTACCTTTACATGAGGTTTAGAGAGGTGTAGCCGATTTGAGATAGTTGTAAACTTTATAAAGTCGGATAGAACCCAATTTTCGATTAGTCCGTATAGCAGTAGACTAGGCCATACTAATCGAGCCGTTAGTTGAGGAATAACACGGGGCAGTTCCTAGTAATAATATTGCGAGGCCGCGAAAATAGATCTTACTAAACACGCGTAAAAAATGTCAAATACTAGCGTGGTAGATCCTAGGCATGTTCGTTAATTTTTATCGGTGATTTCTCACCAATTCGCAGTCCTGTTCTTGCCGGCCACTCCATTAACTTTCAGCCTATCATATTCTATTAGGATAATTACATAAACTGTATTTTAAAATATACGTTATATAGAATCATTATTAATTATATGCTAGGAATATAGCTTCAGAATTTGAACATAAATATCTATAATAGGTAATCTGTTTAATAGATTGTATTCATATCTACCTGTAGATTACTTTGTAATTATGGTATTTTAATAATATAATTATGATATGCATTATATGATTATGTTTAATTATTACTGAATACTTATTACATTCACTTATAAGAAAGCTTAGAATGATTTTATTGAGCTGGTTTCTTAGGTAGTGTTTTACTATTGATCCTAGGATAGGGAATAATAGGGAGCAGGGACAGATAGCTCATGCTATTTTGTTTCTGAAAATGTTATGAGATGTAATCGGCCATCAGGAACAATCCATGGCCGATGCTTACCGATGTCTCGACAGAAGAGTCAACTGCTCTCGCTGTATATATTTCACAGATTTGACACCTTCAGCGCCAAGCTTTAGATGCGCTAACCTGTGGGACTCATTGTGAAGCATCACTCACCATCTCACTTATGCTTACTAACTAGGGTTTACATGCACTGTGTAAGCCGGAGAACCAGAAGATAAGTGGCCAAACTTACCGTTGGCCACCACCACGACCACCACCATCTACATGCAAATAATACCAGCTTTGTCAGGCCATGTCAATGATTAGACTGTTTAGTAGATTCCAACCCATAAGATTAGATATTCAATAGAATAGAGGGAAGTGTACCACCCTTTTCATGTACAGGGCTGCCTCCAGTGGAGCACCCAAAGTGTTATAAGATATTAAATATTAATGTGAGTCTAATTTTACAACCTCTAGTTGTTACCTCAGTAACCTTAGTCATAGCTGTGTGAGAAGTACGAAAGTTTGTCGCTTTTAAATATTTTACTCTGTCTTTCTCCGTGTCGGTGAGAGGGATTAGAGTTGGGGGCTCGAGCTTTGTTTTATTTCAGGCAACGTAGCTAGACAACCTTGGCAGACTGTCTGTATCAAATCAGTATAGTTGTACGCCATTCCTGTCTGCCTGAACACTGTCAGAAGATTAGACTTGTTCTGGGACCTTTATTCCGCCTAGAATTACGAGCTATTCAGTCTTGTCTTCTCCAGTGACCTATTTTTCTATTCGTAGAAAGTCTATCCACAGCACTTTGATAGATTCCTTATCATCGTAGCTGACGCTACGCTACACACCCCACACACACACACACACACCCACCTACCCACACACGCGCACACCAGGTACACATACATACCCCATACACATATATACCCCACCAACCGACCCATCTCCCTCGCGCACATCCCCCACCCACACACACTGCCCTCACCTGATCCCCCAACCAAAACACACTCGCCACCCACAAACATTCCCCCACTAACCCACACATCCCACGCCCATCCACATCCTAACCCACACATCCTTTCCCCACCCACACCTCAAACCACCTATCCCTCAGCCACATCTCCATCGACCACGTATTCCCCACACACGCACACAATCCCCCACCAACCCACACATCGCACATCCACTCACACATCCCCAAACCATACACACACATCCCCACCAACTGACATGTCCCTACCCCCCCCCCCCCCCCAACACACACACACATCTAGCTAACCACCCATACATCCCCAAACCACTCACACACACCCAACAACCCACACATACAAATTCCACCCACCCACACATGCCTTAACCCAATCCCACACCACACAATCCCCCACCCGCACATCACATACACCCCCTACCACGCAATATTCCCAAGCCACGCACCACACACACACACACACACATATCCCTCACCAACACATCCCCACTTGCACACCACACACATATCCTCCACCCAGATACCACACAATAATCCCACCCACACCCACACATATACCCTTACCCATCCACCCCACATACCCCCACTCACACACCACAAACACACACATACCTCACCCACACAATATCCCCAACCAACACACCACACACCTCTCCCCACCCACACACGCATTCCCAACCCGTGCACCAACAGACACTCACTCACGCATACATCCTCCACTACGCACCCTCACCCCCACCCACCCACCCCCAACCAAACATCTCTCGATCACAATACCCCTACCCACACACATCCTCCACCCACCCACACATCCCACCCCGACACATACAACTCCCTCACCCACTTACACATCCCTAAGCCACTCACACACCCTCACCAACTCATTCCCCATCCACGCACACATCTCCCACCCACACACCCCCACATACTTTCCCCAACCACTACACATCCCTACTCACCCCCACATATACCCCACCCATACACACATTCCCCACACCCATCTTACACATCCCCCACACCACCCACTACCCTCCACCCACACACATATCCTCACCCATACCACCACAAACATATCCTCCACCCACACATCATGCACACATTCCACACCAACACACCGACACATATCTCACACCCACACACCATACACTTCTCCCCACCCGCCCTTGCATCCCCTACCCACACAACCCCGCCACCCACACATACTTCCTCAAACTATCCACACATCTCCACTCACATAAACACACATCCCCCGCATCCGTCCCATACACATATCTTCCATCCATATACACATCCCCCACACCCATTCCCACACCCCTACTTTCACCCCCACACATCCATCCACACATTCCACCAACACCCACAAATATCACTACCCACCAAAACCCACACACCCCAACCCATCCAAACGCATACCCCCACCCACACATCCCCCACCCACACATATCCCCACACTCACACACATCCTCCACACACACCCACACCTCCTCACATCTAGACACACACAAAATGTCTCACGTTAGCATTGAAACTAGTATGAACAAACTCCCACACTTTACTCACACACATAAACTGACACTTGTCATGCGCAGTCTCATAAAAATGTTAAACATGGAGAAAAAATTCATTCTGTCTCTCATTCACACTCACTGACTCTCTCACTCAAACTACAGTAATGAACATGAGTTTATATAATGCATGATAAAATCAAATGGTATTTAACTGATAATATGACATATGAGAATACACAAACATATGGATTCACGTATTACATAACATGCGTGTTACATGACATGCATCTGCTCAGCTCTCTCTCTCTCTCTCTCTCTCTCTCTCTCTCACTCTCTCTCTCTCTCTCTCTATCTCTCTCTCTCTCTCTCTCTCTCTCTATTCTTCCATATACACACACTCACACGCATGCGCGCGCTCACACACACACACACTAACACATCAACTCTCCCACTGTCTCACTCTCTCACACACAGTCCTTCACACACACACACACTCACTCTCTCAATCACACTCTCTCACACAACATACACGTACGCATGAACGCATGCATGCACGCACACACTCCCTCACTCACTCTCACACATACACGTACGAATGCATGCACTGACACATTCCCCCACCATTTCTCACTCAATCACTCTCTCCACACACACGCATGCACGTGCGCACACACATTCACTCTCTTTCTCTCTCTCTCTCTCTCTCTCTCTCTCTGACACCCTCTCTCTCTCTCTCTCTCTCTCTCTCTCTCTCTCTCGCTCTTTCTCTCTCTCTCTCTGGCTCCCATACGAACACACGTATATAGTGGACAATTATAGTTAAACAATTATAATGAACAATTATACTGAACAATTATACTGAACAATTATACCAGTAAATGAATTATGGTGGCATATAGTCGATATGGATTAAGTATTGAAAGAGTTTTCGGTTAAATGTGTAGGGACTCATTGGAGTTTTCAGATCTGGAAGCAGCTCATTCCTAAAGTGAGCAGCAGAATAGGCGAAACATGTTTTGTATAGGTCCAATCTAGGCTTTGAGACATGTAACAAATTTAGGCGCTTGCTGTTCATTGCATTAGATTGAATCAGCGGCAGAAGATACTCTGGGGTATTTTGAGATATAATTTTATTTACTAATTTGGCTTTGTTGAAAAGGAAGAGCTTTTGAAGTGGTAGAAGTCTTAGATGATTGTATAAATTATTACTTTCAACGTGCTTTATGCCAGAAACCAGACGAATAGCGTGGTTTTGTAGAGAACATAGTCGTTTTAAATTAGATTTAGGGCAACCATCCCAAACTGTGGAGCAGTAGTCGAGATGTGATTGGATATAGCATGTATAGAATATTTTTCGTGTGCTTTCGTCCAGAAAGTGCTGAATTTTAGCAAGTTGGTAAACTTTTTGAGCTATTTTCTTGGTAAGAGCGTGAACATGAGAGCTCCAGTTCAAATGGCTGTCAATTAAAAGACCTAGTGTTTTATGTTCAGTCACATTAACTATAGGTAACGTGCCTATGCGGAGTTCGAGCGGTGCTCCAGTTATGGCTAGTGTCTGCAGTTTTTGTCTGGTCGTTATTAGCATGGATTTGGTTTTGTCAATGTTAATTTGCATGCGGTTTTGATTGCTCCATCTAGCAAGATTATCAAGTTCCTTTTGTAAAGAATTCTCTAATTCACTACGGTTTTCTTGACTAGTATATATAGTACAGTCGTCTGCAAATAGATCACAAGTTGTATTGATATATAAAGGAAGATCATTAATATAAACTGCAAAAAGCAGTGGACCTAGTATTGAGCCCTGAAGCACACCAATATTAAGCTGTGTGGGTCTTGATAGACAGTTGTTGAAGGACACAACTTGTTGTCTGTCGGATAGAAATGACGTAATTATGTTCACTATATTGGTGCTTGTCTTCATTTGTTTTAGTTTTCTAATTAGAATATCATGATCTACCATATCAAAAGCTTTTTTAAAGTCTACAAACACCGCTCCACAAATTCTATCGTTGTTGATGTTTAAGTGCCAGTTATCGGTCATTTTTGTTAGAGCACTATGGCAAGAATATTTAGGTCGAAACCCAGATTGACTGTTAATTATTAGATTGTTGTTAATTAAATGGTGTAACGTTATTTTATGAATGTGTTTTTCTAGTGGTTTTGATAGCGACGATAGTAAGGAAATAGGTCTATAATTACCCAAAACGCTATTATCGATTGAGCCATTTTTAATTAGCGGAAACACTTTAGCAATTTTAAATGCAGATGGAAAGTAGTTTTTGGCCAGGCACTGGTTATATATGAACGTTAAGGACTAGCTAATGACCGGTGCAGCACAACGAAGAATTCTATTACTGATACCATCTAGGCCAGTGTTTCCCAACGTGGGGCCCACGCCCCACAGGGGGGCAATTTGACTGTTAAGGAGGGCAATTCGAAAATGGAAGAAATCGGCTGAATATAACAAAACGGGGAGACTTGAGACTGAAGTTAACTAAATTGGAACCTGACATAAGATCTCTTTGCAGCAAGTATCAAGCGCAAGGATCTCACTAAATTTAAATAATAAATAATTACTAATAATTAAAATAATATAGAAAAATCTTTCATTAAAATTATTTTGTACTTGAATTTCAGTTCTCCATTATATGTTTTGAAAATTTATTTACTGTGTTTGCTCAATAATTACCTAGTGATTTCTTCCTAAAACCTATCATTCAAGTTTCTTTAGTGAACATTTCAATTTTTGAATATTAAAAATAATGTATATGTTGAGGGGGGGGGGGGGGCGGGGGAGGGGGGCAATATGAATTTTAGAAAGGCTTAAGTGGGGCATGGCACAAAAAAGGTTGGGAAACACTGATCTAGGCCGTGTGAGTTTGTTGATTTGAGGTTTAAGAGATATTTATAAACGTCTGCAACAGACATTAAAGGAATCTCAGCGAGAATATTTCTGGTGCACTTCTCCTCACAGAATGATGCCAGTGAACTTAAATTACACGATGAGTCTGGTATTGAAGACTTTAGATTCTCTATTTCTGATTGAAAGAACCAACTGAATTCATCGCATGCTATAGAATTTGGTATTGCTGATTCTGTAGGGCGTTTCTTATTGGTTAGCAAGTTAATAGCCTTCCATATATTTGTACTGTTTGAATTATCTACAATCAAATTTTTTAAATGATCTTTTTTTATCCTACTAATTTCATATTTAACTTTATTCCTTAGTCTGCGGTAATTGATGAAGTCTTTATTTTTGTGTGCTGTATCTCGCTCTCTCATGATTTCCAGAACTTCTCTAGTGACCCATGGTGATTTATGTTGATTTTTGACTCGAACTTCTTTGATTGGCACGTGTTTATCGAACACATTGTAGACTGTCTTCGTCCAGAAAGCTAATGCATCGTCCGGGTCAGGAAGTTGGTAAATGTGATCAAGGGCTGCTTTTCTTAAGTCTTGCAAAAATAAATCTTGGTTGAATGCTTTAAAATTTCTAAATTTGATACTTACATGTTTATGTTTAAGAGGTTTGAATCCAATTCTTGACCATGTACAACGTACCGGGTAGTGGTCACTAACTGTACTAACAGGAACAGAACATTCAATAATATTATTATATAAGCTAAACAAGCTATAGCTTAGGACCCCCAAGAAAGTGGGGGGCCCAAAAAATATTGTCCGAGTGAGCAATTGTCATATATGTATACTGAAATATACTGCAGTATTATTAGCGATTTCGTTGCTAACGGAGGAGTGAGTGCAGTATACGAAAATAACCCTGTCGTGTTTCCTATTGGATAAATACGAAACTGTTTTTATGAAAATCGCGAATGACAACTTTAACGAGGGGTCAAAAGGTTATTCTTCAGTCCTGCATGCTTGAAAGCTATTGCAAGTGAATTGTTTGAAGCATATTTTCCACTGTTTGACAAAGGTAAGGAAGTTTATAGTTTGACTTGTTTATTGTCAAAGGTAAGCTAATTTAACCTGCATTTTTGAACTGCGCACTGCGCATCCAATTTTACATATAAATGTTGAGTGTCAACAATATTCGTTATGCAGAAGACATAGAATAAAAAAATTTTGTGAGCACGGTCGTGGTGTGTACTCTTATTAAATTCATAATGTCGGAATCGCGGCATATTTGAATAGTGTCTGCTTTTTTTAAATAAACAAGAAGATTTACAATCATCAAGTTAAACAAAATATCAATATACGTTTAAATTCTATTACATATTTATTTTGTTGCTTTATATTTATTGTATTTATTGTTCATCTTGCTACATGACTTAAAATTTATGAAAGTTAAGTCAGTTTTCAAACGTGTCCATCGTCCATTGCTGAAATTTAATTGACTGGTTCACAGTTTTATTTGTATTAATAAATGTCTTATCAAGAGAATTATACTTTATTGTGCATTTATGAATGCTGTGTCCATTTTTGCACACAACTATAGAGGTTCTAGCAAGATTCGTTATGCAGAGGTGTGGAAAAAAATATTTTGTGAGACCACCTGGTTACATCTTTACAATCGGGAAAATTCACAATGGTGGCATTCCAGCATATAATATCATACTAGTGTCTGTTTTTATTGAAACACTGGAGATGTAGAATCATAATATACAAAATATCAAATAATTTCTAGAGATAATTTGTGTTGATGATTTAATAATTTTTATTCATGTGACGTGGCGGAACCATTGTTGATTTGTCTGCCCACAGTTTGCAAGATGTCAACCAGACGTTATAAAAGTGGAGCTCAAAAGAAGCAGAGAGCTGAAGAAGAGCTTAGCAAGATAACAAAATTAGATAGTTTTTTAACAAAGATAGATAAGTGGCCTGATGAACCGAAAGCCTCTACCACAGTGAGTCAGTCACAGGATATTCACCCTATTCCTGATACAGAGCCTGGTACATCTAGTTGTATAGAATCTACTTCAACGAATGAAGCAAAAAATATTAAGATTAATAAACCAGAGAGTAGTACAAGCACAGAAGATTCAGCATCAAAAACAAACAGAATGATGTTGGGGTATGGGGTGATTTAAGTAAAGATGAGATTTTAAACTGGGTAGAAAAAGGTCCGTCAGAATGTCAGCACTCAAATGGTTCATTTGAAAAATCAAAGAAGCTTTTTGCAAACCAAGACAGATATTGCTCGAAAAGCTTGTTCTATCCCAAACGGGCTAATGGTGAAAAATATTACAGAGAATGGTTAGTATATTCGCCAGCTACTGGTCGTGTATACTGTTTCGTGTGTAAACTCTTTTCAAATTCTTCTACACCATTATCATCCGATGGATTTTGTGATTGGCGCAACACCTATTTAGTTCAAAGTCATGAAAACTATGTAGACCATAAAACAGCTTCGGTAACATATCTTACAAGAATACGTGGCTCAACAATTGATTGCCAGCTAGCAGAACAGATAAATAATAAACGGCAGTACTGGAAAAATGTTCTTGAACGAGTTGTGGCAGCCATAATTACTATGGCAGAGCGTGGTTTACCTTTCAGAGGAGATAAGGAAACATTTGGTTCTCCTCACAATGGCAATTTCCTTGGATTACTCGAACTTATAGCAAAATTTGATCCTTTTCTTGCAAGCCATATACAAAAATTTAGGAATAAAGGATCAGGTGTCACATCTTATCTTTCTAAAACAATATGTGATGAATTTATCCAAATTATGGCCATAAAGTAAGAGACTCAATCTTGGATGATTTAAGAACTGCAGGGTACTTCAGTTTATCTGTAGATTCCACTCCAGACTGGTCCCATATTGATCAGCTCACTGTTATTGTGAGGTATGTTTCACCAGATGATGGGCTCCCTATTGAACGTTTTCTAACTTTCCTAGAGATTGGTAGCCACACAGGGGAAAGTATGGCTAAGATGGTGCACAACTACCTTACAAAAGAGTGCAAAATAAATTTTAGTAAGTGTCGAGGCCAGTCATATGATAATGCTGCCAATATGTCTGGCAAATACAAGGGTATGCAAGAAATAATATTGAAGATTAACAAGTATGCTATGTATATTCCATGTGCTGGTCATTCCCTGAATCTTGTTGGTAGAGCAGCAGTAGACTGTTGTTTAGAGGCAGTAAACTTTTTTGGAATTGTTCCAGAAATATATAATTTCTTTTCATCATCTACACATAGATGGGCAGTGGTGTTGTCATTCTTCAAAGATGATTCAAAAGTTCCAAAATCTTTGTCAAAGACTAGATGGGAAGCACATTCAATGGCCACAAGTGCAATACTTGATAGTTATGATGGAATAATTTCTGCATTGCATCAGCTGCATATTGATACTACAGAGAAAGGCGAAACAAGAAATCAAGCCATAAACATTTTGAATAAAACAGAGGAGTTTGAATTTATGGTATTGTTATGTTTGTGAAGTTACTTGCTAGATGAATTTCGCAAGACTAGTCAATCACTGCAAGACCCCCAAATTAGTCTAGATGTATGTAGGAAATTGTATGCTTCACTTTAGGATTTTGTTAAAGGTTCCAAGGATCTTTTCGATCATTTTGAAGAAGAAGCAAAGAAAAAATTGCCTGATGTTGATTACAAGAAAAGAAGATATAGAAGAAGGCATATCAATGATGATGAAGATGATGCTTTAGAGAACCTTGAGCCAAGAGACAAGTTCAGAGTCAAAACATTTATACCTGTGATGGATGCATTAGAGTCAAGTCTGGCACAGAGGGCCTCAGTATACAACGATGCTGCAAAAAAGTTTTCATTCTTAACAAAACTAGAAGCTACAGAAGAAGATATTCATGAAGGAGTTAGTGCTTTATGCCAAACATATCCTGAAGATGTGGACATGAATCTTGTAGGAGAAGTCAAGAATTTTCATCAATATGGTAGACATAGTCAAGCCCATAGTTCAGCGGAACAAGATAGTCTGACACATCAGGATCTGTATAGGGTCATATTTAACGATCGTGTCCAATCAGCATTCCCTAATGTAGAAGCAATTTTGAGATTGTTTCTTAGTATGATGGTTGCAAATTGCCCTGGAGAAAGATCTTTTTCTCAGCTGAAGAGGATAAAAAATGAATTTAGAACAACAATGACTCAAGATAAATTATGTTCCCTCAGTCTCATGTGCATAGAAAGCGACAAACTACGCAGTTTATCATTTGATGATGGCATCAGTGACTTTGCTCTGGCAAAGGCAAGAAAGAAAATATTTTAGTTTAATATAATTCCTTAATTCTTATAACATGTTTCAAGAGATTAGATAATAAGTCTTTGTAAATTGTGCCTTTTAAAAGAACTTTTGTTTCTTTTTACCAGAGCTTGCATTTTTAAGTTTGTTATGAATAAAAATGATTTTAAGTTAAAGATTTATTATTTCACTATCAATATACTTCTTAATTGTATTTCAGTTTAACCCTCTAGGTATCCGAAAATCATATTTGTCACTGACATAGAATATCTGGACTTATAAAGGGCCCCATATTTCAAATAGCTTAGGGCCTTATTAAGTCTAAATCCGGCCCTGCATGGCGATAAACACGGGCGCTCATGTTTTGCAATCTCACTCCATCACCAGAGTCGTGGATCAGCTCTGTATTCTTGTCTCGAGCATACCACGTGGCCAAGCCATCGAGGTATTTATTTTATTCAATGCCTTCAACCACACTAAAGTGAACAGACAAGACCTGAAAGAGAAAATACTAACACTAACAACAAAACTAAGAAGTATGGGATGCCAGGTCACAATTGCATGGATACCAGCACACAGAGGAATAACTGGCAATGAGAGGGCAGACAGAGCCACAAAACTCGGGACAAGCAGCCAGAATATAGTAAACACAGGACTCGGCATTCTGGAGGCAAAAAGCATTATCAAACAACAAGTAATCGACAAATGGAAACAACAATGGAGAGACAGCAATAAAGGACGACACGCCTACCACATGCTCAGAGAGCCAAGTATGAAAAGTCAAGTGAAAGACAACACAAAAATACCAACGTACAAGAAACTATGGAGTTAAAGATAAAATCACCCGACCACATTGCATTGATTGCCGGGAGGAAAACACTATAGAATCTTACCTACTATCGTGCACAGCCTATGTCCAGGAACACAGGGACCTAGTAGAATACTTCCAAACAAGAAACACTATAGAACACTACCTACTATCGTGCACAGCCTATGTCCAGGAACACAGGGACCTAGTAGAATACTTCCAAACAAGAAAGACTATAGAACATTGCTGTCAGGGTCTTAAACCTGGCTCGTTATACCTAACACATGTGAGACAAATACAAGTACAACATGATTGGACTTGAGACACAACGACACGAAGTTCAATGGATTTATTTACCGATCACATGCAATACAATCTAGTTTGGCATGTGATGATCATTACAATACATATATTATACATCAATACACTTACAGACAACCCACAGCTTACAGTCTATCTCACAAGATGTACAAGCACTCGACTTTCGGGCACAGAACTACACAAAGCCTTTCTCTCCCAACACGTCCTGTCTGGTCCGAGTACCCAAGCTGTCTGTCTGTTTCTCGCCAAGCGCTTTCCCTCTGTGGATTGGCTTCACGAGGCCTGCGTGCGTCTTGCTTTGTCCTTGCCTGACCGCTGGCTATCGCGTCAGCCAGCAACCTGCGGGCAGGTAACTAATACTCGCCTGGCGGGCGTAACGATGTTACTGCATCCCGGTTGGGGACTATTCGCCTGGCGGGCGTAACGATGTTCCTGCATCTCGGTTGGAGACATTCGAGATTCTGACACGCTCCCCCGGGGCTTCTTCGTGAAAGATGTCATCTTTCATGTATACTCTATATACATACCGAGTTAATATTTTAACCATGTCAGAATCGAATTTTCTGTTGTTATATACATTGGTATAGAAATACATAAGAAATACAAGTTGTATTTTAAGACATGTGGTGTTCAATCTTTACCACTTGCCAAGTTTCATCCTCTCGATGGATGATTACCTGAGTTGCAATATTGACCCAGTCAGATCGGTAGCACCAGCTTTCCAAAGCAACTACCTCGCAACCTCTAAAAAAAAAAAGTAATAATATGCTCTTTGTAACAAAAAACATCTGGTAAGACCGTAATACGACTTTTTATAAGCCGTATTCAACGTTCGAGTTCCGACCTCATTTGGCCCTGAGCTCTTCCGTCAGTCTACAACGTCGGTAACCCTATACCATGCCTAGTTGATGACTTCTTGGAGTGTTAACAATCTGGCAACACCATGGCTATTTATATACAACACATATTCGAATACATTTCAATTTACCGCCCTTGGTGTAATAATGTAATAACAATTAAATGAAAGGGACATAATTTTAAACAATCTTAAATTTAATAATTTACAATTATTCTTATATTTCTCAGCGTCATCGCTTGATGCTTTCCCATACTAGCGAAAAAATGTCGATAGTATGAATAAGTTAATCAAGATATGATTCTAAGATTACACTAGTTGAAACAATACTAATACACAATTCGTGTATTCGAAATTGATGATTCCTAAATATTTTAGAAGCGTCATACCTTTTTAAGGTTTTGTTTGTCGTCTGCTAATTTTGGACTACATTTATAAATTATCCGGAAGTACACACGAACAGCTGATGTTGAAAATTCTATAACACACTTGTTCCGGTCTGATGTAGCAATTCGGAATGTAACTGTTCTGATCGTTCATGTGTTCGTTGTTTCGCTGGAAAACTTGTGGATTTCGATTGACTGCAGTGGTGTAAATGTCAAAGTTCAGTTCACTCTTTCATAAACGGATTAAAATATCACTGGATATGTTTCACTCGCAGATACCACTGATAAATTGGATAGTTCGCTTGCGGTAAGTTTAGAGCGAATGTGGCACTGTTCTTGTTTCGTAATATATATACAATTAATATTGTTCGCTTTCTACCATACGCTACACAATTATTCAAGACACTTACTACAGTAATAATAAAATAAGAAAACTATATATATAGTGGGAATGAACCCTATCACATCACATAGTAGACATACACAGCTTTCGTGGGAAAAAAAACTTCACTGATGGCTGTGTTGGTCTGAGTGTATTTGACACACTGCACTCAGACATTAGTGCTTACTGGGTCGGTCGGACAACGGGACAAAAGATCGGCAATCGTGTTGGTTCTGCCTGCGATACGTCGAACTTCAAAGCTGTAATCTTGAAGCTCAAGAGACCAGCGCGCTATCATTTGGTTGGTAGGTACTCCTGAAGTAATAAATTTTAAAGGGCTATTGTCGGACTCCACAATGAAATGACGTCCCAGGAGGAATCTGGAAAATTTAGTTATACCCACCACTAGAGCAAAGGCTTCCAACTGCGGTGTCGACCAAGCGCGTTCTCTAGGTTTTAATTTTCTAGAGGCGTAGTATACAGGGTGTAGAATGTTATCATGTTCCTGTAACAGAACTGCCTCAATCGCCACGGAGCTCGCGTCTTGCGTAATCTGAAAGGAACAAGTGAATTTGGCAATTTGAGAATGGGATTCTTTAAACTATTCTCAGAGAAATAAGATAACACTTTCTGGAATGCAAATCTTAGGCATTCATTGTTTACAATATTTTCAGGTTGGTCTTTCGTTAGTAGGTTAGTAAATTTTTCAGTCAGTTCAGCAACATCAGGTATGAACTGCCTATAATAATTTAGTAGTCCTAACACACTTCTGACTTGCTTTTTCGTAGTCGGAAGTGAGAGTTTCAGTATTTTGGAAGTATGTTATCGTCTGTCGTGACAAAGCCATTAGATATTTTGTACCCCAAGAAGGATATTTCCTGATAGGCTATGTCTACTTTTGTAGGCTTTACCGTCAGCCCGTGCTGTCTGATCCGTTCAAATGTCTGCTGTAATGTCTTTATATGGTCTGTCATTGTCTTTGTGTGAACACAAATGTCGTCCATGTAACAGATAATGTTTGGTATGTCCACTAGTAAAAGTCGTGTCATACGTACGAATGTCGCTGGGGCATTGACCAGCCCAAATGGAAGTTTGCACCATTCGTACAGTCCCCAAGGTGTGGCAAATGCTGTCAGGTGTCTGCTCTGTTCGTCTACCGTTATCTGCCAGTAACCTTTCGTCATATCTAACTTTGTAAAGAACCTAGAGTCTGTCAGTTCTGTCAGTAGATCTTCAGAGTTGGACATCGGTTCTAGATCTAGAAGTGTTATTTTATTAAATTTTCTATAGTCGATACAGAGTCTTATCGTTTTGTCCTTTTTGCGTACCATGACCATTGGAGATGAGAAATGTGATTGGGATCGTCTAATGATGTTTTTCTCTAAGCTAATGATTTCCTGATGTAAGTTTTCTTTGTAATGCACTAGAATGGTGTAAGGTCTGCATTTTATGGGCGTGTTTGAAGTGAGTGTGATGTGATGCTGTACTAATTCTGTTTGTCCTGGGTTGTTCGAGAAGATGGTGTTGTACTGTTGTATGAGATGTTTGCAGTTGTCTGTTTCTGCTTGAGTTAAGTTTGGGTTTATTTTGATTTCTTTCAAGCAGGTTGTCGTGTCTACTGCAGGTGTTGGAATTTCGTCACTATCTTCGTCATCTTCGTGGTCTATTATTACTGTACAAGCTATTGTATCGTCTTGTTCGTTATCTCTGTTGTAATATGGTCTTAGCATATTGATGTGGAATATTTTGTGTTTGTCTTTTATTTGAATCTCATAGTCTACAGCTGAAATCTGTCTTATTACTTTAAATGGTCCTTGCCAAGACTCAGTCAATAAGTGTCTGTCAATAGGTAAGAGAAGAAGTACGTTCTGTCCAGGTGTCAACGTTATTGTCCTGTTACCTTTGTCTGCATATTGTCTATATGTAGCACCAGATAATTTTAGTGCTTCTTTTGCAATTATACAAGATTTGATGATTCTTTCACGCAATGATGTAACGTATACGTATGAAGATATGGGTTTAAGTAAAGGAGTGGCTTCAGTTAACATTTGATGATAGATACTCAATGGGCCACGTGGTTTGGCACCATAAATAAGTTCAAAATGAGAGAATCCAGTACTAGAATGTGGCACTTCGCGATAAGCAAAAAGTATAGCAGGCAAATATAAGTCCCAGTTGTTGGGATGTTCTTGCGTGACATTAGCAAACATATGCTTTAAATCACCGTTAAACTTCTCTATGATACCAGTTGAGTGAGGGTGATATGGAGAATTGAAACATTGCTTCACCCCTAACATTTTGGTGAAAGCTTGAGTAGATGCGGCAATGAACTGACTTCCCCTATCTGATAGGATAGTGTCTGGAAACCCTATCCGTGAAAATATATGGAAGAAAACGTCCATTATATCATTGGCAGTTATGTTCTTTAACGGAATCGCTTCAGGCCAGCGACTACACAGATCAATGGGTAATAATATATTTATTCCCTCTGGTTGTTATCTGATTAAGAGGGCCCACTATGTCGACAGATATTTTCTCAAAAGGTCGACTGGCTAAGTCAGTGAATTGTAATTTTGCCTGTGTGTGTTTACCTTTCTTTACTAGTTTTTGGCAGATGTCACAACTTCTGCAATATTGCTTAATGTCATTGCAGAATTTGGGCCAATAAAACTGTGTTAGTAATCTTGATCTGGTCTTAGAGTATGCCATATGCCCTGCAAGAGGTATATCATGGGCAAGATGTAAGGCTTGCTTACGGTATTCAACTGGCAAAACAGTTTGCTCTGTTGTGCTGTCACCTCTGGTATAGTACCTGGTGAGGATGCAATTTTTCAAAGCAAAATGCCATCTTGCATTTTTGGTTACCTTTGGCTTTTGGCCGATCAGATTAAAATATTTAGACAATGAAGGATCAGCCTTTTGGGCTGTTACAAAAGTCTCCTTCATAGTTTTAGGAGGTAGTACCACTGGGCTAAGCATTTCTATAGCCTCAGTTTGATTAATTTCATCTTGCACTCTAGCAGTAGATCTAGTTACTGCGTTCACACATTCAATGATATCAGATGGTGATGAAACAGTTTGATCAATGATGTCATGAGATCTTAGTGCTACATTAGCTACTATACATTCATTTGGTGATACAACATTATCAATGATGATATGTGATGGTGATGATGTTATGTTCTCATCAATGCAAACAGATGTTATATCATGAGGCATATCATTCACCTCTGGTAAATTTCCAATGATGATATCACACACAGGGTTAGTTAATGCTGCGCATTTTACTTTCCCAGTGAGGAAAGGTGTCTGAATATATGCCCATGCTAATGGGTACTTTTCAATATTTCCAGAGAATGTTCTACATGTTACGTGCCTGCCTGTATAGTCTGTAGGCATTATGAACTTTCTCTTTAGTCCAATAAGTGAACTGCCGGTGTCCCGAAGGACTGTAGCAGGCTTGCAATTCACATATCCCTGGTGGATGTTTATTCTGCCTTTGGAATCTATTACCAAATTAGCTTCTTCATTGGCAATAGGAATGGAGTGGCCGCATGTCAAAACGCCATCTTCATAAAAGGTATTACAAACAGTACATTAATTTGCGTTAAACATGTCAAAAACCTGTGCTGAGTTCACAGGGTGTTTCTCTGATTGTTCTTCATCTGATGATGAACTATCAAATAAGGCGGCATTTGCTTTCTTGGTCATTTGCCTTCCTTTACAAGCATGACGCCAATGCCCGTACGCCTTACAGAGGAAACATTTACGTGCATTTTTGAAGGCTTTACGTTCCTTATCTTGGCTATTTATGATGTTTTGTAGATATGTAAGATATGCTGGGTTCTTATCACACATCTCACATTGGTGGTGTGAAAAGTTACAATATCTACAATGATTGTATTTCTCAGAGGTAGGCTTATATGGTTTTTGCCTATTATAGGGTTCTGATCGAGATTTTTCATAGTTAGCCGATGCTACAAAGTTTGTATCAATAGCTTCACTAGCAAAACAATGTTTATTGGCTGTATAATAAGCCGAACCACGTCTCTCAATCTGATCTACACTCGTACATTCATTCTCTTGCAAAAATTTTGAAAATGCTGATGGAAGGGATGAGATGACTTTATCCCTGATGATTAGATCTTCTAATTTATTATAATCTTTATCTATTTTAGCTGCTGAAGTCCATTTGGTAAATATGTCTCGGACTAAGCAGAGGTAGTCAGAGAACGTTTGAGTCGGTTTTGGACTCAACTTGCTGAATTGTTCTATGTAACCTGCCTCATCTAACATAAAATGTGCCATAATCTTTGATTTTAGATAATGGTAATCTTTTCTGAGGTCTTTGGGGATAGTCTCTATGACTTTCAGAGGTTCCCCTGACAAACTCCTCATATAAATAATATTCCATTCAGACAGTGGGACCTGGTAATGGTCCATTAAGGTTTCAAAATTCTGGGTGAAGGCTGCAATGCAGTCACCTGAGGTATAATTTCTCACAATACCTTGATACTTTTTGTACTGGTTTTCTTTCTCCAGTCTTTCAGCTTTCTTAGACTCTTTGTCTATGGCAGTGTCCGTTTCAAGTTGTTTAATTTTTAGTTGTAACTCAAGCTCTTCTCTTTTACTCTGAGCTGAGATTTCTGCCTTCCTCAATTCATTCTCTAACTCTGCTTGTTTTAATGCTGTTGCTGCCTCTGATTGCTTTAAGGCTATTTCTGCCTTTACTTGCTTGGCAGCTCTTTCAGCTGCTCTTTCCTCGCGTTCGTTAGCTTTTTCCTGTACTAGGAGGTATTCAGAGTATTTCCTTTCACTCCACTTTGTTAACTCATCACCAGTTAACTTCAGCTTTAAACCCACCTCGATGAAGTCGTTTAATGAATACATGATGGAAAATTTAAATGCAAATGAGTTGTCAGACACACAATTAGTTACAAGGTGTTAGTAATGTGAAAAATTTATAACTTTGTTCAACTTACAATTTGTGCCCAAATTTGCATCCGAAAGTATATAGAAAGAAAAATTTACTCAAGTGTACTGGATGCGGTGGAGAACGGTTCCCACTAGGGCTAGGAACTGTAGGGTCGCTAGTTCAAAACACAAATGACCTCTACGGGCAAGGGTTTCAGATGGCACAGAAAACCTGCTTTGTTTTTGGAGGAAATAAAATAGCGTCTATCTGATGTGGTGTGTATGCTTGTCACTAAGTTTTGATTAGGTTTGTATGGCGTTGAGTGTAATTGTAGGTCGTAATGTCGTCAATCAACAATTTTTTTTTCAAAACCACAAGTCACTTTCTTTCCGAAACTTTTCGCTTTCCACAACTAACTTCACAAAGACAATCTAAATATATCTCAACACTCTATAACACTGATGACACATCACTTACATCAAGATGACATTCAGTAAGGACATAGACATCACGTTTCCAAGATGGCGACAAGGTTACAATGGCGACGACTTCACAATGTCGACAAGGTCAAAATGGCGACAAGTTACACAATCACTGATGTTTTACACGTTTACAAGATCAAACAAATGTATGTACTTTAAGTTCACATCTAGCCTCCATATTCAAACAATCTAATATAATACTATATGAGGATGAGCTTTCACGTTCACATTTAAATGTACATTAAAGCTGGACAAAAGTCACGTTCACAAATCTAGGTTCAAATCTTAAATAAATTAAAGTCGGACGATGCCACCACGTTCACACATGTCAGGGTCTTAGACCTGGCTCGTTATACCTAACACATGTGAGACAAGTACAAGTACAACATGATTGGACTTGAGACACAACGACACGAAGTTCAATGGATTTATTTACCGATCACATGCAATACAATCTAGTTTGGCATGTGATGATCATTACAATACATATATTATACATCAATACACTTACAGACAACCCACAGCTTACAGTCTATCTAACAAGATGTACAAGCACTCGACTTTCGGGCACAGAACTACACAAAGCCTTTCTCTCCCAACACGTCCTGTCTGGTCCGAGTACCCAAGCTGTCTGTCTGTTTCTCGCCAAGCGCTTTCCCTCTGTGGATTGGCTTCACGAGGCCTGCGTGCGTCTTGCTTTGTCCTTGCCTGACCGCTGGCTATCGCGTCAGCCAGCAACCTGCGGGCAGGTAACTAATACTCGCCTGGCGCGCGTAACGATGTTACTGCATCCCGGTTGGGGACTATTCGCCTGGCGGGCGTAACGATGTTCCTGCATCTCGGTTGGAGACATTCGAGATTCTGATAATTGCCTACTACAGTACACAACCTATGTCCAGGAACGCAGGGACCTAGTAGAATACTTCCAAACAAGAAACACGACGATGACGATGAAGGAATGCCTACAGGTGGAAGGCGACAAAGAAGTACACAAGCTTACAAAACAATTCATTGCAAGAACAGGGAAAGAAATATAACCAACATAAAATAAAGCCAATAACAAAATAAAAATACAGTGAGAAAAAACTCGACCACACGAAAACCAGACAATAGGAAATATATAGGGGTGCGTTAAAACTCTCAAATGGTGGACAATAGAGAGACGAAACGACCCTCTCCAACGCGGGATACAAGGAGAAGGGTGGAAATTGCCCCAACGATGGAGAAGACGATGGGAAACCTCCCTGACGATGGATAAGAGGGACGTGCAGGAAACCCCTCCGGCGCGGGAGAAGAGGAGACGGTAGGAAACCTCCCCCAACGAGGGACAAGAGAGACGATACAATCCGACCCCTATGCTTGACAAAAAACCGCTGAACCAAGACCCAAGAAAACAAGCCTCAGTCTCGCCAGGTGTCACCAAGTTCTCCAATTCATTTCTTCTCATAACATGCCCAATAAATTGTGACTCTCTACGTCTGATTTCTCTAATTAGTTTAAGGGTTTCATTTGTGTCTTGTAGAACTTGGTTATTGGTTTTTCCGTCAATCCATGGTGATCTCTGTATTTTCCTTCGTTCATAGCCACTATATATTCATATACCAGAGGATGGTCAATGGTGATCGGTGAAAGCCGGCACAGGAAGGAGTTGATGGCAATGAAATATGGGACAAAGAAGCACAGATAGGCAGAGCACATCATAACATTAACACAATACACGTAGCTTTGGCTGCTGCAGTTGCTAGCATGCTAGTTTGTTGGTCCAGTAGCTACTTAGCATGCTTGTTGACTGGTCCAGTGTTCAAATCCCCATACAGGAGGGACATTTTTGTAAACAATCAACCTGCTTCTCAGGTTGACTCAGTCTAATATGGTTGAGGGGAGGTCATCATGGCTGAATGGATGCGTTCTTAAACATCCGGCGGGCTGATGCCGAAGTAAGGGGCTCAACCCTTACACTGGACAGTTGGATTAAAATGTTAACTTCGCGTCCTTGATTTGGGGACGTAAATTACAAGTGCCTCTGAAGCTGCAGAGGGTTTGCCTGATAGCGGGGGAAACTGGTAACAGGGAAAGCTAATCCGCATGCAAAATTCAGCCCAGTGCTACTACTACTACTACTACTACTACTACTACTACTACTACTACTACTACTACTAGAAATAGTGTGTATCGACTTTGCTTGAGTTAAAAGCGAGCGAGCGCCAACAAAAAATGGTTAAGGGGAAATGTTATGTGGAGGTAAGGTAGCCCACGTGATACTGGCCACATGACCTATCGAGCTATTTTATCTCTCTGTAATTCTGTTTTTCCGTGTGTTTTTATGTCTCTCCCTCTATTTCTGTTGCATTGTGGATTCCTGTGAAATGAAATTCTTATACGATTATATATCGCTGAGAAGAAACTTTGGTCCTGATTGGGAGACAAGTCTCCATACTTATACGATTATCAGATACTATCTTCGATTTATCTAGGTTCGAGACACAGACATTCAGTCGAACATGAGTGTGCTCAGGAAGATAGAGATGGGGTGGGTACGAAGAGAGTGGTTGCTGTCTCTGGAGCGGTCACGACTAGCAAAGATTAGTTTTATCTTCGTGCCAGGTAATGCGGGTGTACTAGGAAATGAGCAGGCTGACAGGCTTGCAGGTATGGCTACTGTGGGAGGCGGACGAACCATGGTGGATCAAGCAGACATTCTGAATGCTCTACGAGAAGTAAGTCGTTTACGAGAGCCAAGCGATGACTGTGAATCTACAACCATGGTCAGACTGCGAGAACAGCAAGTTAAAAGAAGTGTGGCCAAACAAGAACACTACGCAGGAAGCCAAAGAAGATTAATAAACCAACACAGAACTGGTGTCGTGAGCCGCCACACGCTGGGGGATTTGCTGAGGAGGGGACGCGAGCACTTATGGACTGAATGGTTCGATGTGCAATGAGGATGATCTGTCGACTAACTAACTCACTGTCATCAAAACTGTCATTTACTGCCTATAGTACCTTGCGGTGTAGGACAAGGGGGGTCTTGAACCTGAGGAATTAAGGCCGCATGGATAGTGCAGTCGCCGCGAAAGGTGCAGGTTAAGAGTTTTCTTATCGCCCCCGACAGAAAAAACATTCTAGCCACTCGTCCAGCCGCGGCCCCACTTACTCACTAACTAATCTAAAAGAAAAACATCTAGACAAGCAATGAGTAGGGGACGTAAACATCTAATATTTCTACAAGGGAGATTACTTAAATTTAGAAAAGCAAATAGTATATCTAGCTGTAATATCATTATATAACAAACAAATCTCCTACTTTTTATATGTTTAAAATGAAATCAAATAGCTACGCTAGAAATGTTATAGACTTTTAACAAAGCTATCAATATGCTTGTAAAAAGATTGTAAAATTTATATTTACTTACATTTTATAATCAACTTTTTTCGTTCAACATTTAAATAAAATTTCAAAAATTGTACTTTCAATGATTAATGTGGCATCGACAATCCTATAATTATACCCCTCTGTGGGAAAACATTTTTTTACTGGCCTCCTAGGGCCACACAAAATTTAAAGAAAATGAACACCAATCCCAAACTGTCATTTTTTCCCTCGCGCTTCCATCCTGTTTCATGATATTGCGGTCAACATCAGCATCTTTCAGCTGTATGTTGATTCCTAGGCTAGATTACGCTCATCAGCATGCAACGACTTTCTGAGCGACCGGCTCCATACTCTCGTAAGTCATGGGCGCGACTCGAACCCCTTCAAATTCTCGTGCGCTCACGTCAACCACGAGAGTATTCGGGGTTACGGAGAAAGCCGCTAACACCTCAGCCAGGGAGACCGGCCAAACTTTCATAAAAAGAAGAAATAATTGAGAGGACTGAAGCATACACCGTAGAAATTAGGAATCGTTTTGGGGTCTTGATGTCTGTACAAGAGGAAATGACACCTAACGAACTGGCAGTACAAGCTAGAGATATCTCGATAACTGCAGCCAAAGATTTAATTCCGACCAAGAAAAAGCAACTTAAGCCATAGATTACATCAGACACGTTAGAATTAATAAAATAACGAAGGGAACTGAAACAGAAAGGAGATGAATCCGATAACAACAGGATGAAGTGTAAATCGTTAACTCGAGAAATAAGAAAGAGCACAAGAAAGGACAAAAATCAATATACAGTAAATCTAAAATCTAATATGGCTAGTGATTGTGGTCGCAAAGTCTAATGGTCGTAAGTTGCATAGGTCGTAAGTCGATCAATACCTGTATACAAGATTGCTGTACCAGAATAGAGCAATATCATACGACTGGAAGAGATTACGAAATGTTCAAAGAAATGAAGTTATTGACAAGAAATGTTCAACCTCAATTGACTCTTATCTGTGACAAGATGGAAATACCTTAACAGAATCTAGACAAATTCTAGAAATATGGCAGGAGTACTGCAGTGGAATGTATGATATGAGGGACAGTGAGGATATGAATGAGATACATGAGCCAACGACAGCAGAGACAGAACCTTAACCCTCATTAGGTGAAATTGCATGGGTAATAAAGAACCTGAAGAATGGTAAATCACCTGGATGTGATGAGATACCAGCTGAACTAATTAAAGAGAGAGGAGAAGAAAGCATACAAATCTATCACGCATTATAAATCTATCACGCATTATGTCAAAAGGTATGGAAATATGGTATATGGCCAAAAGAATGGAAGAGAACTATCTTCATTCCAATACCAAGAAAGGACAACTTGAAATTATGCACCAATTATAGAAATTCTACTAAAAATCATAATGGGGAGACTTCGTAAGAAAATGGAAGAAGAAATTAATTTAGTTCAAGCTGGATTTAGTTAGACAAGGAAGAGGAACAAGAGATCACATTCTCAATATGCGTTTAATAACAAAGAAGTGCAGACAACTTAATGTAAACTTATTCTCATGTTTTGTGAATTATTCAAAGGCATTTGACTGTGTACAACATCAGAAACTTTGGGAGATCATGAGGAATATGGGCTTTCCATCACATGTATTACAACTCAAAATAATGCTCTATCTAGACCAACAAGCAGCGGTTAGCATAGATGGCGAGACATCAGATTGGTTTGACATCAAGCAAGGAGTCCGTCAGGGATGTGTGCTGTCCCCCTATTTGTTTAACCTGTATGCCGAAAATATAATGAGAAATGTAAGAGATGATATAAACAGGGAGCTATATGATGCCCTAATTATCGGTGGTCATGACATACCAGAGATTCGGTATGCAGATTGTCAAAGACTGAAGGAAGAGGCAGGAAGCCTGCCTCATGATAGAACACCACCGGGACGTGGGGTCAACCTCAGATTGAGTAGAGGGAACAGAGTGCCCGGGATCAGGGCAGGATAGATGATAGAAAAGGGGGACTATCAACTAGTCCTCACACGAAGGCGTTGACCAGATAGTTAGCACTACTGGTCACGACAGAATCACGCCTGCGTGATAGCAACGATTAGCACTCAAACCAAAGCCAGCTAATAGAAGCGTGCTAACTGACCTAGCACGCAAAGAGCCGAAGGGCGTATGAAGGTCCTTCCGCGGGGCGTGTAGCGACGGGAGTGAAGCAAGTCAGACTGGGGACTGACTCTGTAGTGTTCACATCGTATAGAATAGATATGTGTTTTCATATAGCCTAGTAGATAGAGATTAGCTATAGGGTAGGAAAACTAGTGATAGAGAATATTGTGACTTTATGTGTGATTAGATAGCGACTGTTTTTGCAATTGTAAAGAGCCAACGGCAATAAAATGTACCATTTCATTCCTCGCACACGACTTGCAAGTTTCTTGTAGGGTGTGGGAGAAGTAATCCGATGATGCCTGAAACACGAGTTGTTGACAGGCAATAGGATTAAATGTGGTGTCAGAAGTGCCGCTTGAACCTGAGTTCAAGCTATAACACTTACCCACGGCTCTAGACTAGGGTTACAGATAGGATATTACAAATATTAAATGTTTAATTTATGTCAGTGACTATGACGTGTGCAGACTAGATCGAGTTGCCAGCAGAATTGTGCCTATCGTGATGAAATAATGTTTATTTGTGCTTATTAGAATGTTATATATTTAAATAATGTGCTTTTCAAAGTTGAAAGTATTCATATTATGTTCTTCTTGCATTTATTTATTTAATTATTTATTTATTTTTAAATAATTGTCAAAAAATGATTCATGGCGGAGCAATACAAAGGTCAGCGACAGTATTGATTTTTGCAAGCTAAAAATAGCGCTGCGCCTGTGACGTGGCACGATTGACAAACAGTTGGGCCTCGCCATTTGCAATCAGCATTTCAGTGTTTACATACTGGCAAGCTGCTGCCTGCCTGAATCTTTACGATATATTAACTATTATTTATTTATTTAAGTTAGAGAATGAATATATTTATTTATTTACACATTATTATTATATTTATATTTATTTAAAAGCAGTTATTGATTTTTTTTCGTACTTTTCTATTTGTTTACCGTCACGAAGGCACTACTTTCGGCTATGCAAATTAGATTTGGCCTGCACGATACTTCCATAGATTAAACTAGGTTAGTAACGAAAGACATATTACTGTAGAACGAAGACAGGACAGTGACAATAAATATTAATTAATCGATGTTCTGTTTGTTCGTGGGCATGTCTGTGTCATTGTACCAGTTTGTCAAAAATCTATTTTTCGTTTACGAGTTGTTAATTGTTGCTGCTCTGTAAAACAGGGCGAAAAACAGCTGAGTGATAACGTGAGTGTGTGCCGATGTGCCAAACGAGGTGACCTGAGTAGACAACACGTGTGTATTCCGGGGTGCTAAACAACGGGACCGGTGTTGCTGACGTGTTGTTCCTTGTTCTAGGGAACATTAAGTTGAGTAAAACCTACGTTTTTGGCATGCATTGTGATTAATAGTGCATCCCTTTTTCAGCGTGTATTGTACGAACAGACTTTGTGCTCTAATTTTTTGGAGAATACGATTTTCCAGATTGTAAACAAAGAGTACAATTTGTAGTGCTCAGATATTAAATAACATAGCATATCAAAGAATAATAACTAATTGAAGTAGTCAGTTAAAGTCAACGCGAGCCAATTCTCCAACAACATGGCTACTCTAGCTGACTTCATTAAAGCAGGTAAAGAATTGCAATACACAGGTAAAGAGCTAGAACAATATGCTGATAAGAAATTTAAAGAAGCAAAAGATGCTGAGAGAACTGAACGGGAACGAAAAGAAAATGCAGATAGAGATGAACGCGCACTAGAAAGACAACATCAATTAGAATTAAAACAGAAGCAATTAGAACATGATAAGGAAATTAAGCAACAACAGTTACAACAAGATAAGGAAATTAAACAGAAGACATTAGATCAGGAGAGAGAATTAAAGCAAAAAGAAATAGATGAAATGGCAAAAGTTAAGGAAAAACAAATACAAGTAGAATCAGAGACACAATTAAAGATGAAAGAGATGGATGTAGACTCACACGCAGAGATCTCTGCCACTAAACTTAAAAGTCAACAAGAAGAAAATAAGTTCAACAAATACAAAAATATTATCAAAGCATATTGTAAAGAGGATTCAATATCTGCCTGGACAGAAAATGTCGAGTATCAGTTTAAATATCACCAAGTTCCTTTAGAGATGTGGGCTATGATTTATATGAAGAACCTGAGTGGTGAGCCCCTTAAAGTAATAGAATCTATACCAACCGATCTTAGATCTGACTACCAATACATCCGTGATAGGATTATGCAACACTTTTTACTTGATGCCCCTGGGTATCAGGTTCAGTTCTCAACTTTAAAACCTAAACCTACTGAGACTTTCATTGACTACGTCTCAAATGTTCAAAGTGTACTAAATAGGTGGCTTAAAGCAGCTAACATAGGAAAAGACTTTGATAAATTGAAAAACTTAATAACTATGGATAAAGTAATATCCACGATACCATCCTCTTTTGCTAAATTTTTGCAGCAGTCAGACATTGAAACCATAGAACAGTTTGAAAAGAAAGGGTCAGCATATTTTTCTTCAAACAGAAATATTTTTAAAACTTCAAATGACTCTGAAATAGTTTCCTTTGTAAAAGATCAATCTAAAAACTATCAGAGCAATAGAAAACCATTTAATAAATTTGACAAGAAAGATAGAAAGATTTCAAAATGTATCCACTGTCAACTTTTACATGACACTGATTCAATGTGTAACAAATCACCGAGTTATCCGGCACATCTTGAAAATGTTATTAAGAAGCAACAGAACAAAAGATCTGCATACCGGCGTGCCATTAAATGTTTTTTTTTGTTCCAGCTACGGCCACTATTCAAATAAGTGCCTTGGCCGCCAACGTATGAAAGCCAACAATGCTATTTTACTTGATACATCTTCTGATAGTGGTAGTGAGACTGAGTGTGATGTTGAAAATGAATTACCTGTGAACCAGACGGAAGAGGTGTGTTGTGTAAACGATATGTTGAGTTTTGACAGTTGCGAGCGATGTCACCAGTTTCATGCTGACGGAAAATTAGAATGTGGACATACAGTTCCATGCTCAACTGAGAGCGTGAATGCAGCCTTAGCCTCCAGAGGCAATTTAGAGTTCCACAATGCAATGGTCAATGATAGACCATGCCAATGTTTGCTGGACAGCGGTAGTACCCTTATTGGTCTCAGAAAGGAACTGGTGAGTCAAGAGGATTATACAGTGACTCTGTCAAATGCCGAACCTTTTCGGGTAACATTGAAATTTACCCTTTGGCCAATGCCCGTATTAACACTCCTTTCCTTTCGGGTACATTTACTTGCGCTGTACTTGACAACCCTTGTACTGATCTAATTCTGGGTTGCTTACCCCAGCTAAAACAATGTACTAGCGATGAAATAACTGCATGGAACCAACTGAATGCAGTTAATGCAACAACCAGAGCAGACACTATAAAACATCAAGACACGCTTCAAGATGAGAGACTACTGGTGCTTTCTCCATCTAGCACTGATGATACCAACAGACAAAAAGTCATAGAACAGCAGAAAGCTGATCCTAGTTTGTCTCCTTATTTAAAATTATTGAAAGAACGAGCTAAGGTTACAAAGAACGCATCAGGGTTCTTCAGATTAAATAGTGGCATTCTTACTAAACATTATACTACTGGTAACCATAACATTCAGCAAACGGTGTTACCTGTACAACATCGCATAACTGTGCTAAAGATTGCACATGAGTCACCGTTTGCTGGCCATCTTGCATATGACAAAACCAGGGCCAGAATTCAGGCTCATTTTTATTGGCCAGGTTTTTGCAATGATATTAAATTATTTTGTCGTTCGTGTAATGTCTGTCAACAGTTAGTACGAAAGGGTAAACATGTTACAGCTGAAGTACAACCTTCTACACTGGTTTCTGGGCCATTTGAGAGTGTGGCGGTAGATATTGTTGGACCCCTGAATCAGGTGTCCAGCAAAGGAAATCGCTTCATATCAACGATGGTCGACCTATGTACAAGGCCAACAAAGGGGCGAGAACAATTGAACTTGAACCAGATCAAGACATACTTCTCTTGCTTCCTGACAAACGAAATTTATTATTGACTTCATGGCAAGGGCCATTCAAGGTGGTACCTAAAATTTCAAATGTTGACTATGAAATATCAATAAACGGAAACTTAAAGATATTCCATGTCAACATGTTGAAACCTTACTATTCACGACAAGAGACAGAAGTAGAGACAGACGAACACAGTGCACCCACATCAAGTGATCAGACGACAGACATATACAACGCAACTACACTAGTTAGCGAGACTGGCATATCCGACGAGCATACACTTAGCGAGAATACAGAATACACACTTAGCACCACCACCGTACTGAATCAAGTAGACGACGACGGAATGGAACTACCAGTTCCTATTGTAGACAAGACTGCTACATTAGATAGCATACATATAGAACAGGGACTAACAGACAGTCAACGACGACAATTAGTAGAATTAGTGACGGAATACAAAGACATATTCTCTGACATTCCAGGTAGGACGGACAGAATCGAACACTCCATTCTTCTTACGGACTCTAAGCCTATTAAATGCAGGCCGTACTCAATCCCACTAAGCTATAGGGAAAATCTAAATAAGGAAATTCTGAATTTAGAGGCTAGTGGGATCATCCAGAAATCCACCTCGGAGTACTCTTTTCCAATTGTTCTAGTTAAGAAGAAAGATTCTACAATTCGTCTTTGCGTGGACTATCGAAAGCTCAACAACGTCACCAAGATCGACGCAGAGCCAATTCCTTCCTGCGAAGATCTTATTCTTGACATGTCCACCTCCAAAATCTTTTCTAAATTAGATCTCACTAAGGGATATTGGCAAGTCCCTATGAAGTCTCAATCCATCCATCTTACTGCTTTCTCAACACCTTTAGGACTGTACGAGTGGCGTTTTCTTCCTTTCGGACTTCGAAACGCTCCTGCCACGTTCGTACGCTTAACTAGAGATCTACTTCATGGAGTGACGAATACAGTGACCTATATAGATGATATATGTGTCCATACTGATGACTGGACAACACACCTACTGAAACTGAGACATGTCTTTAATAGTTTGCGACTCTTCGGGCTCACCGTCAAACCGAGCAAAGTCGAATTGGGCCTAAAAGAAATTGAGTTTTTGGGTCATGTCATTTCTCAAGGTCAACTAAAGACTGACCAGAAAATTATTACCAAAATTATGAATCTGACCATGCCTACCACCAAGAAACAGGTCAGAAGCCTTTTGGGGTTAGTGAATTACTATAGTAAATTTATTCCAAATTTAGCGGAGATTACAAGTGTATTTTCCAATGTGTTAAAAGCTTCTGTAAAATTGGATGTTAAAGATGCATTATTAATTTCTGCATTGTCAAAATTAAAAATTTTGTTTAGTAATGTTCCAATCCTCCGCTTGGCTAATCCGAGGCTCGTTTATTATCTTAGGACAGATGCCAGCAGGATCTCCATCGCTGCAGTACTAGGCCAATTTTATGAGGGCATCTTCCATCCGATTTGCTACGTGAGCCGTAAGATCACACCCACCGAGTCCAGATATTCCATATCCGAGTTGGAAGCCTTAAGCGTCATCTATGCGGTGAGAAAGCTGCATCGATTCCTGGCGGGTGTGCACTTCAGTGTCCAGACTGACAACTCCCCAATAACGGTCATACAGAGTGGTGTACATCGAAATGACCGAATATACAGGTGGTCGCTAATACTGCAAAATTACACCTTTAGTATAGAACATATTAAGGGGAAAGATAACATCTTGGCTGATACCCTTAGTCGACCATCTGATGTAGCAATACCAGAAATTTCCACATAAAATTGTATTGTGATATATGTTAATTTAGTACAGTCAAATATTCTATGTGAAATATGTTAGAAATACATGAATATTGTGTGCTGAACTAAGTACCAAAAACATTGACCTGCTATGTGTCTGTAGACATCAAAAGTAAGAACTTCACTCTGGGAACAAACATATCACTTTGTGAACTAGGACAGCTTATTATTTGCTAAGCTCCAAATATGTTCCAGTGAAGTAGTTGTGTTAAACAGAGAAAAACAGTGTCAGATGATTATAGACATACAGACACGAGAACACTGGTCTACAAACGAACTCTACAGGTGCAATACCCATAGAATAAATATGACTGTGTAATGGATTTCAAATACCCAGAACAATTGTATAGATATTATGCCAATGAAAGTATGTTTCTGAACATTAATGGCAACGACTAACCTGAGGTATTTAAAGACCATGTATATATAAACTTAATGTGATATGTATCATAATGTTTTAATATTGTGATAAAATATAGATAGATTATGTCATTTTAATTTATAGTTAGAGTTAGATAATATAATACTTTTTCATTTTACTTTAGATAGATTATTAATTTACATATTCGTTTAGCTTTAAAAGTATATTAGGATAGTAATTTAAACATGACAACTAATTATAAGAAGTTTAGATAGGAATAGTATCATTCAGTTTATTATTTCACTTTGTTTCATTTCATTTGATTTCATTCCATCTTAACCAATCCATTTAACAAACGTTATCATTTAGTAGCATGATTGGATTACCAGAATAGAATAGAAATATTATACACGTAAAGATACATCATTTACACCATATAGAATAAGAATATCAATCATATAGTTTGTTTCATGTAAAAACATTAGTTAGAATATGTTATATTTCACATCACCCATTTTAGAAAGGGACGTAACTTATTACATTTCACATTACCCATTTCACAAAGAGACATCACTCATCCCACATCAATTTCATTTCACATTGGTAAATTCCATCCCTTAAATTAGATAAATATTAGGAGTAATGTAAGCTTATTTTAGGATTAAATTGACAGATAGATTAAAATAGGCAACACATTAAATGTATATTTATAGAACTAGTATTAGTATGTCAATATTTAGAGTAATATTTCTGTAGAATACAGTGGTTAAGAATACCAGGGTACAAACCATCAACCCTTTTTTTACATGTAAATATGTTGTAAATACTTGACGTGTGCAACGGTTGATGCACAGTCATTAGGCTCAACTCTGTCAAACTGAGCCAAACTTGTGCAGTGTCACTCCAAGGTTTTTAAATAACTATGAGAGGAAAAGATGCGTGACAAAAATGAGAGTGAAAGTTATGTGACAGAAATGAAGGTAAAAGATGTGTGACAGAAATGAGGATGAAAGATGTGTGACAGAAATGAGGATGAAAGAAGTGTGACAGAAATGAGGATGAAAGATGTGTGACAGAAATGAGGGTAAAAGATGTGTGCCAATAGTGAGTGTAAAAGAAGTGTGACATAAACGAATGTTAAAGATGTGTGACAGAAGTGTGAAAGTGAGAACAAATGTAAAATATACAGGAAAGAGTGAGAACCGTCAGCGGATTTTTTTTGCCGCTCAACAAAACTTTTTATTTTTATTGCCGTCAAGTGTTGGTTTCAATGTTGAAAATGTGTTGTAATGAATGTATTTTGTGTAGTTTAGTTTAGAATCGTAGTGAAAGTATTTTGAGTCTCATAAGACAGAAACGTAGTCACAGATTTGTATTATACACATGTTTGTGACCACAGTTAAATGAATTATGGCACTTGAAAAACTAACTTACATACACATGATAGTTAGATACACATGTTAGACGTTAGATTATACTTTTAATTACATCCAAACACACAAACAACCAGAAAAACAAACATGTAAATTGCATACACTTTTATTAGATCAAAGGGAGATAACTCCGGGTCAGGGGACATAATAGACAACGAAACACTAACTTAACAGTGAAATATGACTTTACACGCGGAAGCGAGATAGGTAAAGCCTGTCGCTCACAGCTTGTGTAATGGTTGTTTAATATTATATGGGGGACATGAAGCAATTCATGTGTTGACCTTCAGAAAGTCAACTTTGTATGGGTAGTGAGTTAATTTACTATTTGAGGGCAGGTCTTATAAGACAACGGTCCGGTTCAGACATACCTCTAATTAATATAATATTGCGATTGAGAAGAGGGCTCACGCCAACCAGACAAGTTTGTGGCGATTGCCAGTAGCCAAGTAAAGTGATGCTACATTGTGACATTAGTCAGTAGGTCTATTGAGTAGCCCAAAGCCAGGTTATCTACAGTCTTTGACAAAAATTAGACACACTAATTTTTTAGAAACCTCTTGCGTCACAACCAATGAGTCAAAGTTGATGACGCAACACAGGAGGGGAGGGTGTGTGTCAAAGACTCAAGGAAGAGGCAGGAAGCCTGCCTCATGATAGAACACCACCGAGACGTGGGGTCAACCTCAGATTGAGTAGAGGGAACAGAGTGCCCGGGATCAGGGCAGGATAGATGATAGAAAAGGGGGACTATTAACTAGTCCTCACACGAAGGCGTTGACCAGATAGTTAGCACTACTGGTCACGACAGAATCACGCCTGCGTGATAGCAACGATTAGCACTCAAACCAAAGCCAGCTAATAGAAGCGTGCTAACTGACCTAGCACGCAAAGAGCCGAAGGGCGTATGAAGGTCCTTCCGCGGGGCGTGTAGCGACGGGAGTGAAGCAAGTCAGACTGGGGACTGACTCTGTAGTGTTCACATCGTATAGAATAGATATGTGTTTTCATATAGCCTAGTAGATAGAGATTAGCTATAGGGTAGGAAAACTAGTGATAGAGAATATTGTGACTTTATGTGTGATTAGATAGCGACTGTTTTTGCAATTGTAAAGAGCCAACGGCAATAAAATGTACCATTTCATTCCTCGCACACGACTTGCAAGTTTCTTGTAGGGTGTGGGAGAAGTAATCCGATGATGCCTGAAACACGAGTTGTTGACACAGATGATACAGTATTGCTATCCACAACACAGACTGGTATAGAAAACCTAATAGCCGCAACCCAATTGAATAGTGAAAATCACAAATTATATCTTAACATAGCAAAAACAAAGATAATGTATACAGATAAAACCAATATGGAGAAAGAAATATATATTAATGAGGAAAAATTGGAGGTGGTGGAAAATGTTGAATATCTTGGGTCATTGATTACCAACAACGGTGACACAATGAAAGAAATTAAACAACGACTATCAATTGCTTTTCAAAGACTAAAACAACTGAATAAATTATGGAATGGGACAGACAGAACTACAAAAATTATATTTTTAAGCGCATGCATCTTTCCCATTGCAACATACGCCTGTGAGACCTGGACACTTACTAAACAAGCCGAACAGCGCATAAATGCCTTTGAATATAAATGTTATAGATAAAACAAAGAAAATTGAAATATTTTGGTCACTTGTAAAGTCATGAGAGTTTGGAAAGAACAATAATGGAGGGGTATATGCCTGGGAAGACAGGAAGAGGAAGGTCAAAGAGAAGATGGGTGCAGGATGTGGCGGATGATCTCCAGATGGGTGTATCGGACGCGGGACATCTTGCTTTTGATCGAGATGTTTTCCGGAAGGTTGTAATGGGAG